>CM038681.1:611420226-611736029 GCA_021605205.1 Aegilops longissima | reverse complement strand
CTCTTGCTCTCGCGCAGATCCTTCTTTGTCGGGACCAGAGCTTGTCGGTGAAGCCCCCGCTTGTCGCTGGATGTATCCGCTTTAGTTGTCGGCTCATCATCTCGCCTCCCTTTCCGCTAATAACGCAGCACTAACCATTTGATTGGTTGCCGCTAGATATAGCAGCAACTTCTCTTGTGGCCTAGGTGCGACAAGTATTGGAGTGGAGGACAGGTACCTTTTAAGTCCTACAACGCAGCCTCCGCTCGAGTCCATTTCATTGGACCTGACTTTTTCAAAATCTTGAAAATGGCAGGCGCTGCCCGCAGACCTAGAGATAAACCTGCTAAGAGCAGCCACGCAACCGCAAGTCTTCGACATCGCTGACTCGCTTTGGTGCTTCAATCTGCTCAATGGCCTTGATCTTGTCGGGATTGGCTTCAATTCCCGCCGAGACACGAAGAACCCGAGAAGCTTGCCGGAAGGGACTCGAACACGCACTTCTCGGGTTGAGCTTGAGGTTGATCTTGCGAGATTTGCAAAGGTCTCATCTAAGTCTTGAACCAGAGTTGTTTCGTCCTTGCTTTTGACCACTATGTCATCCATGTAGGCTTCTACATTTCGTGCGCTTGTGGCTCAAAAGCCGCCATGGACTACTCTTGCAAATGTTGAACCAGCATTCTTTAGCCCAAAAGGCATCCGTGACAAAACAGTATGTGCCACATGGGTGATGAATGCGTTTTCCTCATCCTCTTCTCGCCATGAAGATCTGATGATATCTGAATATGCATCAAGAAACGAAAGCAAATCACATCCAGCCGTGGAGTCAATAATCTGGTCAATGCGCCGCAAGGGAAATGGGTCTTTGGGACAAGCTTTATTAACATCTGTGAAGTCGATACAAAGTCTCCATTTCCCATTTGCCTTACGCACAACTACAGGATTGGCCAACCACGAGGATGGAGCACCTCCGACAAGGCCCGCTGCTTCCAACTTCTTGATTTCCTCTCGCTATAAATTCTTGGCGCCCACCGCCTGCTTCTCGACTTTTTCGCTTGACGGGTCGCGATGAGGACAGACAGCCAGATGGTGCTCAATTACTTTTTCGAACACTGGGATGTCGACGGTTGCCATGCAAACACGCCGACATTCGCCGCAGAAAGCAATGAGCGCCGCTTCCTATTTAGGGTCAAGCGGCATCGATGGTAAAGGTACCACCAGACTGGCCCTCCTTGGTGGACACCTTCTTGGTCTCTAGAGCTGCCATCGCTTTCTTACACTTGCCGGTGGAGCTCGATGGAAAGGCCCTCGATGGTAGCGCAGCACCAAGAGGTGTGCTTGCCGGAGTGGGCATCGAGCTCTTGCCGGACTTGGTCTTCTTCTTCCCCGGAGCTTCAGCGGCAAGTGACTTGTGATCTGCTACGGCTGCTGCTTCCCGGTAGATCTTGTCGGCGCAGATAAGAGCATCCTTCTTGTCACCAGGACAGAAATGACACTTATCGGGCCGGCATCTTGAGCAAGTTGTATGCATAATGAGAGGCTGCCATGAACTTGGCGAAAGTGCCGAAGGCCAAGTATCCCATTGTAAGGCAATTGAAAATCAGCAACGCCGAACGTGACCTCTCAGTCCCTGAAGTTTAGCTCGCTGCCAAACGTTACGTAACGTGATCTTTCCTTCGGTTTGCTCCTTCCCGGATTGATTCCTTGAATGTGCCAGCCTCTTCGAGCTCGCTGTCGTGGATCCAAGCTTGAGCACCACGGAGGAGACCAGGTTTAAGCCGCCCCGCCGCCAACTAGCATCTTGGTGACCTTGAGGTTGCGGATAGTTGGTGAAACCAACATCGGCAAGCACCGACCGCAGTTATGCGATCGTGGTGATCCTCAATATCAAAGATGATAGGCGGCCGGACCATTTCGAGGTTTGCGGACTCTACGGATGGTTCTCGCTGCATTAACTTCCCGCATCCATCGCTTGAGTTGGCGTGTGATGTATGCGAGAAGCACCACCATCAACGCAGAGGACCTCTCGTGGCTTTCAAACTCCTGCTCATCGGCCTCATCGCCTTCCATATCTTCATCGTCGTTGTCGCCTTCATCCTTGTCGCGCCGTGGGAGGTCTGTCTCCTTGTCGCTGCTTGGCCTTTCCGCATGGCGCCCTCCCCGCCGGTCGCTTGCCAACTCCCCAAAGACCTTCCTGGGCTTTCTCCTTGTCGCTGTCGTCAGACTCAGCCTTCGCTGTTCAACAAACTGCTCGACCTTCTTGCAGCTCGAGGTCGTGGCCCTTGGTGCGTTGATCTTGCAGATCGCTTGTTGAGCTGTCTTGCTTGGCGGCGTCGCCACACAGTCGGCAATCGGTGCCAAGAAGCAACCTCCTTGCCGAGCCACCAACTTTGGCTTTCTTGGCGGCACCACCGCTGTCGGACTGCTCGACAACTAGCACCTCTTTGCCCCTTTTCCCCCGTTGTTCCGTCCGCCGCTCTTCTTCGCCGGGCGGTCTCTCACTATCGACCTCGCTTCAGATTCTCTCCGGAGTCTCCTCCTTCCTCAAAGACGCGCACACTTGTCGCCAAGGCATACAGCTCATCGACGCCCTTGACTTTGCACATCGCCATCTCCTCCTCATCCTCGCGGTTCCGCACGTTTTGATGAAACGCGCTGATCACCGCGGCAGGGTGGACATCTGGGATGTTGTAGGGCACACGGCTAAATCTCTGAATGAACTTGCGCAGGGAATCTCCTTCCTTCTCGGCGAGCAGATGAAGGTCGCCTCTTGGCCATGAGGCTTGTGGTCACCGTGAAGGCGCCGACAAACCGATGGCATAGATCTGCCCAAGAGGATATGGAGCTGTCCGTAAGTGCATGAGCCAAGATCTCGACATTGGGCTTGAGTACCAGCGGAAGTAGTTGGCGAGGATCTTGTCGTCTCGCCCCCGCAGCTTGCACCGCGATGGTGTAGATGCCGAGGAACTCCGACGGATGCGCCCCGCCATCATACTTCTCCGCACATCCGCTTGAAATTCTTCTTGCCGGGCCATCGACTTGCCGCAGCTCACGAGTGAACGCAGGGCAACCTACCGCAGACGGCAAGTCTCCCTGGTTCTTCGGCGCATGCGACGACGAGAGGGCCCAGCGCTGGTCGGATTGACGCGCGCTTTCTCGGCGCCGGCGCGAAGTTCGAAGCGCCTTCTTGTTGTCGTCGGAAGAACTTGGCGCTGATCACGGCGAAGCTCGTGGATCTGGCGACGCGTGGAGTCGCTGCCGAGGTGGATCCGACGAGTCGGCGATCTTGGCCTTCGGGTGGAGAGTGCATGGTGGTTGCACCCCCAGGTTTCGCCGCCATCGCCTCGCGTTTTGTCATCTTGCCGCCGCAGCGATGTAGTTGGTTGTCATGAGCGCCGCCGCTGGCAAAGCCGATGAGACTGATGGTGGCCTCCATTCGCCGACCTTGTCCGCCGCTGGAGGGTAATCTAAGAGCAGTTGAGCTCGCCAAGGCTTCCGCCGAGTGGCAGCGGCAGTGGTGAACGGTGCGAGGAGCGGACATGCTCGGACTTCTAACTATGTTAGAAGGAACAGCATCCCGCCCATGCGACCGCATTCGCTTGTGCCAAAGATGCCGTCGCATGCTGGTTTTGAGGGCCTCGCGATCCTCCAGCTCGGTCTTGATCCAACGAGCGATGGTACTATGAATACCATGACGCTGTCGGTCCCGCGCCTCCGAGATGGGCGCGGTGCGTAACGGACGCCGAGGTTCACGCTGCCTTGTCTCTGGACTTGGCAGCGCCATGAGCTCCCTCGTCGGGCGCCTCGTTTCTTCCGCTGGTGTTCATCCCACCACCCATTTGCTCCGGTGGTGGCGGATCGACGGGACGGCTCGCTGCCGCCAAGCCTTCTTCTTCGGTGGCATGTTGATGAAGATGATGAAGATGTTGCTCGTGAACGCCGGATCAGGTTCACACTGCCTCGACGCCTTTACCGGCGCGCCTAAAGATGTCGGGAAGCTGATCAGAACCCACTTAACACCTATGGGACCGGGCGGACCAAGCCCTTTCGGTTCGGTGGGGGCGGAGGTCGACGAAGAGCAGATCGAGGCGGTTAACACGAGCAGTTTACCCAGCTTCGGAGCTCTCCGGAGAGATAATACTCCTACTGCTGCTTGTCTGATTATATTGTGTTCTTGCTAGGGAGCGCTGAGAGCTACAAGACCTAGCGTGAGTGTCTCTGGTTTCGAATGAGTCGAACCCTCTACGTTGCGCATGGGCCTCCTTTTATATGCTCAAGGGGTCACCGACAAGTGGCAACGTAGATGAGGGTAGAAACGAAAAATGAGTTGCGGTTGGTACAGCTACTTTGTACAAGTGTATTCTACCTAACTCGACGGCAAGGGACAAAAGCATTAAATGCTCGTCCATGTCGCTTAAACAGTGTAACAGGGACCGTCAGGAGCGCCACCGCTCGCCACGATGGCGATCTTGTCAGCGCCATCACCGCCAGCGCTGGCCGCGACAGCCTCTTGCCATGCGCTACCGAAAGATCCCGTGGCGACACGTTGGTGGATGAGTTGGAGCGGAGGAACGGAGAGGTAATCTGCCGCCGCAAGCGCCTTGCCGCGGTCGCTGCCTTGTCGCGTCCGGGAGCTTGTCGCTCGCCGGGCCTTCCCGGCAAGCTCCTCTTGCCGGGGCCTTGTCTTCTAGGTGCCTCGAGTGGTCTTCCCGGCAAGCTCCTCTTGCCAGGGCCTTGCCTTGCTTGGCTTAAATACTTTGTTCTTGAATGCCTCCAAAGGAACCGTGGAGGACCTTGGCGGTCACTAGGCAAGCCTTGCCGGGGGGTGCTGCAACTGCTGTGCACGAGTTCGGGATACTAGGGTACCCCTACTCTAGTACACCGACACTTATGCCTATTCTCTATTATTTTATAAGGTTTATATGAAGAGGGAGAATGCCGGCAGCTGGAATTCTGGGCAGGAAAAGGAGCAAATATTAGAGACCTATTCTGCACAACTCCAAAAGTCCTGAAACTCCACGGAATATCTTAAAATAAATAAAGAAAAATTGTCGCCAAAGATGAAGGCTGGGGCCCACACCCTGCTCACAAGGGGGGCGCGCCTCACCTCGTGGGCCCCCGGTGGCTCTCCTATGCCCATCTTCTCCTATATGAAGTCTTTCGATGAGAAAAACATTAAGCAACCTTTCGACGAAACTCCGCCGCCATGAGGCGGAACCTCATGGAACCAATCTAGGGCTCCGCAGAGCTGTTATGTCGGGGACACTTCTTCTCGGGGGGGAAATCATCGTCATCATCATCACCAACGCTCCTCTCATTGGGAGAGGGCAATCTCCATCAACATCTTCACCAGCACCATCTCATCTCCAAACCCTAGTTCATCTCTTCTATCCAATTCTTGTCTCCAAGTCCGGATTGGTGCTAGTAGGTTGCTAGTAGTGTTGATTACTCCTTGTAGTTGATGCTAGTTGGTTTATTTGGTGGAAGATCATATGTTCAGATCCTTTATGCATATTATTACCCTCTGATTATGAACATGAATATGCTTTGTGAGTAGTTACGTTTGTTCCCGAGGACAAGGGAGAAGTCTTGCTATTAGTAGTCATGTGAATTTGGTATTCGCTTGTTATTTTGATGAGATGTATGTTGTCTAGCCTCTAGTGGTGTTATGTGAACGCCGACTACATAACACTTCACCATTATTTGGGCCTAGAGGAAGGCATTGGGAAGTAATAAGTAGATGATGGGTTGCTAGAGTGATGAAGCTTAAACCCTAGTTTATGCGTTGTTTCGTAAGGGCTGATTTGGATCCGTATGTTTCATGCTATGGTTAGGTTTACCTTAATACTTTTGTTGTAGTTGCGGATGCTTGCAATAGAGGTTAATCATAAGTGGGATGCTTGTTCAAGTAAGAACAACACCCAAGCACCGGTCCACCCACATATCAAATTATCAAAGTACCGAACGCGAATCATATGAACGTGATTAAAACTAGCTTGATGATATTCCCATGTGTCCTTGGGAGCGCTTTTCCTATTATAAGAGTTTGTTCAGGCTTGTCCTTTGCTACAAAAAGGATTGGGCCACCTTGCTGCACTTTATTTACTCTTGTTACTTGTTGCTCATTACAATTTATCTTGTCACAAAACTATCTGTTATAACTTATTTCAAGACTTGCAGAGAATACCTTGCTAAAAACCGCTTATCATTCCCTTCGCTTCCTCGTTGGGTTCGACAATATTACTTATCGAAAGGACTACGATAGATCCCCTATACTTGTGGGTCATCAAGACTTTTTCCGGCGCCGCTGCCGGGAGTGTAGCGCCTTTGGTAGGTGGAATTTGGTAAGGAAAAATTTATATAGTGTGCTGAAATTTTTCGTCACTTGTTACTATGGAAAGCAATTCTCCGAGGGGCTTGTTCGGGTATCTTCACCCCGTCCAAGAGAGCAAAGAGTTGCTCCTCAACCTACTGAACCTATTGAAAATGAAACTCCTTTTGAAGTTCCTTCGGTATGATGGAAAACTGTTAGCTAACACTTTTACGTGAGATGGAACAAAGCATCCTGATGAACATCTACTCTATGTGGATGAAGTTTGTGGACTATTTAAGCCTGCAGGTATACCCGATGATGTTGTTAAGAAGAAGGTCTTCCCTTTATCTTTGAAGGGAGATGCATTGACATGGTACAAGCTATGTGATGATACGAGATCATGGAACTATAAAAGATTGAAATTGGAATTTCATCAAAAGTATTACACTATGCATCTTGTTCATCATGATCGCAATTATATATATAATTTTTGGCCTCGCGAAGGAGTAAGCATCGCTCAAGCTTGGGGGAGGCTTAAATCAATGTTATATTCATGCCCCAATCATGAGCTCTCAAGAGTGACAGTTCTTCAGAATTTTTATGCTCGGCTTTCTGATAACAATCACACCATGCTCGATACTTGTGCTGGCTCTTTTATGATGAAGACTATTGAATTTAAATGGAATTTATTGGATAGAATTAAACACAACTCTGAAGATTGGGACCTCGACGAAGGTAAGGAGTCAGGTATGACACCTAAGTTTGATTGTGTTAAATCTTTTATGGATACCGATATTTTCCATAAGTTTAGCACTAAATATGGGCTTGACTCGAGATAGTAGCTTCTTTCTCGTGAATCTTTTGCTACTTATGTTGATCTCCCTAGGACAAGTGGTTTAAATATCATCCTCCCATAGAGTAAAAGTAGCTGCACCAATTAAAGTTGAAGAAAAGATTGTCACTTGTAATGATCCTATTGTCCCCGCCTCTTATGTTGAGAAACCACCTTTCCTCGTTAGAATAAAGGATCATGCTAAAACTTCAACTGTTGTTTGTAAAAGCAATATTAGAACTTATACACCTCCCGAGCAAGTCACAAGAGAACCTAATATTGCTATTGTTAAAGATCTCTTGTCTGATAATATTGATGGGCATGTTATTCAGTTCTCATGTGAAACTGCTAGAATTGCTAAACCGTAAAGCTAAAGATAAACATAGACATGTGGTAGGTGTGCCTATTATTTCTGTTAAAATAGGAGATCATTGTTATCATGGCTTATGTGATATGGGTGCTAGTGCTAGTGTTATACCCATTGAGTATACAAAGAAATTATGCATGATATTGCACCTGCTGAGTTAGAAGATATTGATGTTACAATTAAACTTGCCAATAGAGGTACTATATCTGCAACGGGAATTGTTAGAGATGTGTAAGTATTGTGTGGAAAAACCAAATATCCCGCGGATTTTCTTGTTCTTGGTTCCCCACAAGATAGCTTTTGTCCCATTATATTTGGTAGACCCTTCTTGAATACTGTTAATGCTAAGATAGATTGCAAAAGAATGTTGTTACTATAGGCTTGGATGATATGGTTCATGAGTTTAATTTCTCTAAATTTAGTAAACAACATTGTGAGGAAGAATTGCCTAGTAAGGATGAAATTATTGGTCTTGCTTCTATTGCCGCATTCTCCTAGTGATCCTTTAGAACACTATTTGCTAGACCATGAAAATGATATGTTAATGAATGAAAGAAGGAAATAGATGAAGTATTCTTTAAACAGAACCTATTCTGCAAACACAATTTTCCTGTTGAAATCTGGGGATCCTCCTCCACCCAAGGGTGATCCTGTCGCTTGAGCTTAAACCGCTGTTCGATAATCTTAAATATGCTTATCTTGGTGAAAAGAAAATATATCCTGTTATTATTAGTGCTAACCTTTCAGAGCATGAAGAAGTAAGATCATAGAAAACTCTAAAGAAGCACTGTGCCGCTATTGGATATACTCTTGATGATCTTAAGGGCATTAGCCCCACTCTATGTCAACATAAAATAAATTTGGAAGCGGATGCCAAACCAGTTCATGATCCTCAACGACGTTTGAATCCCAAAATGAAAGAAGTGTTAAGAAAAGAAATACTCAAGCTTCGGAGGCAGGTATAATTTATCCTGTTGTCGATAGTCGGTGGGTAAGTCCTGTCCATCGTGTCCCTAAGAAGGAGATATTATCGTTGTCCCTAATGATAAAGATGAATTGATCCCGCAAAGAATTATTACAGGTTATAGGATGGTAATTGATTTCGCAAATTAAATAAAGCTACTAATAAAGATCATTACCCTTACCCTTTATTGATCAAATGCTAGAAATATTATGCAAACATACACATTATTGCTCTCTAGATGGTTATTCGGTTTCTCTCAAATACCGTGTCGGCTAAAGATCAATCAAAGACTACTTTTACATGCCCTTTTGGTACTTTTGCTTATAGACGATGCCTTTTGGTTTATGTAATGCACCTGCTACCTTTCAAAGATGCATGATGGCTATATTCTCTAATTTTTGTGAAAAGATTTGTGAGGTTTTCATGGACGACTTTTCCGCCTATGGTTCCTCTTTGATGATTGCTTGAGCAATCTTGATCGAGTTTTGCAGAGATGTGAAGAAACTAATCTTGTCTTGAATTGGGAAAAGTGCCACTTGATGGTTAATGAAGGTATTGTCTTGGGGCACAAAGTTTCGAAAGAGGTATTGAAGTTGATAAAGCCAAGGTTGATGCTATTGAAAGATGCCATGTCCCAAGGACATCAAAGGTATAAGAAGTTTCCTTAGTCACGCTGGATTTTATAGGAGGTTCATTAAGGATTTCTCAAAATTTCCCGCCTCTGACTAATTTATTACAAAAGATGTATCATTTGTCTTTGATGGTGATTGTGAAGAAGCATTTGAAATACTTAAGAAAGCATTAGTCTCGCACCTGTTGTTCGCCACCGATTGAATTTACCTTTGAAATTATGTGTGATGCTAGTGATTATGTCAGTAGGTGCTGTTCTAGGGCAAAGAGTTGATAAGAAATTAAATGTTATCCATTATGCTAGTAAGACTCTAGACAATGCTCAAAGAAATTATGCTACTACCTAAAAGGAACTTTTAGCAGTTGTATTTGCTTGTGATAAATTCAGACCCTATATTGTTGATTCTAAAGTAACTATTCACACTGATCATGTTGCTATTAAATATCTTATGGAAAAGAAAGATGCTAAACCTAGACTTATTAGATTGGTTATCTTGCTGCAAGAATTTGATTTGCATATTGTTGATAGAAAAGGAGCTGAGAACCCCGTTGCAGATAACTTATCTAGGTTAGAGAATGTTCTTGATGACCCACTACCTATTGATGATAGCTTTCCTGATGAACAATTAAATGTCATAAGCACTTCTCGTAGAACTCCATGGTATGCTGATTATGCTAATTATATTGTTGCTAAATTTATACCACCTAGCTTCACATACCAACAAAAGAAAAAGTTTTTCTATGATTTGCAACATTACTTTTGGGAAGACCCACATCTTTATAAAGAAGGAGTAGATGGTGTTATTAGATGTTGTGTGCCTGAGCATGAACAGGAACAGATCCTACGCAAGTGTCACTCCGAAGCTTATGGAGGACACCACGCTGGAGATAGAACTGCACATAATGTATTGCAATCCGGTTTTTATTGGCCTACTCTCTTCAAAGATGCCAGTAAGTTTGTTTTGTCTTGTGATGAATGTCAAGGAATTGGTAATATTAGTAGACGTCAAGAAATGCCTATGAATTATTCACTTGTTATTGAACCATTTGATGTTTGTGGCTTTGATTATATGGGTCTTTTCCTGCCTCTAATGGATATACACATATTTTAGTTGCTGTTGATTACGTTACTAAGTGGGTAGAAGCTATTCCAACTAGTAGTGTTGATCATAACACTTCTATTAAAATGCTTAAGGAAGTTATTTTTCCGAGGTTTGGAGTCCCTAGATATTTAATGACTGATGGTGGTTCACACTTTATTCATGGTGCTTTCCGTAAAATGCTTGCTAAATATGATGTTAATCATAGAATTGCATCTCCTTATCACCCGCAGTCTAGTGGTCATGTAGAATTGAGTAATAGAGAGCTCAAATTAATTTTGCAAAAGACTGTTAATAGGTCTAGAAAGAATTATTCCAAGAAACGTGATGATGCATTATGGGCCTATAGAACTGCATATAAGAATCCTATGGGTATGTCTCCGTATAAAATGGTTTATGGAAAAGCATGTCACTTACCTCTCGAACTAGAACATAAGGCATATTGGGCTATTAAAGAGCTCAACTATGATTTCATGCTTGCCGGTGTGAAGAGGTTATTTGATATTAGCTCACTTGATGAATGGAAAACCCAAGCTTATGAAAATGCTAAGTTGTTTAAAGAAAAAGTTAAAAGATGGCATGACAAAAGGATACAAAAGCGTCAGTTTAATGTAGGTGATTATGTATTGCTATACAACTCTCGTTTAAGATTTTTTGCAGGAAAACTTCTCTCTAAATGGGAAGGTCCCTATGTTATCGAGGAGGTCTATTGTTCCGGTGCCATAAAAATCAACAACTTCGAAGGCACAAATCTGAAGGTGGTAAACGGTCAAAGAATCAAACATTATATCTCAGGTAATCTCATAAATGTTGAAACCAATATTATTTAAACCGTAACCCCGGAGGAATACATAAGGGACACTTTCTAAACCGTAACTACTTATCTTTTGTCTATCAAAGGACTAACGGATGTCACCCTCTTTAGGATGGCTCCGCCAACGCGTCTGAATCCGGATCGCAACGATGGGGATCAGTCGAACCCTCCACCTCCACCTCCGCCTCCGGAGGCCTGGCAAGCTATCATGGCAGCCACCAATGCCGCTCAGATGATTTTGCAGCTCTTGCAAGAACGTACTCAGGGGCAAGGCAATCAAGGAAATCAAGGTCAAGGCAACAATCAGCCGCGACTTTGCTACTCTCTACCGGGTTCCTCGCTAATCAGCGAAGTCTTTTCGGTTTCGTGTCGAGGCCACGACGCCGACGATTGGTTAGTGGACATCTGCAAGCATTTTGATTGTAGCAATGTCGACCGAGGACTTTGTCAAGTTTGCATCGCTTCAACTCAAGGATCAAGCTGCTGAGTGGTACCAAGAATACAAAGATTCCAGAGGAGGTCGTGTCATTACGGGATGAGTTCCGCCGTGATTTCAGAGCTCATCACATTCAAAAGTGTTGTGGAGAGCAAGCGTGAGGAGTTCCGCAATCTCAAGCAGGGCAACATGTCTGTCTATCAATACAATATCCAGTTCTGTGAAGCTCGCCTGCTTTGCTAAGCAAGACGTGCTCGATGAAAAGAGTATGATCTATCAATTCAGAGGTGGTCCGAGAGAAGATCTGCAATTAGCTCTTGTGCTTTTTGAGCCGATAAGTATGATGAATTCTACAACATGGCACTGAAGCAAGAAGCTGCCCAGCTCAAATGTGAGGCCTCTAAGAAGAGAATCAGGATGCAGTTCAGTCTTCTTCTTCCTCTCAAGTGGCAGCTAAGCAGAAGTTCTACCTTCCTCCTCCTCCGCTCCGTCGGCCTTATCGCCAGAAGGACTGTGTGGTCGTGGATCTTCCCACCCACCCAACCCAAGCTATCAGAACAAGTCTAATTCTCAAGCTCCAAGGTCAAGTGCTCCTTACCACCGTCCGCTCTCTGAGGTGACTTGCAACAAATGTCAGCAGAAAGGTCACTATGCGAACAAGTGCTTCAACCAGAGGCGCCTTCCGCCTCCTCCTCCTGTGAAATCTTCCAGCAATGCAGTGGTCAAGCATAATCCAAAGCATGCCAAGGTCAATATGATGAATGCAGCTCAAGCAGAGGAATCTTCTGATGTGATAATGGGTAATCTCTCAGTTAATGATATTCCTGCAAAAGTCTTATTTGATACTGGTGCATCGCATTGTTTCATGTCAAGACCGTTTTTTGCCAAGCATGAATTCACTTCTTCTCATTTGGGTAAACCCATGGATGTCATTTCTCCGGGTAAACGGTTGAGCTCCAGTTTGGTGGTTCCGGATGTTTCTATCAAGATGGGCGACTATAGATTTCTTTCTAAACCTATTGTTCTTGGTGACTCGGATATTGATCTTATTCTCGGATGGATCGGTTTTATCAAGACAAAGCTCAGCTTGATTGTGCTGCCAGTGAAATTCAATTGACTCACTCTTCTAATGATGTGATCATCTATGCCGCTTCGTGATGAAACCATTCGGTTGTTTTCTCTCAATGAGAAGGGCGAACTGAATGCTATCTCTCGATTCCAATCGCTTATAGTACCAAGATGTCTTTCCGTAAGAGCTTCCGGTATTCCTCCTCATCGCCGCTTGAGTTCGATTATCGATCTTGAGCCCGCACTGAACCCGCTTGCAAGCGCCCTTACAAGCTTGGACCTGATGAGCTGAGGGAATTGAAGAAGCAGCTCGATGAACAAGAGCGTCTGGTTTGATCGCATCGAGTTCATCTCCTTGGGGTTGTGGTGTTCTTTTGTCCGAAGAAGGATGGCACGGACCGACTTTTGCGCCGATTACCGCCCATTGAATAAGAAGACAATCAAGAACAAGTATCCACTCCCCAACATCAATGAGCTTTTCGAGCAACTCAAAGGTGCTACATGTTGTTCTCCAAGCTTGACCTTCAGATGGGGTATCATCAGATTCAGATTCGTGAACAAGATATTCCCAAGACAAGATTCGAACAAGCTTTGGTTCTTATGAATATCTTGTCATGTCTTTCGCCTCTTCAATGCTCCTCCAACATTCTCTCTGATGATGAACTTCATCTTCAATCCCTACACCAATGAATTTGTCTTGGTCTATCTTGATGATATTTTGGTCTTCTCCAAGAATAAGAAGGATCATGCCAAACATTTGCGATTGGTACTAGACAAGCTCAGAGAGTATCAATTCTATGCTAAGTTCTCCAAATGTGAATTTTGGCTTGATGAAGTGCTTTATCTTGGTCATATCATCTCCGCCAAGGGCATCGCTGTTAATCCAGAGAAGGTGTCCGCAATTGTGAATTGGGAACCTCCTCAGAACGTCAAGCAGCTCCGCAGTTTTCTTGGTCTTGCAAGCTATTGCCGAAGATTCGTTGAGAACTTCTCCAAGATTGCAAAGTGTAACACCCCGGAAGTAACTTTCCATATTTGTAACTCCAACTCTTGCCATTTTCGGCTTTGATATATGATATTCCCTCCGTGGTCGGGTTTTCTTCTTTTTGCATTTTGTCCATGTCATGCATTTTATATTATGTCATCATGTGCATCGCATTTGCATACGTGTTCGCCTCATGATTCCGAGCATTTTTCCCGTTGTCCGCTTTTGCAATCCGACACTCCTATCTCTCCGGCGCGTCCTTTTACGTTTTTCCGTGTGCGGGTATTAAACCTTCTCGAAATGGACCGAGGTTTGTCTAGTGGCCTTGGTATAACACCGGAGACCACCGGTCAAGTTTCGGTCATTTGGAGCTCGTTTGGTACTCCAACGGTTAACCGCACTCTCGCAAAGGCCTCTTTTAAGTTGCAGCCCAACACCCTTCAAAACAGCCCAATAACCCATCTAAGTCACTTCCATGCTCTCCGTCGCTCGATCACGATCGTGGGCGAAAACTACACCTCATTTGGACTCTCCTAGCTCCTCTATGCCTATTTAAGCAAACCCTCCAAATCCGGTCTTCCTCCCGAAACCCTAGCTTTTTCCTCTCGCGCCGCTGACACGTCCGGCGAGCTGGACGTTGTCCGCCCGCCTCCGCCTGCTGCCAACTGGAGCCGCCACGTGGCACCTGGCTGCCTTGCAACGGCTGCTGCCGCTGAGCTCATGGGCTGCCCTCTGGCCAGACACGCACACGCTGGCCGCTGCGCTGGCCTCGCCTCCGCCTGCCCGCTGCCGCCGCCACACACACACGCCGCCAGGCCAGGCGCACCACATCATGGGTCCGCTCCGCCCGCCGTCTTCCTCCCGGCCTGGCGGCCGCCCAGCTGGCCTGGCTGCGCCGCCTGCCGGGCCCGCCTCACGCCTCCGTGCGCCGCCCGGCGCCGCCCGCTCGGGCCTCCTCTCCCTCCGCGACCTCGGCAGCCGCTGTCGCCGATCCGATCGGTCGGGCCTCGATCCGCCTCGGAGCCGCGAGCCCGCTGACTCTCTCTCCTCCCTTATTTTTTTCTCTAAGTCCTTATTCTCATGTAATTTTGTGCAATATTCAACATGCTATATCTTCGCATCCAGAGATCCATTTTTCGCAGATAATATGTCAAAATGTTCGCCTCAAGAGTAGATCATTTCATTCCATTGCATCATTTTCATTTGAGCTCATCTTGATGCCCGAAATGCTGTTGGAAGAGTGCTATGTGCTGATAGTTTCTGATTTTTATCAGAAGTTGCACTTTTGTTATTTTTGCCATGATTATTGTGTGCACCCTATGAATTTGAGTCCTACATGTGTTTTGTAAAATGCCATGTCATCTTTCCAGTGGTGTATGCCATGTATTTTTGTGATCTATGTGGTGACTAGCACAAGCATGCAAAGTAGGTGTCCTAATGTTGCTGATTTCAGCCCTGTTTTAGCTGAGTTTGATGCCATGTTAACTTGATGATACCGAGAGATCTATGCATATTTTGAGATACTTCAGTAAGGGTGTTTTGTAAAGCATGACTTGCTCTATCCATCCATGCCTTTGTTTGCAATTATGGGATGCCATAGCTTGAGTCAATCGAGCTCTACTTTTGCTACCAAATGTTTCCTGGCAGATTGTATACGTGTTATTCAATTTTGCCTAGGATGTTGTGGTTGATCCATATATGCTATGTTAGTGTTCTTGCCATGGATGTCTTCTATGTCATGTCTTCTTGATGTATGTATGCTTAGTTTATCATTTGAGGCTCTGTAGTGAGTGCATTGAGCTTGTTAACATGCCATCTCGTTATCAGTTTTTGACATGTCAAGTTGCTGAATCTGTTAACAAGACTTTCAATATTGACATGGGTGTTACTATATTTTCTAGTCCTTTTTGGCTTATGGTCAGTAAGGGACTTTTGTTCTAGGCTTTGAGTAGATTCATGCCATGCCTTGTTTTGCTATTTTAAGTTCCTGTAGCATGTAGTTTTGATGCTCTGAACATTGCAACCTGTTGCTGTTTTTGCCATGTCCAGCCTGATTATTATTGCACTTTTGCCATGCTTGTTTGAACCTGTTATGTTGTGAACTAGCCGTAGCTCAGTGCTCATCTTTTGTCGAGCATCATGTGTAGATCACTGCCATGTGCCTTGTTGATACGTTTGGGTGCAGTAGCTTAATTAATTGTTGCTTGCTAAGTGGCATCATGCTGTTAATGGCAGATTTGCGCCATTCTTGTTTTGCTTGCCATTTGCAAACCGTGCATCCGATTCCGTGATCTTTATATCGATTTCAACCGAAATCATCTCATCTTTCCAGTGGCATACTTGGTTTGTCAAGTTGATGCCTGGTTCATCATTTACCTTCCGGAGCGCACATAAGCATTGCATATCTCATCATGCATATCATGTCATGTTCTGCATCATGTTGATTGTGCATTGCACCGTGATTTATTGTGGTTCCTTTGTTTGTGTTGTTGCTTTGGGTAGAGTCGGAGACGAGTACGTGAACGAGGAGCCTGTTGAGAACGCCGAGGATCAAGCTTTCGACAACTCGAGAACATTGCGCAAGATGACCATACCTCGAAATCACTTCTATCTTTGCTATGCTAGTTGCTCGCTCTTTTGCTATGCCTATGCTGCGATGCCTACCACTTGCTATATCATGCCACCCATATTGCCATGTCAGCCCCTAACCATCCTTTTCCTAGCAAACCGCTGATTGGCTATGTTACCGCTTTGCTCAGCCCTCTTATAGCGCTGCTAGTTGCGGTGAAGTGAAGTTTGTTCCTTGTTGAACATGGAGATGTTGTTCCTTTTGGAACATGTTTACTTGTTGGGGATATCACAATATATATATCTGCTATGTTTAATACATCTATATACTTGGTAAAGGGTGGAAGGCTCGGCCTTATGCCTGGTGTTTTGTTCCACTCTTGCCACCCTAGTTTCCGCCATACCGTGTTATGTTCCTTGATTTTATGCTCCTTACACGGTTGGGTGATTTATGGGACCCCTTGACAGTTCGCTTTGAATAAGACTTTTCCAAAGAAGGCCCAACTTTGGTTTTACCATTTGCCACCTAAGTTTTTCCCTTGGGTTCTGCAGACTCGAGGGTCATCTTTATTTTAACCCCGGCCAGTGCTCCTTCGAGTGTTGGTCCAAACTGTCACCACGGTGGCCACCAGGGCAACTGGGTTGGCTCTACGGAAGCTTGACGATCCGGTGTGCCCCGAGAACGAGATATGTGCAGCTCCTATCGGGATTTGTCGGCACATCCGGGCGGCTTTGCTGGTCTTGTTTTATTGCTGTCGAAATGTCTTGTAGTCCGGGATTCCGAGATTGATCGGTCTTCCTGGTAGAAGGAATATCCTTCGCTGACCGTGAGAGCTTATAATGGGCTGTTGGGACACCCCGCAGGTAATATCTTTCAAAGCCGTGCCCATGTTATGAGGCAGATGGGAATTTGTTAATGTCCGTTGTAGAAAACCCAAAGTTGACCTCAAATAAAATACACATCAATCAAGGTGTAACGTGATGGTCTCTTCTCGGCGGAGTCCGGAAGTGAACACGGTGTTGGAGTTATGTCCGACGAAGTAGTTCAGATCACTTCTTGATCACTACTAGTTTCACGACCGCGCTTTGCTTCTCTTCTCGCTCTCTTTTGTAAGTAGCCACCATATATGCTAGTCGCTTGCTGCAGCTCCACTTTACTACTCTGTCCTTCCTATAAGCTTAAATAGTCTTGATCTCGCTGGTGTGAGATTGTGAGTCCCCGTGACTCATGATACTTCCAAAACAGTTGCAGGTTCCGATGAGGCGGTGCAGGTGATTCCACCGAGCTCAAGTGGGAGTTCGACGAGGAACGTGGTCGTTACTATGTGTCGCTTCCAGATGATCAGAGTGGTGCCCAGTTGGGACGATTCGGGATCTGTGTTAGCATTTGGGGTATCTTCTTTTATTTTGGTTCCGTAGTCGGACCTTGAGTGTACTCAATGATGGATGTTTATTTATGTATTGTGTGAAGTGGCGATCGTAAGCCAACTATGTATCTTTCCCTTAATTATTACATGGGTTGTGTGAAGATTACCTCACTTGCGACATTGCTTTCAATGCGGTTATGCCTCTAAGTCGTGCCTCGACACGTGGGAGATATAGCCGCATCGGGGCGTTATAAGTTGGTAATCGAGCCTTCCCGACTTAGGAGCCCCTACTTGATTGTTTGTCATGGCGTTGTTGAGTCTAGAATGGAAAATGTTTTGAGTCTTAGGATTATATATATCGGAGAGTAGGATTCTTTTTACTTCCCAGTCCCTTCGTCGCTCTGGTGAGGTATCCTGACGTAGAGTTTTGACTCTTCTCTCCTCAAATTTCACTAAATTTTTTTAGGATCACGTGGGTATCTTGGAATCATTCCGATGGTTTTGTGACGAGAACATTGTTCTTGGTGCCTCCCGACATTTAGGGTTGTGGCAGTGTCCCGGGAGTTGAGCTCCGAGGTGTTGTCGCCACAATTTTATCGCTGCAGTTCTCGAATACCCGAGTTTTGCCGACATCGAAATCTCTTTTGTGCAGTTGTTGGTGAGATAACCCCGATAGCCCAAAGATCTTGTGGCGAAAAGGGAGTATTGCCATGACTTGTATAACGGATGTTTTTCAAGGTCGAGGTACACGATTTCGAGGATTTCTTGGTTATGTGTTGACGGATGGATACAATGGATCTAGGTATTGTTAGTTTGGGTGATATATTTTGTGTCCCTGTATCCCCAACACCAGATTGCATAACCGAAAGTTTCGGAGTTTATAGGTGGGAATTCTAGTAGCTTACAGTGATATTCTTTCCGATGATGTATGATTTGAGATTGGGGTTCAACGTTTAGTGGTCCGCCCATTCACGGTCGATTTACAAAGTGGTCGCGAGACGCCTTAAAGAATCCTTGGCTATGCTGATTCGGGACGCCTTGTTAGTCATTCGTGACGTCCGCTATACGTCAGGTCCGTGTGGGCCCCACCACTAACACTTTGAGCGAAATCTCTATCATGTGTTTGTTCCGGCTCATTCTAGAAGCCAACCTTTTGTTTTCAGTTGTGATATTCGAATTGTTTCTAAGACAGATGTTGTTTCCATATCTTTATCTAAGTGGCTTCTCACCTTAATGGACGTGTGATGATTAACTTTGAATTCATTCGCTCATTTTGTTCAATGTTTATTGTGAAGACTATATGTTGCAATTTCTATCCGCTGATTCTACTTATCTATTTGTCTATCAAAGGACTAACGGATGTCACCCTCTTCAGATGGCTCCGCCAACGCGCCTCAATCCGGATCGCAATGATGGGGATCACCGAACCTCCACCTCCACCTCCACCTCCGCCTCCGGAGGCCGGCAAGCTATCATGGCAGCCACCAATGCCAATGCTCGATGATTTTGCAGCTCTTGCAAGAACGCACTCAGGGCAAGGCAATCAAGGCAATCAAGGCAATCAAGGTCAAGGCAACAATCAGCCACACTTTGCTACTCGATCCCGCCTCGCTAATCAGCCAAGTCTTTCGGCTTCGTGTTGAGGCAACAGACGCCGATGATTGGTTAGTGGACATCTGCAAGCACTTTGATCTGTAGCAATGTCGGACACGAGGACTTTGTCAAGTTTGCATCGCTTCAACTCAAGGATCAAGCTGCTGAGTGGTACCAGAATACAAAGATTCCAGAGGAGGTCGTGTCATTACTCGATGAGTTCCGCCGTGATTTCGAGCTCATCACATTCCAAAAGTGTTGTTGAGAGCAAGCGTGAGGAGTTCCGCAATCTCAAGCAGGGCAACATGTCTGTCTATCAATACAATATCCAGTTCGAAGCTTGCCTGCTTTGCTAAGCAAGATGTACCTGATGAAAGGAGTATGATCTATCAGTTCAGAGGTGGTCTGAGAGAAGATCTGCAATTACCTCTTGTGCTGTTTGAGCCAGATAAGTATGATGATTTCTACAACATGGCTCTTAAGCAAGAAGCTGCTCAGCTCAAATGCGAGGCTTCTAAGAAGAGAATCAGGATGCAGTTCAGTCCTCCTCGTCCTCTCAAGTGGCAGCCAAGCAGCAGAAGTTTTACCCCCCCTCCTCCGCTCCGCCACCTTACCAAAGAAGAACTCAGGTGGCCGTGGATCTTCCCACCCACCCAACCCAAGCTATCGTAACAAGTCTAATTCTCAAGCTCCAAGGTCAAGTGCTCCTTACCACCGTCCGCTCTCTGAGGTCACTTGCAACAAGTGTCAGCAGAAGGGTCACTATGCGAACAAGTGCTTCAACCAGAGGCGCCTTCCGCCTCCTCCTCCCGTGAAATCTTCCAGAATGCAAGTGGTCAAGCATAATCCAAAGTATGCCAAGGTCAATATGATGAATGCAGCTCAGCAGAGGATTCTTCGATGTGATAATGGGTAATCTTCTTGTTAATGATATTCCTGCAAAAGTCTTATTTGACTTTGGTGCATCGCTTAGTTTCATCTCTAAACCATTTGCATCTAAGCATGATTTGTCTTTCCAAGTTTTGCCAAGACCATTAGCAGTTGTCTCTCCGGGTAAATGCATGAATGCAAGCTACATGGTTCCGGATGTCTCTATCAAGATGGGCGATTATAGATTTCTGTCTAAACCAATTGTCCTTGGTGACTCGGATATTGATCTTATTCTCGGAATGGATGGCTTTATCAAGACAAAGCTCAGCTTGATTGTGCTGCCAGGGAAATTCAATTGACTCACTCTTCTAATGATGTGATCATCTATGCCGCTCGTGATGAAACCATTCGGTTGTTTTCTCTCAATGAGAAGGGCGAATTGAATGCCATCTCTCGATTCCAAATGCTTGTGAGTACCAAGATGTCTTTCCGTAAGAGCTTCCGGGTATGCCTCCTCATCGGCCGCTTGAGTTCGTTATCGATCTTGAGCCCGCATCGAACCCGCTTGCAAGCGCCCATACAAGCTTGGACCTGATGAGCTGAAGGAATTGAAGAAGCAGCTCGATGAACAAGAGCGTCTGGGTTTGATCGCACCGAGTTCATCTCCTTGGGGTTGTGGTGTTCTTTTGTCCGAAGAAGGATGGCACGGACCGACTTTGCGCCGACACCGCCCATTGAATAAGAAGACAATCAAGAACAAGTATCCACTTCCCAACATCAATGAGCTTTTCGAGCAACTCAAAGGTGCTACTGTTGTTCTCCAAGCTTGACCTTCAGATGGGGTATCATCGATTCAGATTCGTGAACAAGATATTCCCAAGACAGATTCGAACAAGCTTTGGTTCTTATGAATATACTGTCATGTCTTTCGCCTCGTCAATGCTCCTCCAACTTTCTCTCGGATGATGAACTTCATATTCAACCCCTACACCAATGAATTCGCCTTGGTCTATCTTGATGATATTTTGGTCTTTCCAAGAATAAGAAGGATCATGCCAAACATTTGCGATTGGTGCTAGACAAGCTCGAGAGTACCAATTCTATGCTAAGTTCTCCAAATGTGAATTTTGGCTTGATGAAGTGCTTTATCTTGGTCATATCATCTCGCCAAGGGCATCGCTGTTGATCCCGAGAAGGTGTCCGCAATTGTGAATTGGGAACCTCCTCGAATGTCAAGCAGCTCCGCAGCTTTCTTGGTCTTGCAAGCTATTGTCAAGATTCGTTGAGAACTTCTCCAAGATTGCAAAGCCTCTTTCCAACCTCCTCCGTAAGCATGTGAAGTATGTCCGGTCTCCCGAGTGTGACGTTGCTTTCAATACCCTCAAAGAGAAACTCGTCACAGCCCCTGCCTTGACTCCTCCCGATGAATCCAAGCCATATGAAGTTTTTCGTGATGCTTCTCTTCAAGGTCTCGGTGCTGTGTTAATGCAAGAGAAGAGAGTTGTGGCTTATACCTCTCGCCATTGAAGCCCAACGAGAAGAACTACCCCACTCACGATCTTGAGTTGGCGGCAGTTGTCCATGCATTGATTACGTGGAGACATCTCTTGTTGGGAAGGAAAGTGGACATTTTCACCGATCACAAGAGTCTCAAGTACATCTTCACTCAGCCCAACCTCAACCTCAGTGCAGACTCGATGGGTCGAAATGATTCAAGAGTACAACCCAAGTATTGAGTATACTCCGGCAAGGCCAATGTCATTGCAGATGCTTTGAGCAGAAAGCTTATCGCAACAGCCTAATCCTCAAGCCTTTTCACCGGATCTCTGTGAATCTTTCCGCAAGCTGAATCTTCAAGTTGTTCCTCAAGGCTTTCTTGCCAACCTCATAGTCTCTCCTACTTTGGAAGATCAGATTCGTGAGGCTCAACTTCGGATACCATGGTGAAGAAAGTGAAACGTGGTATCGACAAGGGCATTTCAAGTACAAGTGCTTCCATGTTGATGACAAAGACACTGTTCTTTGAGGACCGGATTGTGGTTCCTAAGGGTGATCCGAGAAAAGTCATTATGAACGAGGCTCACAATTCGCTTCTATCCATTCATCCCGAAGTACGAAGATGTACCATGACCTCAAGCAGTCATATTGGTGGACTCGAATGAAGCGAGAAATTGCTCAATTCGTGAATGAGTGTGATGTCTGCAGAAGAGT
Source organism: Aegilops longissima (assembly GCA_021605205.1). NCBI lineage: Eukaryota > Viridiplantae > Streptophyta > Magnoliopsida > Poales > Poaceae > Aegilops > Aegilops longissima. The sequence goes on along the minus strand of CM038681.1, from coordinate 611,713,932 downwards.
GAAAGCAGAACACCAAAGACCAGCTGGTCTCCTCCAACCTCTTGCTATTCCTGAATGGAAGTTTGATCATATTGAAATGGACTTCGTGGATCTGGCTTTCCAAAGTCCAAGCGTGGAAATGATGCTATCTTCGTTGTCATTGACAAGCTTACTAAAGTGGCTCATTTTCTTCCTATCAAAGAATCCATCACGCAGCTCGGTTGGCGAGCTATACACCTCCAGATTGTCTCCTTGCACGGCATTCCACAAGTGATCTCTTCTGCACGTGGCAGCATCTTTACCTCCAAGTTTTGGGATTCTTTCCGAAGGCCATGGGCACCAACATTCGTTTCAAAGACAGCTTTCCATCCTCAAACAAGTGGCCAAGTCGAGCGAGTTAATCAAATTCTTGAAGATATGCTCGTGGCTTGTGTCATTTCCTTCGTATGAAGTGGGAAGATTGTCTTCCATATGCCGAAGTTCTCTTACAACAACAGCTTCCAAGCGAGTTCGGCAAGGCCCCATTCGAAATTCTCTATGGCGTAAAGTGCCGACTCCTCTCAATTGGTCTCGAGACAGTGAACGCCAACTTCTTGGCAATGACTTGATCACGTATGTAAGAAATGTGCAAGTCATTCGTGAGAATCTCAAAGCCGCATAATCGCGCCGTAAGAGCTATTATGATGATAAGCACCGTGATGTGGCTTTTGAAATCGGAGACCATGTCTACCTCGCGCCTCTCCAATGAAAGGTACTCGCCGCTCGGTATCAAAGGGAAGCTTGCCCCTAGATACGTGGGTCCTTTCAAGATCATTGGGAAAAGAGGCGATCTCGCCTATCAACTTGAGCTTCCATCCAACTTTGCAAACGTGCACGATGTGTTTCACGTGTCACAGCTTCGCAAGTGCTTCAAGACTCTGAACGCACTATCAACTTCAAGAGATTGACCTTCAAGAAGATCTCTTATCATGAGCACCCTGCTGTTATTCTTGAAGAAACCGAGCGCAAGACTCGCAACAAGTCAATCAAATTCCTGAAAGTGAAGTGGTCACACCATTCCGACCGAGAAGCTACCGGGAGCGCGAGGATCACCTCCGCTCGAGTATCCGGAGTTCTTTCGGTCCTAGATCTCGGACGAGATCCTCTTGTAGTGGTGGAGTGTTGTAACACCCGGAAGTAACTTTCCATATTTGTAACTCCAACTCTTGCCATTTTCGCATTGATATATGATATTCCTCCGTGGTTGGGTTTTCTTCTTTTGCATTTTGTCCATGTCATGCATTTTATATTATGTCATCATGTGCATCGATTTGCATACGTGTTCGTCTCATGATTCCGAGCATTTTTCCCGTTGTCCGTTTTGCAATCCGACACTCCTATCTCTCCCGGCGGTCCCTTTTACGTTTTTCCGTGTGCGGGTATTAAACCTTCTCGAAATGGACCGAGGTTTGTCTAGTGGCCTTGGTATAACACCCGGAGACCACCGGTCAAGTTTCGGGTCATTTGGAGCTCGTTTGGTACTCCAACGGTTAACCGCACTCTCGCAAAGGCCTCTTTTAAGTTGCAGCCCAACACCCCTCCAAAACAGCCCAATAACCCATCTAAGTCACTTCCATGCTCTCCGTCGCTCGATCACGATCGTGGGCGAAAACTACACCTCATTTGGACTCTCCTAGCTCCTCTATGCCTATTTAAGCAAACCCCCTCCAAACCGGTCTTCCTCCCCAAACCCTAGCTTTTTCCCTCTGCGCGCGGACACGACACGTCCGGGCGAGCTGGACGTCCGCCCGCCTCCGCCCTGCCAACTGAGAGCCGCCACGTGGCACCTGGCACATGGCCTGCCCGCTGAGCAGCTGGCTGAGCTCATGGGCTGTCTGCCTGCACGCCTGGCTGCCGCCGCGGCCGCGCACCTGGCCTCCGCCTGGCCTGCGCTGCCACACCGCCGCCGGCTGCCACACACGCCAGGCCAAGGCCGCCACTCATCTGGTCCGCCGCCGCCGCTGTTTTCCTCCGGCCGGGGCTGGCCACACAGGCCGGCGCCTGGCATGCTGCCCGCGCCTCCTCCCGGCTGCCGCGCCGGCCGCCGCCGCTCGGCGCCTCCTCTCCTCCGGCGACCTCGGCAGCCGCCGTCGCCGATCCGATCGGTCGGGCCCCGATCCGGCCTCGGGAGCCGCGAGCCCGTTGACTCTCTCTCCCTCCCTTATTTTTTTCTCTAAGTCCTTATTCTCATGTAATTTTGTGCAATATTCAACATGCTATATCTTCGCAACCGTAGATCCATTTTTCGCGTATAATATGTCAAAATGTTCGTCTCGAAGAGTAGATCATTTCATTCCATTGCATCATTTTCATTTGAGCTCATCTTGATGCCCGAAATGCTGTTGGAAGAGTGCTATGTGCTGATAGTTTCTGATTTTTATCAGAAGTTGCACTTTTGTTATTTTTGCCATGATTATTGTGTGCACCCTATGAATTTGAGTCCTACATGTGTTTTGTAAAATGCCATGTCATCTTTCCAGTGGTGTATGCCATGTATTTTTGTGATCTATGTGGTGACTAGCACAAGCATGCAAAGTAGGTGTCCTAATGTTGCTGATTTCAGCCCTGTTTTAGCTGAGTTTGATGCCATGTTAACTTGATGATATCGAGAGATCTATGCATATTTTGAGATACTTCAGTAAGGGTGTTTTGTAAAGCATGACTTGCTCTATCCATCCATGCCTTTGTTTGCAATTATGGGATGCCATAGCTTGAGTCAATCGAGCTCTACTTTTGCTACCAAATGTTTCCTGGCAGATTGTATACGTGTTATTCAATTTTGCCTAGGATGTTGTGGTTGATCCATATATGCTATGTTAGTGTTCTTGCCATGTATGTCTTCTATGTCATGTCTTCTTGATGTATGTATGCTTAGTTTATCATTTGAGGCTCTGTAGTGAGTGCATTGAGCTTGTTAACATGCCATCTCGTTATCAGTTTTTGACATGTCAAGTTGCTGAATCTGTTAACAAGACTTTCAATATTGCCATGGGTGTTACTATATTTTCTAGTCCTTTTTGGCTTATGGTCAGTAAGGGACTTTTGTTCTAGGCTTTGAGTAGATTCATGCCATGCCTTGTTTTGCTATTTTAAGTTCCTGTAGCATGTAGTTTTGATGCTCTGAACATTGCAACCTGTTGCTGTTTTTGCCATGTCCAGCCTGATTATTATTGCACTTTTGCCATGCTTGTTTGAACCTGTTATGTTGTGAACTAGCCGTAGCTCAGTGCTCATCTTTTGTCGAGCATCATGTGTAGATCACTGCCATGTGCCTTGTTGATACGTTTGGGTGCAGTAGCTTAATTAATTGTTTCTTGCTAAGTGGCATCATGCTGTTAATGGCAGATTTGTGCCATTCTTGTTTTGCTTGCCATTTGCAAACCGTGCATCCGTTTCCGGTGATCTTTATATCGATTTCAACCGAAATCATCTCATCTTTCCAGTGGCATACTTGGTTTGTCAAGTTGATGCCTGGTTCATCATTTACCTTCCGGAGCGCACATAAGCATTGCATATCTCATCATGCATATCATGTCATGTTTTGCATCATGTTGATTGTGCATTGCACCGTGATTTATTGTGGTTCCTTTGTTTGTGTTGTTGCTTTGGGTAGAGTCGGGAGACGAGTACGTGAACGAGGAGCCTGTTGAGAACGTTTTCGAGGATCAAGCTTTCGACAACTCTGAGAACATTGCGCAAGATGACCATACCTCGAAATCACTTCTATCTTTGCTATGCTAGTTGCTCGCTCTTTTGCTATGCCTATGCTGCGATGCCTACCACTTGCTATATCATGCCACCCATATTGCCATGTCAGCCCCTAACCATCCTTTTCCTAGCAAACCGCTGATTGGCTATGTTACCGCTTTGCTCAGCCCTCTTATAGCGCTGCTAGTTGCAGTGAAGTGAAGTTTGTTCCTTGTTGAACATGGAGATGTTGTTCTTTTTGGAACATGTTTACTTGTTGGGGATATCACAATATATATATCTGCTATGTTTAATACATCTATATACTTGGTAAAGGGTGGAAGGCTCGGCCTTATGCCCGGTGTTTTGTTCCACTCTTGCCACCCTAGTTTCCGCCATACCGTGTTATGTTCCTTGATTTTATGCTCCTTACACGGTTGGGTGATTTATGGGACCCCTTGACAGTTCGCTTTGAATAAGACTTTTCCAGAAGGCCCAACTTTGGTTTTACCATTTGCCACCTAAGCCTTTTTCCCTTGGGTTCTGCAGACTCGAGGGTCATCTTTATTTTAACCCCGGCCAGTGCTCCTTCGAGTGTTGGTCCAAATCGTCACCCGGTGGCCACCTGGGCAACTCTGGGTTGGTTTTACCGAAGCTTGACGATCCGGTGTGCCTCGAGAACGAGATATGTGCAGCTCCTATCGGGATTTGTCGGCACATTCGGGCGGCTTTGCTGGTCTTGTTTTATTGCTGTCGAAATGTCTTGTAGTCCGGGATTCCGAGATTGATCGGGTCTTCCCGGTAGAAGGAATATCCTTCGCTGACCGTGAGAGCTTATAATGGGCTTGTTGGGACACCCCGCAGGTAATATCTTTCAAAGCCGTGCTCATGTTATGAGGCAGATGGGAATTTGTTAATGTCCGTTGTAGAAAACCCAAAGTTGACCTCAAATAAAATACACATCAACGCGTGTGTAACCGTGATGGTCTCTTCTCGGCGGAGTCCGGAAGTGAACACGGTGTTGGAGTTATGTCCGACGAAGTAGTTCAGATCACTTCTTGATCACTACTAGTTTCACGACCGCGCTTTGCTTCTCTCCTCGCTCTCTTTTGTAAGTAGCCACCATATATGCTAGTCGCTTGCTGCAGCTCCACTTTACTACTCTGTCCTTCCTATAAGCTTAAATAGTCTTGATCTCGCGGGTGTGAGATTGCTGAGTCCCCGTGACTCACAGATACTTCCAAAACAGTTGCAGGTTCCGATGAGGCCAGTGCAGGTGATTCCACCGAGCTCAAGTGGGAGTTCGACGAGGAACGTGGTCGTTACTATGTGTCGTTTCCAGATGATCAGTAGTGGTGCCCAGTTGGGACGATTCGGGGATCTGAGTTAGCATTTGGGGTATCTTCTTTTATTTTGGTTCCGTAGTCGGACCTTGAGTGTACTCTGAATGATGGATGTTTATTTATGTACTGTGTGAAGTGGCGACTGTAAGCCAACTATGTATCTTTTCCTTAATTATTACATGGGTTGTGTGAAGATTACCTGACTTGCGACATTGCTTTCAATGCGGTTATGCCTCTAAGTCGTGCCTCGACACGTGGGAGATATAGCCGCATCGGGGGCGTTACACAAAGCCTCTTTCCAACCTTCTCCAGAAGCATGTGAAGTATGTCTGGTCCCCTGAGTGTGACGTTGCTTTCAATACTCTCAAAGAGAAACTCGTCACAGCTCCTGTCTTGACTCCTCCTGATGAATCCAAGCCATTTGAAGTTTTCTGTGATGCTTCTCTTCAAGGTCTCGGTGCTGTGTTAATGCAAGAGAAGAGAGTTGTGGCTTATACCTCTCGCCAGTTGAAGCCCAACGAGAAGAACTACCCCACTCATGATCTTGAGTTGGCGGCAGTTGTCCATGCATTGATAACGTGGAGACATCTCTTGTTGGGAAGGAAAGTGGACATTTTCACCGATCACAAGAGTCTCAAGTACATCTTCACTCAACCCAACCTCAACCTCAGGCAGACTCGATGGGTCGAAATGATTCAAGAGTACAACCCAAGTATTGAATATACTCCGGGCAAGGCCAATGTCATTGCAGATGCTTTGAGCAGGAAAGCTTACTGCAACAGTCTAATCCTCAAGCCCTTTCAGCCGGATCTCTGTGAAGCTTTCCGCAAGCTGAATCTTCAAGTTGTTCCTCAAGGCTTTCTTGCCAACCTCATAGTCTCTCCTACTTTGGAAGATCAGATTCGTGAGGCTCAACTTCTGGATACCATGGTGAAAAAGGTGAAACGTGGTATCGACAAGGGCATTTCCAAGTACAAGTGCTTCCACGTTGATGACAAAGATACTCTTTTCTTTGAGGACCGGATTGTGGTTCCTAAGGGTGATCTACGAAAAGTCATTATGAACGAGGCTCACAATTCGCTTCTATCCATTCATCCTGGAAGTACGAAGATGTACCATGACCTCAAGCAGTCATATTGGTGGACTCGAATGAAGCGAGAAATTGCTCAATTCGTGAATGAGTGTGATGTCTGCAGAAGAGTGAAAGGTAACACCAAAGACCAGCTGGTCTCCTCCAACCTCTTGCTATTCCGAATGGAAGTTTGATCATATTGAAATGGACTTCGTGACTGGCTTTCCAAAGTCCAAGCGTGGAAATGATGCTATCTTCGTTGTCATTGACAAGCTGACTAAAGTGGCTCATTTTCTTCCTATCAAAGAATCTATCACAGCAGCTCAGTTGGCAGAGCTATACACCTCCAGAATTGTCTCCTTGCACGGCATTCCACAAGTGATCTCTTCAGACCGTGGAAGCATCTTTACCTCCAAGTTTTGGGATTCTTTTCAGAAGGCCATGGGCACCAACATTCGTTTCAGCACAGCTTTCCATCCTCAAACAAGTGGCCAAGTCGAGTGAGTTAATCAAATCCTTGAAGATATGCTCAGAGCTTGTGTCATTTCTTTCGGTATGAAGTGGGAAGATTGTCTTCCATATGCCGAGTTCTCCTACAACAACAGTTTCCAAGCGAGTTCGGGCAAGGCCCCATTCGAAATTCTCTATGGCAGAAAGTGCCGTACTCTCTCAATTGGTCTCGAGACAGGTGAACGCCAACTTCTTGGCAACGACTTGATCACGTATGGAAGAAATGTGCCAAGTCATTCGTGAGAATCTCAAAGCCGCTAATCGCGCCGGAAGAGCTATTATGATGATAAGCACCGTGATGTGGCTTTTGAAATCGGAGACCATGTCTACCTCGCGTCTCCCCAATGAAAGGCACTCGCCGCTTCGGTATCAAAGGAAGCTTGCCCCTAGATACGTGGGTCCTTTCAAGATCATTGGAAAAGAGGCGATCTCGCCTATCAACTTGAGCTTCCATCCAACTTTGCAAACGTGCACGATGTCTTTCACGTGTCACAGCTTCGCAAGTGCTTCAAGACTCCTGAACGCACTATCAACTTCGAAGAGATTGACCTTCAAGAAGATCTCTTATCATGAGCACCCTGCTGCTATTCTTGAAGAAACCGAGCGCAAGACTCGCAACAAGTCAATCAAATTCCTGAAAGTGAAGTGGTCACACCATTCCACCGAGAAGCTACCGGGAGCGCGAGGATCACCTCCGCTCGAATATCCGGAGTTCTTTCAGTCCTAGATCTCGGGACGAGATCCTCTTGTAGTGGTGGAGTGTTGTAACACCCTGGATGTAAAACTTCCCATTTTGGCAATATATCAACTTGACCTCATCCTATTCTTGTGGGTTTTATTCATGTTTGGCCTCATCTTGTTTGGTTGTGTGGTTTTATTCTTTTCTTTATCATATTTCCTTTTTAGTCTTTTTGCATTGGAGCTTCTTGTCATCATCTTATAGTGCATTTTCATCTCATGTCATCTCATGTTGCATTTTTGTCATTCATGTTGTTGCCATGAGCATCATGGGCCTGAACCTTGTACCCCCCCCCCCTTTCAAACCATTGCACCATCACTTCTCTTTTCTTTCCCTTTTCTTACATTCTTTGTGAGTGCCTTTTGCCTCCACCATAAATGTTCATCTTTTCCCCAATATTCTAACCACATGTACCTAGCCTCTCCGCCAAACTTCAGCTCTTTTGAAGTTGTTTTGGTTAAGCATTAAATGGTTCAAGTTTGAAACCAATTCAACTTGAATTATTTTACTTCCCTAAAAATACCTGCACTAATTTTATCAAATACTACATAATTTCAGGATCTTGAGAATATTGTCAGATCTCTCAAATTCTTTCTTTTAATCCTGTGCTTTTCCTTTTATTTCTGTCTGAAGAGAAATTGGAAAAGAGTGCAGGAGGGCCACCTAGCTGCAGCGGCAGCCACTGGCTCCGCCTCCAAGCCGCCCAGCTAACCAGCTCCGAGCCCGGTAGAGCGCTGCCAGCCAGCCCGCCTGCCTCTCCTCCCTGTCTTCGTGCACTGCATGAGTACACCCCGCTTAGGTTCTCTCCACGTGGCCATCCTGCCCCGGCCGGCATGTCCGCCCTGCTCCCCGCACCCACCTTTTTCCCTCCTCTCGCCGTTGCCATGGGGACCCATGAGCACGAGAGCTTGAGCTCGACCCGTCGCCCTGGCCCCCTACTTATCCTCTCTCTCCCTACCCTCACGCCCCTAGGGTTTCCCCTCTTCCTCTCGCCGCCGCCGCCAGGTGAGAAGGACCACCAGATCCATCGCAGCTGCTCCGCCCCGAGCGCAATCGAGAGCGCCAGATCGTCGCCGGGCGTGCTCTCCGCCACCCCTAACCCTCGCAGACCGTGTCCATCTTCTTCCCGTCGTCTTCTCCTTCCACGACATCGACTACGGTGCGCCGGACGACTAGTCCTCGACGCCCCCGGCTTCCTCCTTCCTCTCGGTCAGAACGCGACAAGGTTCAGAACTCCGCTTGTCGCCGTCGGCCCGCCTCCGTCGACTACTTGGTGTCTTTGGGTGAGCTGGGTAACGCACCTCCTCTCCCATCCTTTTCCTTGGCCTATAGGTAATCCGAGGTCGCGTCCGATCCGTGTCTTTCCGTGCTCGGCGTGTTCGCGAATCTGAAGGTTTGGTTCAGTGATGTTAGCCCGTGCGTGGGTGCCGTGTTCCCCGCTCTGGTTCACCCCATCGTGCTCCCCAGTAGGGCGCTTTCGCGCGCTTCGTTCGGCGCTCAGACGCAACTTTTCCCGAGGTCGCCTTAGCTGCTGCTGCCGGTCGCCGCGGACGCCAGGGCCCGAGTCGAGCCACTGCTCGAGATCGAGCGCCCTGTTTTTCCCTTCCTGCACGCGCCCTGTTTTTCCCTTCCTGCACGCGCGAATCTCCTTCCTCAGACGGCCACGGAGGCCTCAGGTTGGCCTGGGTTACTGGCCGTTGCCTCGCCGGCGCCGTCGTCTACTCTGTATGGCAACAGAGTTGCTCGTCTGGTCTGTTTACCTATAAGGGGCCGAAGCCCCTCCCTATCAGTCACGCCCACCTAGCCCAGTGGCTGCTGATGCAGAGCCACACCGGGGAGACCCGGGTTCGATCCCCCGAGGCTGCATATTTCTCCCCTTTTTTATTCCCTATTCTGACACTGTTAGTATGACAGTGTGACCCCACCTGTCATACTCTCTAGGTTGTATGTTTTTTTTCTTTTATTTTATTTTGCTATTTGTTTTATTTTCCCGGCGAATATTCCATTTCTGGCATATGGAGTCTGTCCTTTTCGGGCAAGTCCATTTCTGGACGTTTCCAAATATGGAAAATGCCATTTCTGTTACCTACCATTTTAGGCAGGTTTTGACTTTGTGCATTTGTGATGATTTTTCTACAGCAACCCTAACATATTATATATGTTTTTGGGGTAGAAAAATCCCACCAACTCAGTGGTGGCATTAGTTTCTGCATTTGAGCAAGTTCATGAACATGTCATTTTACATCATCTTTGTTAATGGCGATTTGTGCCATTCTTGTTTTGCTTGTCATTTCCGAACCGTGCATCCGATTCCGTGATCTTTATATCGATTTCAACTGAAATCATCTCATCTTTCCAGTGGCATACTTGGTTTGCCAAGTTGATGCCTGGTTCATCATTTACCTTCCGGAGCGCTTTATACGCATTGCATATCACATCTCGCATATCATGTCATGTTTTGCATCATGTTGCTTGTGCATTGCACCGTGATTTATTGTGGTTCCTTTGTTTGTGTTGTTGCTTTGGGTAGAGCCGGAGACGAGTACGTGAACGAGGAACCTGTTGAGAACGCTTACGAGGATCAAGCTTTCGACAACTCGAGAACATTGCGAGCAAGATGACCATACCTCAAATCACTTCTATCTTTGCTATGCTAGTTGCTCGCTCTTTTGCTATGCCTATGCTACGATGCCTACCACTTGCTATATCATGCCACCCATATTGCCATGTCAGCCCCTAACCATCCTTCCTAGCAAACCGTTGTTTGGCTATGTTACCGCTTCGCTCAGCCCTCTTATAGCGCTGCTAGTTGCAGTAAAGTGAAGTTTGTTCCTTGTTGAACATGGTGATGTTGTTCCTTTTTGGAACATGTTTACTTGTTGGGGGTATCACAATATATATATCTGTTATAATTAATACATCTATATACTTGGTAAAGAGTGGAAGGCTCGGCCTTATGCCTGGTGTTTTGTTCCACTCTTGCCACCCTAGTTTCCGTCATACCGGTGTTATGTTCCTTGATTTTCGCTCCTTACACGGTTGGGTGATTTATGGACCCCTTGACAGTTCGCTTTGAATAAGACTCGCCCAAAGAAGGCCCAACTTTGGTTTTACCATTTGCCACCTAAGCCTTTTTTCCCGGGTTTTCGCGAGCCCGAGGGTCATCTTTATTTTAACCCCCGGACCGGTGCTCCTTCGAGTGCTGGCCCGAACCGCAAAGATCAAGGGGCCACCACGGGAAACTCGAGGCTTGGTTTTACTCGTAGCTTGACTTATCCGGATGTGCCTCGAGAACGAGATATGTGCAGCTCCTATCGGGATTTGTCGGCACAATCGGGCGGCTTTGCTGGTCTTGTTTTATTGTCTGTCGAAATGTCTTGTAGTCCGGGATTCGAGATTGATCGGTTCTTCCAGAGAAGGAATATCCTTCGTTGACCGTGAGAGCTTATAATGGGCTAAGTTGGGACACCCCTGCAGGTAATATCTTTCAAAGCCGTGCCTGCGGTTATGAGGCAGATGGGAATTTGTTAATGTCGGTTGTAGAAAACCCGAAGTTGACCTCAATTAAAATACACATCAACGGCAAGGTGTAACCGTGATGGTCTCTTCTCGCGAGTCCGGAAGTGAACACGGTGTTGGAGTTATGTCCGACGAAGTAGTTCAGATCACTTCTTGATCGCTACTAGCTTCACGACCGTGCTTTGCTCCTCTTCTCGCTCTCTTTTGCGATGTAGCCACCATATATGCTAGTCGCTTGCAGCAGCTCCACTTTACTACCCTGTCCTTCCTATAAGCTTATATAGTCTTGATCTCGCGGGTGTGAGATTGCTGAGTCCCCGTGACTCACAGATTCTACCAAAACAGTTGCAGGTGCCGATGACGCCAGTGCAGGTGACGCATCCGAGCTCAAGTGGGAGTTCGACGAGGAACGTGGTCGTTACTATGTGTCTTTTCCAGATGATCAGTAGTGGTGCCCAGTTGGGACGATCGGGGATCTGTGTAGCATTTGGGGTATCTTCTTTTATTTTGGTTCCGTAGTCGGACCTTGAGTGTACTCTGAATGATGGATGTTTATTTATGTACTGTGTGAAGTGGCGACTGTAAGCCAACTATGTATCTCTTTCCCTTATTTATTACATGGGTTGTGTGAAGATTACCTCACTTGCGACATTGCGTTCAATGCGGTTATGCCTCTAAGTCGTGCCTCGACACGTGGGAGATATAGCCGCATCGAGGGCGTTACATGTACCCAATAGTCTCTTTTGGGTATCCTATGAGGACACATTTCTCTGATTTGGGTTCGAGCTTATCTGGTTGAAGTTTCTTCACATAAGCATCGCGGCCCCAAACTTTAAGAAACGGCAATTTTGGTTTCTTGCCAAACCATAGTTCATAAGGCGTCGTCTCAACGGATTTTGATGGTGCCCTATTTAACGTGAATGCGGCCGTCTCTAATGCATAACCCCAAAACGATAGCGGTAAATCAGTAAGAGACATCATAGATCGCACCATATCTAGTAAAGTACGATTACGACGTTCGGGCACACCATTTCGTTGTGGTGTTCCGGGTGGCGTGAGTTGTGAAACTTTCCGCATTGCTTCAAATGTAAACCAAACTCGTAACTCAAATATTCTCCTCCACGATCAGATCGTAGAAATTTATTTTCTTGTTACGATGATTTTCCACTTCATTCTGAAATTCTTTGAACTTTTAAAATGTTTCAGACTTGTGTTTCATTAAGTAGATATACCCATATCTGCTCAAATCATCTGTGAAGGTGAGAAAATAACGATACCCGCTGCGAGCCTCAATATTCATTGGACCACATACATCAGTATGTATGATTTCCAATAAATCAGTTGCTCGCTCCATAGTTCCGGAGAACGGCGTTTTAGTCATCTTGCCCATGAGGCACGGTTCGCAAGTACCAAGTGATTTATAATCAAGTGATTCCAGAAGTCCATCAGTATGGAGTTTCTTCATGCGTTTTACACCGATATGACCTAAACGGCAGTGCCACAAATAAGTTGCACTATCATTATTAACTCTGCATCTTTTGGCTTCAACATTATGAATATGTGTATCACTACTATCGAGTTCAATAAAAATAGACCACTCTTCAAGGGTGCATGACCATAAAAGATATTACTCATATAAATAGAACAACCATTATTCTATGATTTAAATGAATAACCGTCTCGCATCAAACAAGATCCAGATATAATGTTCATGCTTAACGCTGGCACCAAATAACAATTATTTAGGTCTAAAACTAATCCCGATGGTAGATGTAGAGGTAGCGTGCCGACTGCGATCACATCGACTTTGGAACCATTTCCCACGCGCATCGTCACCTCGTCCTTAGCCAATCTTCGCTTAATCCGTAGTCCCTGTTTCGAGTTGCAAATATTAGCAACAGAACCTGTATCAAATACCCAGGTGCTACTACGAGCATTAGTAAGGTACACATCAATAACATGTATATCACATATACCTTTGTTCACCTTGCCATACTTCTTATCCGCCAAATACTTGGGGCAGTTCCGCTTCGATGTCCAAATTCGCTTGCAGTAGAAGCACTCAGTTTCAGGCTTAGGTCCAGACTTGGGTTTCTTCTCCTGAGCAGCAACTTGCTTGCTGTTCTTCTTGAAGTTCCCCTTCTTCTTCCCTTTGCCCTTCTTCTTGAAACTGGTGGTCTTATTGACCATCAACACTTGATGCTCCTTCTTGATTTCTACCTCCACAGCCTTTAGCATTGCGAAGAGCTCGGGAATAGTCTTGTCCATCCCTTGCATATTATAGTTCATCACGAAGCTCTTGTAGCTTGGTGGCGTGATTGAAGAATTTCATCAATGACACTATCATCGTGAAGATTAACCCCAGTTGAATCAAGTGATTATTATACCTGCACATTTTGAGTATATGTTCACCGATTTAACTATTCTCCTCCATCTTACAGCTATAGAACTTATTGGAGACTTTATATCTCTCAATCCGGGCATTTGCTTGAAATATTAACTTCAACTCCTGGAACATCTCATATGCTCCATGACGTTCAAGACGTCGTTGAAGACCCGGTTCTAAACCGTAAAGCATGGCACACTGAACTATTGAGTAGTCATCAGCTTTGCTCTGCCAGACGTTCTTAACGTCGTCAGTTGCATCTGCAGCAGGCCTGGCACCCAGCGGTGCTTCCATGACGTAATTCTTCTGTGCAGCAATGAGGATAATCCTCAAGTTATGGACCCAGTCCATGTAATTTCTACCATCATCTTTCAACTTAGCTTTCTCAAGGAACGCATTAAAATTCAACGGAACAACAGTACGAGCCATCTATCTACAACAAACATAGACAAGAAAAATACTATCAGGTACTAAGTTCATGATAAATTTAAGTTCAATTAATCATATTACTTAAGAACTCCCACTTAGACAGACATCTCTCTAGTCATCTAAGTGATCACGTGATCCAAATCAACTAAACCATGTCCTATCATCACGTGAGATGGAGTAGTTTCAATGGTGAACATCACTATGTTGATCATATCTACTATACGATTCACGTTCGAACTTTCGGTCTCCGCTTTCCGAGGCCATATCTGTATATGCTAGGCTCGTCAAGTTTAACCTGAGTATTCCGCGTGTGCAACAGTTTTGCACCCGTTGTATTTGAACGTAGAGCCTATCACACCCGATCATCACGTGGTGTCTCGGCACGAAGAACTTTCGCAACAGTGCATACTCAGGGAGAACACTTCTTGATAATTAGTGAGAGATCATCTTAAAATGCTACCGTCAATCAAAGCAAGATAAGACGCATAAAGGATAAACATCACATGCAATCAATATAAGTGATATGATATGGCCATCATCATCTTGTGCTTGTGATCTCCATCTACGACGCACCGTCATGATCACCATTGTCACCGGCGCGACACCTTGATCTCCATCGTAGCATCGTTGTCGTCTCGACAATCTTATGCTTCTACGACTATCGCTACCGCTTAGTGATAAAGTAAAGCATTACAGGGCGATTGCATTGCATACAATAGCGAAAACCATATGGATCCTGCTAGTTGCCGATAACTCGGTTACAAAACATGATCATCTCATACAATAAAACATAGCATCACGTCTTGACCATATCACATCACAACATGCCCTGCAAAAACAAGTTAGACGTCCTCTACTTTGTTGTTGCAAGTTTTACGTGGCTGCTACGGGCTTAGCAAGAACTGTTCTTACCTACGCATCAAAACCACAACGATAGTTCGTCAAGTTAGTGCTGTTTTAACCTTCGCAAGGACCGGGCGTAGCCACACTCGGTTCAACTAAAGTTGGAGAAACTGTCACCCGCTAGCCACCTCTATGCAAAGCACGTCAGGAGAACCGGTCTCGCGTAAGCATACGCGTAATGTCGGTCCGGGCCGCTTCATCCAACAATACTGCCAACCAAAGTATGACATCTTTGGTAAGCAAGATGACTGTATCGCCCACAACTCACTTGTGTTCTACTCGTGCATATAACATCTACGCATAAAACCTGGCTCTGATGCCACTGTTGGGGAACGTAGTAATTTCAAAATTTTCCTACGCACACGCAAGATCATGGTGATGCATAGCAACGAGAGGGGAGAGTGTTGTCCACGCCTCGTGAGACCGAAAGCGAAGCGTTATAACAACGCTGTTGATGTAGTCGACGTCTTCACGGCCCGACCGATCAAGCACCAAACCACGACACCTCCGAAGTTTTAGCACACGTTCAGCTCGATGACGATCCCGGACTCGATCCAGCAAAGTGTCGGGATGAGTTCCACAAGATGACGGTGGTGACGATCTTGATGTTCTATCACGCAAGGCTTCGCCTAAGCACCGCTACAATGTTACCGAGGAGAACTATGGTGGAGGGGGGCACCGCACACGGCTAAGAGATCTCAAGGATCAATTGATGTGTGTCTTGGGTGCCCCCTGCCCCGTCAGATATAAAGGAGCAAGGGGGAGGTGCGGCGGCCAGGAGGAGGCGCCAGAGGAGTCCTACTCCCACCGGAGTAGGACTCCTCCTTCCTTGTTGGAGTAGGAGAGGAGAGGGAAGGAGAGAGAGGGGAAAGGAAGGGGGGCGCCGCCTCCTAGTCCAATTCGGACTTGGGGGGCAGGGGGGCGGCTGCCCCTTGGCCGCCTCCTCTTCCTCATCTTGGGCCCATGAGGCCCATTAACCGAGGGGTTCGGTAACCCCGGTACTCCAGTATATATCCGATAACTCCTGAACCATTCGTGTCCGAATATAGTCGTCCAATATATCAATCTTCATGTCTCGACCATTTCGAGACTCCTCGTTGTGTCCATAATCACATCCGGGACACCGAACAAACTTCGGTACATCAAAAACTATAAACTCATAATTAAACTGTCATCGTAACGTTAAGCATGCGGACCCTACAGGTTCGAGAACAATGTAGACATGACCTAGAACTGTTTCCGGTCAATAACCAATGGCGGAACATGGATGCTCATATTGGCTCCTACATATTCTACGAAGATCTTTATCGGTCAAACCGCATAACAGCATATGTTGTTCCCTTTGTCATCGGCATGTTACTTGCCCGAGATTCGATCGTCGGTATCCAATACCTAGTTCAATCTCGTTACCGGCAAGTCTCTTTACTCATGACGTAATGCATCATTCCGTAACTAACTCATTAGCTACATTGCTTGCAAGGCTTATAGTGATGTGCATTACCAAGAGGGCCCAGAGATACCTCTCCGACAATCGGAGTGACAAAACCTAATCTCGAAATACGCCAACTCAATATGTACCTTTGGAGACACCTGTAGAGCTCCTTTATAATCACCCAGTTACGTTGTGACGTTTGGTAGCACACAAAGTGTTCCTCCGATAAACGGGAGTTGCATAATCTCATAGTTGTAGGAACATGTATAAGTCATGAAGAAAGCAATAGCAACATACTAAACGATCAAGTGCTAAGGTAACGGAATGGGTCATGTCAATCACATCATTCTCCTAATGATGTGATCCCGTTAATCAAATGACAACACATGTCTATGGTTAGGAAACATAACCATCTTTGATTAATGAGCTAGTCAAGTAGAGGCATACTAGTGACTTTAAGTTTGTTTATGTATTCACACATGTATCATGTTTCCGGTTAATACAATTATAACAAGAATAATAAACATTTATCAAGATATGAGGAAATAAATAATAACTATTTTATTGCTTCTAGGGCATATTTCCTTCAACGGGTTGCTGCACATCCGCGATGTTGAGGGACCAAAGGGAACCGGAAGCGTGGAGGCGAGGCTCGAAGCAATGGAGCAACAAGTTTTCAAGTGCCAGGGGATGGTGGAGCGTGGAATTAACGCTAGCCACAAGATGCTCGCGGAGTTCACCAACAACTACGAGCCGGATGCCAAGAACACCGAGAAGGCCATCTTCAAGCTACATGAGAAGATCGAGCACCTCCAAGCCCAAATCTATGATCTGCAAAATCAAAACTGTGAGTATGAATATAGATTCAAAAGGATGAGTTTGGCTGCAGATTTGAGGATTTCGGAGACTAGATCATCCTTCTATGATGGTGAGCCTATGCCATGGAAGGTGGACGACAAGCCTGCATCATCAACAACACCTCCACCTTCACCGACAAAGAAGGAGACATAATCACATGGGTATGGGCACTCCCCTTGGCAACTGCTAAGCTTGGGGGAGGTGCCCCGGTATCGTATCACAATCACAACCCCAATTTTACCGTTTTTCTTAGTTCGATCCTATTAGTAGTATCTTGATCTAGTAGAATAAATTTTATGGCATGATCTAGTTTTGAATTTTGCTTTATGATCCTCTATGTAATCGAGTATATATATATATATATATATATATATATATATATATATATATATATATATATATATATATATATATATATATATATATATATATATATATATATATATATATATATATATATATATATATATATATATATATATATGATTATTTTGAGTCAAGGGCTTGATTATTTTGCCATGATCTTGGGTAAATAGAAAAGAAGAAAAGAATAAAAGAAACAAAGAGTTCATATTGATCTTATTGAAAGTAATGACTTCACATAGAAAGAGTATGATGATTAAAAGTTGTTGGGAGTTGGCAAATATAGCTTTGGTCATCGTTGCAATTAGTAGGAAGTAATAAGGAAAGAGAGGTTTCACATATAGATATATGATCATTGACATCTTTTATGATTGGGAGCACTCTTTAAAATATAACATGCTAAAGAGTTGATGTTGGACACGGAAGACAACATGATGAGTTATGTTTTCTTATATCTGAGATAGAGTATGTTGTCATGGATCCTCTAACATGTTGAGCTTGCCTTTCCCCCTCATGCTAGCGAAATTCTCAGCACCAAGTAGAGATACTACTTGTGCTTCCAAATACCCTTAAACCAGTTTAGCCATGAGAGTCCACCATATCTACCTATGGATTGAGTAAGATCCTTCAAGTAAGTTGTCATCGGTGCAAGCAATAAAAAATGCTCTCTAAATATGCATGACTTATTAGTGCAGAGAAAATAAGCTTTGTATGAACTTGTTGTGGAAGTAATAAAAGCGACAGACTGCATTAATAAAGGTCCACATACAAGGGGCAATATAAAGTGACGTTCTTTTGCATTAAGATTTTGTGCATCAACCATAAAAGCGCATGGCAACCTCTGCTTCCCCCTGCGAAGGGCCTATCTTTTATTATTATCCTCTACCTTATGCAAGAGTCATGGTGATCTTCACCTTTCCTTTTTCATTTTATCCTTTGGCAAGCTCAGCATGTTGGAAAGAACATGATATATATATATCTAATTGGATGTAGGGGAGCATGAATTGTTATTGTTGACATTACCCTTGAGGTAAAAGGTTGTGGGGCAAAACTATAAGCCCTATCTTTCTCTCAGGTTCGATTAAAACTCCATAACCACCGATGATCGTGTGAGTGTTAGCAATTATGAAGGACTAAATGATAGTTGAGTATGTGGACTTGCTTTTAAGCTCTGACATAGACTCTTTCCGATGTTATGATAAATTGCAATTGCTTCAATGACTGAGGTTATAATTTGTTGGTGCTCAATAAGGTTTCTGATTCATACTTTTACATTGTGAAAAGATCATCACTTGAACATAAGTAATCATATGACAAAATCTATATATGTTGTTGTTATGAGAATAATCATGGTACCTTCATGTCCGTATTTTATTTTTATCGATGCCTCTACCTCTAAACGTGAGGACATATTTATTGTTATCGGCTTTTCGCTTGAGGACAAGCGAGGTCTAAGCTTGGGGGAGTTGATACGTCCATTTTGCATCATGCTTTTTTACCGATATTTATTGCATTATGGGCTGTTATTTCACATTATGTCACAATACTTATGCCTATTCTCTCTTATTTTATAAGGTTTACATGAAGGGGGAGAATGCCGGCAGCTGGAATTCTGGGCAGGAAAAGGAGCAAATATTAGAGACCTATTCTACACAACTCCAAAAGTCCTGATACTCCACGGAATATCTTAAAATAAATAAAGAAAAATCGTCTCCAAAGATGAAGGCCAGGGGGCCCACACCCTGCTCACGAGGTGGGGCGCCCTCGGGCGCGCCCTCACCCGTGGCCCCCCTGGTGGCTCTCCGATGCCCATCTTCTCCTATATGAAGTCTTTCAATGAGAAAAAAACATTAAGCAACCTTTCGGGACGAAACTCTGCCGCCACGAGGCGGAACCTTGGCGGAACCAATCTAGGGCTCCGACAGAGCTGTTCTGCCAGGGACACTTCCCTCCGGGAGGGGGAAATCATCGTCATCATCATCACCAACGCTCCTCTCATCGGGAGAGGGCAATCTCCATCAACATCTTCACTAGCAGCATCTCATCTCCAAACCCTAGTTCATCTCTTGTATCCAATTCTTGTCTCCAAGTCCGGGATTGGTGCTAGTAGGTTGCTAGTAGTGTTGATTACTCCTTGTAGTTGATGCTAGATGGTTTATTTGGTGGAAGATCATATGTTCAGATCCTTTATGCATATTATTACCCCTCTAATTATGAACATGAATATGCTTTGTGAGTAGTTACGTTTGTTCCTGAGGACAAGGGAGAAGTCTTGCTATTAGTAGTCATGTGAATTTGGTATTCGTTCGATATTTTGATGAGATGTATGTTGTCTAGCCTCTAGTGGTGTCATGTGAACGTCGACTACATAACACTTCATAATTATTTGGCCCTAGAGGAAGGCATTGGGAAGTAATAAGTAGATTATGGGTTGCTAGAGTGACTGTCGTGGTTTTGTCACAGCAGATGTCCTTAGTGTCAGGACTTAGTCGCGAGGCCAACGCATCTATGTGGTAGCTTGAGAGGGGTTGAGCAGAATCGAGAGACACGACACAAGACAAGGATTTAGACAGCTTCGGGGCCCGGGAAACATCATCCGGTAATAACCCTACATGCTGTTTGTGGCTAGGTTTCATTATGATCATGAGGGAGTCGCCGTAAACCGGCTCTCCTCTAGCCGTGTCTAACCCTAGAGATTGTTTCTTCTTGCTTGTCGCTTGTCCCTCTTTGGGGATCCCTGCCCCTCCTTATATATGTTGAAGGGGCAGGTTACATGACTAGTCCTAGTAGGATTAGGATTACTCTATTACAAGTGGAGTCTTAGTCTTGCTTCCTTTGTAAGGGAATACTCCTTGTGCTTTCCTCATAAACCGGCCCACCATTAAACGTGAACCGGCCTTCTGGGCCTTTGGCCTCGTCATCCATTTGATCCGCCCGCCGGGTTACTAATGAACTGCCAAGATCGGGCGGGTTACCCATGAATCGCCAAGCTCCGGGCGGGTTACCAGTGAGTCGTCCAGGCCGGCCGGGTTATACTTCCCGCCGGTTTACGCCGCGGAGTATATCCCCGACATTAGCCCCTAGTTTAATCTGGATTTATCCATGTTAAACTGATCCTGTAAAGTAAACGCAAGAACGAACTTGATAGATTATGCTCCGGGTTAAGAATTCTTGTAAACCGGCACTTGATCATCCTTAAGTCCTTGTCATTTCCTTCTTCTAGAAAATCCAGGTCAATAAGTCAGCTTCATACTCAATTTGCTGACATTGGTTTCTCACAGAGAAATATTGTGAAGAATAATCCACTTGAGTCGGCTTCCAAAGCACCGGCTTAAGAAATATTGGTCTTGCAATACTCATCTGATATTCAGCCGGTTTGAAGATGTAAAACTTGCCGGTTTAATATTACCAAAATTGCCTGTTTGTAAATATGAATGGCACCGAGTCATAATTGTTACCGACGCCGGGTCATAATTGTTGCAGACACCGGGTTAATCTGGTTTGCTCAGAACTGAGAATTTGAAGATTTTTCTCCCTTATATCCATATTACCTGTAGCCCCCATGTCTTGAGCAGAACAAAGTGATGGCTTAAGACTTGCTTCAATATAAATACTGCCACTTAAGAAGAAATCCATGTTGTTCATCCCAGTCACTTAGTAAAAACTGATTACTCCATATTATGTAGCCCCCAAGTGTCGGGTTGTCATGCTTGCAGCAATCTGGGACTTGTAATTGTCTTATACTCATAAAAACTTCAACCAGTGTAGCCCCCAAGGGCCGGTTCATTATGCAATAATGAGCAGGGACTTTGTAAGTATAATCATGTAGATTTGAGCAATGATGTGTAGCCCCCAAGGGTCGGCTCAATAAGATATATTGAGCTGGGACTTGATATATATTTCAATGAATATCACATCGTATGATGTAACCCCCATCATGGGACTTGAATCCACCTCCACAAGGTTAACAGCCTTGTGCTTTACCACCTGAGCAGTAGACCCTTCAATATAATGAATAAAAAGCTTTGTACCTTGAATTGTTGACAGGAGCAATTGGTAGCCCCCAAGGGCCGGCTCATTATGATGTGATAAGTCGGGTCTTCAATAAGGCCAAAAAATGACTTTGCATTAGCCCCCAAGTGTCATGGTGCATGCTTGCAGCGATATGAGACTTGCATATTTGATATAATCTCAATTTAAATAATGTAGCCCCCAAGTGCCGGGTCATAAGCCTGCAGCGACTTGGGACTATTCCTTCCATTGTAAAATAAATCATATCCATTGATAAGATAATAGCCATTGCGCTAAAGCGACTTTGCAAAACCTCAATGATAATACTATTTGTTGATAACCATAAATAAAATCCAACCATGTTCGCTATTCAAGATTTGAATAATATAATCCGGTATGAAAACCTCAATAATTCAATATCATAATGAAAATTCAGCCAAGTTTGGCTATTTGAATAATATAACCCAATGATTTATAAGCGCATGATTCCAATGGCGCAATCCAAATATATGCTGGCGACTTATAGTCAAAAGCCATGCCGGT
This sequence comes from Aegilops longissima, assembly GCA_021605205.1. Taxonomy (NCBI): domain Eukaryota; kingdom Viridiplantae; phylum Streptophyta; class Magnoliopsida; order Poales; family Poaceae; genus Aegilops; species Aegilops longissima. Next base: position 611,692,119 of record CM038681.1, on the reverse strand, counting down.
TTAATAAACACTGGATAATTTCTCATCATATACTGGTGACTTATCATCTTAAAGCCAGGTCGGTTTAATAAACCCCAGTGATTTACAATCATGCTTTATTCAACCTGTTTCTGCATACAACAAGTTTAAAGTGTCCCGGCGGTTTACCGTCGGACGGGTCATAATGCCCGACATATAACCCGGGTTTATAACCAAGGCTGCACTTAAGAATAATCAAATATGAAATATATCATACCTGTGACATTGAATCACATCGTTGGTTTACCAACTTTTTCTAGTAAGGGTGATAATCCAAATTTTGAGTACTGATAACTCCTTCAATATTGTGCCAGATTATGATAAAACCGTGTCGGGTTGTAATAAACACCGGATAATCCTCCTGGCGACTTATAGTCAACGCCAGACCAGGCTAAGAAAACTCTAGTTTGCAATTGAGTTTGTACTAACAACTGATAGTTGAGAGCTTGTGCCTGGTTAAGAAATGCCGGTCTATCCATGCACATATGATACATGCTATGATGATGTAATGATAATGCAACATATGACGATGTATATGTATAATCAAGAGGGTTTAGGCTATGGTTCAGATATGACCAGAGCCCTCAAGTAGTCATAATTGTGGCATTGTACCGATCAAGAGGTGTAGCTATGGTTCAGATATGACCGGAGCCCCCAAGTGATTTCCCTGTTGGCCTTATGCCTATCAGGAGGTGTAGCTATGGTTCGGATACGACCAAGCCCCCAAGTGATTTCCCTGGTGCCCTTATGCCTATCAAGAGGTGTAACTATGGTTCGAACCCATAGCCCCCAAGTGATTTCCCTGTTGGCCTTATGCCTATAAAGAGGTGTAGCTATGGTTCGGATACGACCAAGCCCTCAAATGATTTCCCTGGTGGACCTTATGCCTATCAAGAGGTGTGACTATGGTTCGAACATAGCCCCCAAGTGATATTGTGAGCTGTGCTCAAGGGATACCCATGTTTGAGTTGTGCTATGCAGCAGACTCTCTTTGGCCCCTTATGATAATATTGGCTTGATAGCCGGATTACCGAAGTAACCAGAGTTGTGCTCTTATGATAACATTGGCTTGATAGCCGTATTAATAGGGTAGTCACAGCTGTGATCAACCATATGATAAGCCAATAAGTCATGATACCCATGTTTGAACCGCACATCATGGCAGCAAGTTCTCTTTGGCAACCTTTAATTTTTCTGAGAACTCGAACTTGCAAGAGATGAATTCTTCTTGAACCGGATGTTAAACCGGATATTGAGAGCTTCAAAGCTTTATGGGAGACATCCTTCTCTTGAACCGGATTTTAAACCGAAATCTTCATTTTCAGCCGGAAATTTTCTAGCGACCTTTAAACTCGAAATTGCGAGAGACTTGAACCGGAAATTCTTAAACCGGATTTGAGAGTTTCAGTGAGATTGACTTCCCCTGAGCCAGATTTTAAACTGGAATCCTTTCTAATGACCCGGAACTTCTTCATTGAGCCGGGATTTTTTAACTGTCATATACTTTCTAAGCCGGAAATTTTCTGACGGCCTTTAAATTTTCATCAATATAACAGTAGCCTCCGGGACCGAGTTATCTTTTCCTCCATCGTCCTGGGGTTCTTAAATTTGCTGAACTGGCAAGATTTGCCGAGTCATGTCATCGTAGCCCCCAAGTCTCAAAGGTGACTCGAGGAGTTGGCTTGAGACACTCCATATTTGACCGTGATATAAACCGGCCTAACTTGTATATCATTAGTGTTGATAGCACGATGTGAATCCACAGAAGGTTGAGTTGACTGCGGCGGGTTATAAATGATCCCTCATGAGCCGTGTCAGCAACTCGGCCAATGGTTCCTTCCAACTGGTGATTTGAAGTTAACCAAACTGTAGTGGCGGCGATTTGTGCGCCTGCCCATTGAACCACCCAGTGCAGACGACGGTTGATAGTATATGATAATTTGCCTCCATTTTGTTGAAAGAAAAAACCAGGCTACCCAAGCTGTGACTTGCTCAAACGGCTCATGCAGACAGGTGCGACCCGGTATGTTGATGTAGACCAGGCCATGAGAGACAGACATCAAAGATGACCGCGGCTTCAAAGGCAACATAGATATCTGAATCGGTCGCGGTGCTATAAGCCGGCGTGGACGGCCGAGTTAGCCACATTATGTTTGACGGCGGGAGCAGACAGATGAGTCGGCCGCAGCATTGTAAGCCGGTGCGGACGGGAAGAGTCGGCACCGGCGTTGTAAACCGGTGCGGACAGGGAGTTAATCGCGAGCGCGGTCCCGGTAGGCTGATGTAAACCGGGCCAAAGAGACGGCGACTTGCTCACGTTCATTCACCGGGTGGTATGACACGGACGAACACCGGGCAGGACGTTGCCAGCGCATGCTTCGTTCCCATGGTAGAAACCACGCTTATAATGATTAATGGTCCTACATATCAAAATATATGGTCCAAAGTAATTGTTCTTTTGACAAAAAACAATGTGCCAAAATAGACTTAGATAGATGTCACCTGATATGTTAAGCCGGAAATTATCCGCCATGGAGTTGATGGTCACCGCGTTGAAGCTGAAATCAACCACGGCCGAGTCGGCCACGGGGGCAGACATATGAATCGGCCCGGCGTTTGTAAGCCGGTGCGGACAAGCAAGTTATCCTTCGCGTTGTAAGCCGGCACGGACGCGTGAACCGACAGTGAAGGCGGAGGGGCGAGTCGTCCGTGGTGTTGTAAGTTGGTGCGGAGGGGCGAGTCGGCCGGCGCGTTGATGTAAACCGGACCGCGATATGCATGTCCGTGAAGCTGCGCGGCACAGCCGAACGTGTATCTGCGGTATAATGGCATAAACAATTGTCCTGTGTAAAAATGTTATATGGCAGAATAATTGTTATTTAACAAAAAAAAATGTTAATAAGATAAACTTAGATGGATATCACCTGATGTTTTGGGAACGACAGATGATCTGTACGTGAACACTGATTAGCTTCTATCTGATCTGATGTGGCTTTTGCCTCACGTAGCCTTCTCTTAACTTTCTTTTCCCTTTTTAACACTATTTGCCTCGGGACTTGATTTTACTTTCAGCTAGTCACGTGACCGACTACTAGTTGAAGTAGTACGTAATGACTCCTTGTATCCGACTTGAACCCACAAATCACAGAATAAACATGAGCTGCTATTGTTGTCTACCTTGGGACTTGGAATCTTCTGAGTTGACACGGAGCAGTAACAGTAACTTTGTTCGATATATGATACCCCACCGCATGGAAGTGGCAGCAGTAGCCATAAAACTTAAATCGCCTCGGCTCCTGTGTGTAAACCGATTCAACCTTGAACTTGTATTGCTCAAAGGATAGGCCACACGGTGGCTGCCCGGCGGATGCATCTTGGCGGTTTGCTTGTGTAAAAAAAAACTATAGGTCAGCAGCGCCCCGACCACGGGTGGTGGAAGTGACTTGGCCAGGTCCTCGTGGCTGGTTTGACTTATCCATGTCCGGGTCGCGGTTGGTTTCGATGAGATGTAGCCGCTGCAGCCTGATCTTGATGTATCTTCTCCTTAGCTCGATTGGAAACAGGAAAACGTGTGACGCCTGACGGAACGCTTCGGGGCTCGATCCGCCGTGAGCTGGTATATTACATGCTAGTAGCCATCAAATCTGATTGTTGAATCGGCTCAGCCAGAGAGTTGCTGGCGGCCATCACAATGTCGACCGAGCCCTCCTTTTGTCGGTTTACCCCACGTATGCCCACATCTCAAGTTGTTCCAAAAAAGTCTGTATATCACGTGGAGTAGCAATCAATTCTTGTTCTCCATGCTGGTCACGTAGTGGCACGATTTGGATGCCTTAGCACTGGATTCTTCCCTTAAGTAATTCCTTGATCTCTGTTTGAATACTCCATGTGAGACAACTTCTGCAACGACTCCCCATGTGATGGCTTCACCAAAGTTCTCCCGCGCCGGATTACCCTGTACACTTTCGTGCTGGGGCTTTTTCATCTAACAAATCGCGAGCTTCTCGAACCCTAAGAAGATCCCTCCAAGAACTCATCACCACCGTGCGCATGCCCCACGGTGGGCGCCAACTGTCGTGGTTTTGTCACGGCAGATGTCCTTAGTGTCAGGACTTAGTCGCGAGGCCAACACATCTATGTGGTAGCTTGAGAGGAGTTGAGTGGAATCGAGAGACACAACACAAGAAAAGGATTTAGACAGCTTTGGGCCCCGGGAATCATCATCCGGTAATAACCCTACATGATGTTTGTGGCTAGGTTTCATTATGATCATGAGGGAGTCGCCGTAAACCGGCTCTCCTCTAGTTGTGTCTAACCCTAGAGATTGTTTCTTCTTGCTTGTCGCTTGTCCCTCTTTGGGGAGCCCTGCCCCTCCTTATATATGTTGAAGGGGCAGGTTACATGACTAGTCCTAGTAGGATTAGGATTACTCTATTACAAGTGGAGTTCTAGTCTTGCTTCCTTTGTAAGGGAATACTCCTTGTGCTTTCCTCATAAACCGGCCCACCATTAAACGTGAACCGGCCTTCTGGGCCTTGGGCCTCGTTATCCATTTGACCCGCCCGCCGGGTTACTAATGAACCGCCAAGATCGGGCGGGTTACCCGTGAATCGCCAAGCTCCGGGCGGGTTACCAGTGAGTCGCCAGTCCGGCCGGGTTATACTTCCGGCCGGCTTACGCCGTGGGGTATATCCCCGACAGTGACAGAAGCTTAAACCCTAGTTTATGCATTGCTTCGTAAGGGGCTGATTTGGATCCATATGTTTGATGCTATGGTTAGGTTTACCTTAATAATTTTGTTGTAGTTGCGGATGCTTGCAATAGAGGTTAATCATAAGTGGGATGCTTGTTCAAGTAAAAACAGCACCCAAGCACCGGTCCACCCACATATCAAATTATCAAAGTACCGAACGCGAATCATATGAACGTGATGAAAACTAGCTTGATGATATTCCCATGTGTCGTCGGGAGCGCTTTTCCTATTATAAGACTTTGTTCAGGCTTGTCCTTTGCTACAAAAAGGATTGGGCCACCTTGCTGCACTTTATTTACTCTTGTTACTTGTTGCTCGTTACAATTTATCTTGTCACAAAACTATCTGTTACCACTTATTTCAGTACTTGCAGAGAATACCTTGCTGAAAACCGCTTATCATTTCCTTCTGCTCCTCGTAGGGTTCGACACTCTTACTTATCGGAAGGACTACGAGAGATCCCCTATACTTGTGGGTCATCAGGATGACATACTTTTGATGGGAAATGATATAGAACTCTTGGAGAGCATAAAGGCCTACTTGAATAAGTGTTTTTCAATGAAGGACCTTGGAGAAGCTGCTTACATATTAGGCATCAAGATCTATAGAGATAGATCAAGACGCCTCATAGGTCTTTCACAAAGCACATACCTTATTAAGATACTGAAGAAGTTCAATATGGATCAGTCCAAGAAGGAGTTCTTGCCTGTGTTGCAAGGTGTGAAATTGAGCTCGGCTCAATGTCCGACCATGGCAAAAGATAGAGAAAAGATGAGTGTCGTCCCCTATGCCTCGGCCATAGGGTCTATTGATACGTCTCCAACGTATCTATAGTTTTTTATTGCTCCATGCTACTTTATCTATTGTTTTGGACTATAATGGGCTTTATTTTCCACTTTTATATTACTTTTGGGACTAACCTATTAACTGGAGGCCCAGCCCAAAATTGCTGCTTTTTGCCTATTTTAGTGTTTTGAAGAAACGGAATATCAAACGGAGTCCAAACGGAATGAAACCTTCGGGAACGTGATCTTCTCACCGAACGTGATCTAGGAGACTTGGACCCTACTCCAAGGAGTGCCAGAGGCAGTCACGAGGGTGGGGGCGCGCCCTCCCCCCTGGGTGCGCCCCCTGCCTCATGGGCCCCCTGACGCTCCACCGACGTACTCCTTCCTCCTATATATACCTACGTACCCCCAACAGATCAGAAAGGGAGCCAAAAACCTAATTCCACCGCCGCAACTTCCTGTATCCACGAGATCCCATCTTGGGGCCTGTTTCGGAGCTCCGTCGGAGGGGGCATCCACCACGGAGGGCTTCTACATCAACACCATAGCCCCTCCGATGAAGTGTGAGTAGTTTACTTCAGACCTTCGGGTCCATAGCTAGTAGCTAGATGGCTTCTTCTCTCTTTTTGGATCTCAATACAATGTTCTCCCCCTCTCTCGTGGAGATCTATTCGATGTAATCTTCTTTTTGCGGTGTGTTTGTTGAGACCGATGAATTGTGGGTTTATGATCCAGCTTATCTATGGAAAATATTTGATTCTTCTCTGAGTTCTTTTATGTATGATTAAGTTATCTTTGCAAGTCTCTTCGAATTATCTGTTTCGTTTGGCCAACTAGATTGGTAGTTCTTGCAATGGGAGAAGTGCTTAGCTTTGGGTTCAATCTTATGTGTCCTTACCTAGTGATGTAGGGGTTGCAAGGCACGTATTGTATTGTTGCCATCGAGGATAACAAGATGGGGTATTTATCATATTGCATGAATTTATTCCTCTACATCATGTCATCTTGCTTAAGGCGTTACTCTGTTTTTAACTTAATACTCTAGATGCATGCTGGATAGCGGTCGATGAGTGGAGTAATAGTAGTAGATGCAGAATCTTTTTGGTCTACTTGTCTCGGACGTGATGCCTATATACATGATCATTGCCTGGATAACCTCATAACTATGCTCAATTCTATCAATTGCTCAACAGTAATTTGTTCACCCACCGTAGAATACTTATGCTCTTGAGAGAAGCCACTAGTGAAACCTATGGCCCCCGGGTCTATTCTCATCATATCAATCTCCATCACTTTATTTACTTGCTTTGCTTTTTCTTTTTTACTTTGCATCTTTATACGAAAAATACCAAAAATATTATCTCTATCAGATCTCACTCTCGTAAGTGACAGTGAAGGGATTGACAACCCCTAATCGCGTTGGTTGCGAGTAGCTATCGTTTTGTGCAGGTACGAGGGACTTGCGCGTGGCCTCCTACTGGATTGATACCTTGGTTCTCAAAAACTAAGGGAAATACTTACACTACTGTGCTGCATCATCCCCTCCTCTTCGGGGGAAACCAACGCAAGCTCGCGACGTAGCAAGAAGGATTTCTGGCATCGTTGCCGGGGACACTTCCCTCCGGGAGGGGGAAATCATCGACATTATCATCACCAACGCTCCTCTCATCGGGAGAGGGCAATCTTCATCAACATCTTCACTAGCACCATCTCATCTCCAAACCCTAGTTCATCTCTCGTATCCAATTCTTGTCTCTAAGTCCGGGATTGGTGCTAGTAGGTTGCTAGTAGTGTTGATTACTCCTTGTAGTTGATGCTAGTTGGTTTACTTGGTGGAAGATCATATGTTCAGATCCTTTATGCATATTATTACCCCTCTGATTATGAACATGAATATGCTTTGTGAGTAGTTACGTTTGTTCCCGAGGACACGGAGAAGTCTTGCTATTAGTAGTCATGTGAATTTGGTATTCGCTCGATATTTTGATGAGATGTATGTTGTCTAACCTCTAGTGGTGTTATGTGAACGTCGACTACATAACACTTCACCATTATTTGGGCCTAGGGAAGGCATTGGGAAGTAATAAGTAGATGATGAGTTGCTAGAGTGATGAAGCTTGAATCCTAGTTTATCGCTGTTTCGTAAGGGCTGATTTGGATCCATATGTTTCATGCTATGGTTAGGTTTACCTTAATACTTTCGTAGTAGTTGCGGATGCTTGCAATAGAGGTTAATCATAAGTGGGATGCTTGTTCAAGTAAAAACAGCACCCAAGCACCGGTCCACCCACATATCAAATTATCAAAGTACCAAACGCGAATCACATGAGCGTGATGAAAACTAGCTTGACGATATTCCCATGTGTCCTCGGGAGCGCTTTTCCTATTATAAGAGTTTGTTCCGGCTTGTCCTTTGCTACAAAAAGGATTGGGCCACCTTGATACACCTTATTTACTTTTGTTACTTGTTGCTCGTTACAATTTACCTTATCAGAAAACTATCTGTTACCACTTATTTCAGTACTTGCAGAGAATACCTTGCTGAAAACCGCTTATCATTTCCTTCTGCTCCTCGTTGGGTTTGACACTCTTACTTATCGAAAGGACTACGATAGATCCCCTATACTTGTGGGTCATCAAGAATCTTTTCTGGTGCCGTTGCCGGGGAGTGTAGCGCCTTTGGTAGGTGGAATTTGGTAAGGAAAAATTTATATAGTGTGCTGAAATTTTTCATCACTTGTTACTATGGAAAGTAATTCTATGAAGGGCTTGTTCGGGGTATCTTCACCCTTCCAGAGAGCAAAGAGTTGCTCCTCAACCTACTGAACCTATTGAAAATGAAACTCCTTTTGAATTTCCTTGGTATCATGGAAAACTGCTGGCTAATACTTTTACAGGAGATGGAACAAAGCATCCCGACGAGCATCTACGCTATGTGGATGATATTTGTGGACTATTTAAGCTTGCGGTATACCCGATGATGTTGTTAAAAGAAGGCTTTCCTTTATCTTTGGAGGAGACGATTGACATGGTATAGGCTATGTGATGATACGAGATCATGGAACTATAAAAGAGTGAAATTGGAATTTCATCAAAAGTATTACCCTATGCGTCTTGTTCATCGTGATCGCAATTATATATATAATTTTTGGCCTCGCGAAGGAGAAAGCATCGCTCAAGCTTGGGGGAGGCTTAAATCAATGTTATATTCATGCCCCAATCATGAGCTCGCAAGAGAAGTGATTATGCAAAGTTTTTATGCTCGGCTTTCTCATAATAATCAAACCATGCTCGATACTTCTTGTGCTGGCTCTTTTATGATGAAGCCTATTGAATTTAGATGGAATTTATTGGATAGAATTAAACGCAACTCTGAAGATTGGGACCTCGACGAAGGTAAGGAGTCAGGTATGACAGCTAAGTTTGATTGTGTTAAATCTTTTATAGATACCGATATTTTCCGTAAGTTTAGCACTAAATATGGACTTGACTCTGAGATAGTAACTTCTTTCTGTGAATCTTTTGCTACTTATGTTGGTCTCCCTAAGGAGAAGTGGTTTAAATACCATCCTCCCATAGAAGTAAAAGTAGCTGCACCTATTAAAGTTGAAGAAAAGACTATCACTTATAATGATCCTATTGTTCCCACCTCTTATGTTGAGAAACTACCTTTCCCTGTTAGAGTAAAGGATCATGCTAAAGCTTCAACTGTTGTTCGTAAAAGCAATATTAGAACTTATACACCTCCTGAGAAAGTCAAAGTAGAACCTAATATTGCTATTGTTAAAGATCTCTTGTCGATAATATTGATGGGCATGTCATTCAATTCTCTCGTGAAACTGCTAGAATTGCTAAACCTGTGATAGAGATAAACATAGACTGTGGTAGGCGTGTCTGTTATTTCTGTTAAAATAGGAGATCATTGTTATCATGGCTTATGTGATATGGGCGCTAGTGCTAGTGTTATACCTATTACCTTGTATGAAGAAATTAAGCATGAAATTGCACCCGCTGAGATAGAAGATATTGATGTTACAATTAAACTTGCCAAAAGAGATACTATTTCACCAGTGGGAATTGTTAGAGATGTTGAAGTCTTGTGTGGGAAAACTAAATATCCTGCTGATTTGCTTGTTCTTGGATCTCCACAAGATAGCTTTTGTCCCATTATATTTGGTAGACCCTTCTTGAATACTGTTAATGCTACGATAGACTGCAAAAAGAATGTTGTTACTGTTGGCTTGGATGATATGGTTCATGAGTTTAATTTCTCTAAATTTAGTAAACAACATCGTGAGGAAGAATTGCCTAGTAAGGATGAAATTATTGGTCTTGCTTCTTTTGCCGTACCTCCTAGTGATCCTTTAGAACACTATTTGCTAGACCATGAAAATGATATGTTTATGAATGAAAGAAGGGAAATAGATGAAGTATTCTTTAAACAAGAACCTATTTTGAAGCACAATTTGCCTGTTGAAATCCTAGGGATCCTCCTCCACCCAAGGGTGATCCCGTGTTTGAGCTTAAACCGTTGCCTGATAATCTTAAATATGCGTATCTTGATGAAAAGAAAATATATCCTGTTATTATTAGTGCTAACCTTTCAGAGCATGAAGAAGAAAGATTATTGAAAACTCTGAAGAAGCACCGTGCCGCTATTGGATATACTCTTGATGATCTTAAGGGCATTAGTCCCACTCTATGTTAGCATAAAATAAATTTGGAAGCGGATGCCAAACCAGTTCATGATCCAAAACGACATTTGAATCCTAAAATGAAGGAAGTGGTAAGAAAAGAAATACTCAAGCTCCTGGAGGCAGGTATAATTTATCCCGTTGCTGATAGTCAGTGGGTAAGTCCTGTCCATTGTGTCCCTAAGAAGGGAGGTATTACTGTTGTCCCTAATGATAAAGATGAATTAATTCCGAAAAGAATTATCACAGGTTATAGGATGGTAATTGATTTCCGCAAATTAAATAAAGCTACTAAGAAAGATCATTACCCCTTACCTTTTATTGATCAAATGCTAGAGAGATTATGCAAACATACATATTATTGCTTTCTAGATGGTTATTCTGGTTTCTCTCAAATACCTGTGTCGGCTAAAGATCAATCAAAGACTACTTTTACATGCCCTTTTGGTACTTTTGCTTATAGACATATGCCTTTTGTTTTATGTAATGCACCTGCTACCTTTCAAAGATGCATGATGGCTATATTCTCTGACTTTTGTGAAAAGATTTGTGAGGTTATTCCGTCTATGGTTCCTCTTTTGACGATTTCTTGAGCAATCTTGGTCGAGTTTTGCAGAGATGTGAAGAAACTAATCTTGTCTTGAATTGGGAAAAGTGCCACTTTATGGTTAATGAAGGTATTTTCTTGGGGCACAAAGTTTCTGAAAGAGGTATTGAAGTTGATAAAGCCAAGGTTGATGCTATTGAAAAGATGCCATGTCCCAAGGACATCAAAGGTATAAGAAGTTTCCTTGGTCACGCCGGATTTTATAGGAGGTTCATTAAGGACTTCTCAAAAATTTCTCGGTCTTTGACTAATTTATTACAAAAAGATGTACCATTTGTCTTTAATGATGACTGTGTAGAAGCATTTGAAATACTTAAGAAAGCATTAGTCTATGCACCTATTGTTCAGCCACCTGATTGGAATTTACCCTTTGAAATTATGTGCGATGCTAGTGATTATGCTGTAAGTGTTGTTCTAGGGCTAAGAGTTGATAAGAAATTAAATGTTATCCATTATGCTAGTAAGGCTCTAGACAATGCTCAAAGAAATTATGCTACTACCGAAAAGGAACTTTTAGCAGTTGTATTTGCTTGTGATAAATTCAGACCCTATATTGTTGATTCTAAAGTAACTATTCACACTGATCATGCTGCTATTAAATATCTTATGGAAAAGAAAGATGCGAAACCTAGACTTATTAGATGGGTTCTCTTGCTGCAAGAATTTGATTTGCATATTGTTGATAGAAAAGGAGCTGAGAACCCCGTTGCAGACAACTTATCTAGGTTAGAGAATGTTCTTGATGACCCACTACCTATTAATGATAGCTTTCCTGATGAACAATTAAATGTCGTAAGCGCTTCTCGTAGCTCTCTATGGTATGCTGATTATGCTAATTATATTGTTGCTAAATTTATACCACCTAGCTTCACATACCAACAAAAGAAAAAGTTGTTTTATGATTTGCGACATTACTTTTGGGATGACCCACATCTTTATAAAGAAGGAGTAGACGGTGTTATTAGACGTTGTGTACCTGAGCATGAACAGGAACAGATCCTACGCAAGTGTCACTCTGAAGCTTATGGAGGACACCACGCTGGAGATAGAACTGCACATAAGGTATTGCAATCTGGTTTTTATTGGCCTACTCTCTTCAAGGATGCCCGTAAGTTTGTTTTGTCTTGTGATGAATGTCAAAGAATTGGTAATATTAGTAGATATCAAGAAATTCCTATGAATTATTCACTTGTTATTGAACCATTTAATGTTTGGGGCTTTGATTATATGGGACCCTTTCCTGCCTCTAATGGATATACACATATTTTAGTTGTTGTTGATTACGTTACTAAGTGGGTAGAAGCTATTCCAATTAGTAGTGCTGATCATAACACTTCTATTAAAATGCTTAAGGAAGTTATTTTTCCGAGGTTTGGAGTCCCTAGATATTTAATGACTAATGGTGGTTCACACTTTATTCATGGTGCTTTCCGTAAAATGCTTGCTAAATATGATGTTAATCATAGAATTGCATCTCCATACCACCCGCAGTCTAGTGGTCAAGTAGAATTGAGCAATAGAGAGCTCAAATTAATTTTGCAAAAGACTGTTAATAGGTATAGAAAGAATTGGTCCAACAAACTTGTCAGGGGTTGGGTGCGGCATATGCCAAAGGATGGCTTATCATGGAGGGGGCGAGTAGAACGTCGCCGGTGCCTGGAAACGGGATGAGGCGAAGACATGCACGCCGGCGAATCTAACCCAGCTTGTGGCTCTCCGAGGAGATAACACCCCTATCGCTGCTTATGGGTCTCCGATGATCACTATGGCAAAGTGGGTACAAGAGGCTCCTTGAGCTGTTCGGGGTGAGGAAGGAGAAGGGCTCGGCTTGCTCTTCTCTCCTCTATGTGTGTGTCTAAAACTACTAGCTTCCAACCCTTTGCATGGGTGCCCGGGGGGTTTAGAGAGGCCTACCCGGGGTACAACGGTAATCAGTGGGTGTGGGTCCAAGCCGTCAGGCTCTAAGTCGCCGCCTTCTCCGCTGACTTAGGGCCCACCGACTAGTGGGCCCGCCGACGGCCCAAAGATGGGGCCGACAGCCCTTGTCCGCCATGTGGCGGGTCTTGCCGGCTGCAGACATCGTAGCCGTGCTTCTAATGACGCGAAAGATGGTCATGGGGTTATGGCAACAGCAGCGCCACCTGGCGGGCGATCACTGCTGCCATTCCCCGCCTTGTTCGTTAATGGCGCGGGGGCTCATGAGAGGGCCGCCGACTCTCGAGGCCGACTCAACGGGTCCGCTATTGGGGCGCTCGCCGTCTTCGGTACTCCCGCCGACAAAGGGTCCAGCCGTCTTCGGGTCGTACAGACAGGCCATCGTGGGTACAGGAATCTGCCCATGGCGCTGATGTCAGGGCCGGCATGGCAACAGTGCTGCGCCGGTCGGATATCTCCGTTGGTACGGTGCTCTGTAGCCATACCTGCCCTTTATGGGCAGGGTAGGGATGGGCCGCAAGGAGGCCTTACCCCATCCCGCCCGCAGTCGCCCAGGCGCGAGGTGGTGGGGGTCGCGGGCCGACTCCCTGTAGCCGGCCTCGCTGGAGGTCGCCGGCTTGGAGTCGGCTTGTCCTGAGGTCGCCGTCTTAAAGTCGGCTTGTCTTGAGGCCGCCTCTGGGACTCGGCCCAGAGGGTAGTCGGCGCACTCTGCTGCCGACTCTCCAAGGCGGCCCTTTGTCTTGGGGTCTTGAGGCGAGCCTGCCCGGATGTTTTGAAAGGTTCATGGGCTTGGGCCCGCCACCCGTAGTCCATTACTCGGCAGTACTCCCGGCCGGGAGGCGCCGAGGGCAGCCCGTCGAGGAGCCTCGGCAGCTTCATCCTTTGATGGAAGAATCTGACTCGCCCGCCGCCTCCATCTAGAGTCGGCTTTGCGGGGCCGTCTTGCTCTTCAAAGGTTTGAAGGTCGCGGGATCCGGGCGGCGTGTTCGATAAGCTTCCCGGCAGCCGCTCGCCGTGGGCCGCCACGCGACGCCACGCGGCAGGCTATCTGCCAGCCCACGCAGCGTGACAAGACGGGCCCGTCAGCGGGGCCCGCCACTACCATGCCCGACGCGCAGCGGATCCGCTGCGCTCATGCGGCGGTTAGTTTCACGCCGCTATCGCGCGCAGTAATGTCGTGGGTTAAATCGTGGGGGCGTGGGGACGTGGGCGCAGTTAATCCCACGCCCGCCCCCTCGGCTTCACAGCCTAGGCGCCTATAAGTAGGCGGGGGGAGGGAGGGGCGGCGACGCACGCGCACTCTCTCTTCCCCGCTCCCTGCTTCGTCTTCTTCCTCGCTCCTCCGCGCCGAGCCTCGTTTCTTCCTCGCCGCGGAGATGAGCTCCTCATTGCCGCGCGCGTCCCCACCACGCGCCCGGCGCAGGGACGGCTCCATCATCGACGACGACATAATCGAATTCTTCACAAACGCGCCGCATCCCCGGAAGCCACCTAGTGCGGGCCCGCGCCGCGCAGGAGGGCGAAATCACGCCGGCGCCGGAGGAGGGCGAGCGGGTGATCTTGCGTTCGCACCTCATGCGTGGGCTGGGGCTGCCGGCGAGCGGCTTCTTCCGCGCGTTCTTGGAGTTCTTCGGGCTCCAGCCGCACCACCTCACCCCAACACGGTGGTGTTGCTGGCCGCCGCCGATCCTTATGCGCGGTTTTCTCGAGTTCTCCCCACCATCGAGCTGTGGGGAATTCTTCCAAGCGAAGCTCGACCCACGCCGCTCGCGTGCCAGCTCAGGCGCACGCTCATCGCCAAGAGGAGGCCGGTGCCCGAGAATCCTTTCCTGCCATCCCCTCATCAAGTCGGTGAAGATGTGGCAGCGCCAGACTTCTCGTCAAGAACGTCGCCCCGAGAGCGATGGGTCAACTTGCCTCCCTACGTATGGCGAATCGGCGGGCCGACCCACCAGCTGGTCATACAGGCCCAGACGCTGACCCTCGCAGCACCGCCGCCGCCGCCGCTGGCTCCAGCAGAATGATACATCGGAGGGCCTGACCGGGCAGACTTGCTGGCCGCCGTGGCGCGCCGAAGTTCTCCCTCTTCAAGGCCGACCTCATCTGATCTGCCAGATGAGCGGCCGCCGGGACCCCAGCCGGCTGTGCTCCAAGGACATGCCTCACGCGGAGGTGGTGGACACGGTGAACTTCTTGGCGAACTGCGACCTTACGGAGGAGTGGCATTTCGGCAAGGAGCCATACTCGCGCGCCAATCCCCCGCCGATGGTAAGTTGTCTCTTGCTTTTCTGTTTCCTTCCTTAGCCGGATCCGGCTCTTACTTTCCTTGGTCTTTTCTGACTCAGAATCCTCTCATGCCGCCTCGACCGGGCGCTGGGCCGGCTCGCGACTTCGTCCCCGACCGGGCGGAGAGTGACGCCGACGACCCCGACTTGGGCGTGGCGGCGATGGAGGCCGACGCCGAGGGAGGGGGAGGGGCCGACGACTTCAGGCCCTCGGCCACCTTTGCAGACTGGCCCGATGATGAAGTCGCCCCCCGCCGCCAGCAGAGAGCCGGCCATCCAGGCGCGAGCTCCTCCGCCGCCTTGGGGGGCCGAGGCGGCGCGAAGAAGCGCCGGGCCGGGCCGAGTCAGCCAAGCGGCCAGGCCAAGAAATTCAGGGGAGCGGCTGCCGCGACTCAACGCGAAGAAGCGGTCGCGAAGGCTAACCGCTTCCGCAAGGAGGTGAAGAAACCACCGATGGTCTCTGCGTAAGTATCTTTTTTATTCTGTCTTATTTTCTTCTGGTCCGTCTTGCCCGAGTCTTCTCATGTCCTTTTTTCTTATCAGGGCTCCCCTCACTTTGAGAGGGCCGCCGCCTCCGTCATGGGGTCGGCGGAGACGCCCGCCAGCCGATCGGCGGGTTGACCTCGCGCCGCCTCCAGAGGCAACAGAGCGGAATGCGCAGGAGAAGCGCGACGAGGAGGCTGCCGCCTGCCGAGAGAAGGCGGAGGCCGAGAAGGCGGTCGGCCGCCGCTGCAGCAAAAGGCAAGCCGAGGAGGCCGCGCGCCGGGGCGGGCGCTGCTCGCCACTCCGCTGAGCTCAGCGCCACCACCGCCGGAGTTCACGGGCAGTCGGAGGGAGTTGGTGGTGAGGTCCCCGTCGCAGGGAGGGAAGGCGGCGAGGCCTCTTCGCCGGGCGCGGCCGCGCCACCTCCGCCGCAGTCTGAGTTCGCGCGAGGCAAACAGCCGGTGGACCCACCCGTGCTGTCGACCGACGACGAAGCCGTGGCGCAACTGCTTCTTCAAGTCGCCTCGCCAGCGCGGCGCCGTCTTGAGAAGGCGGACTCGGCGCCGCGCCCCTTGGAGACCGGCGCCGCCAGCTCGGCCATCCTCGACACTGAGGCGACAAGCGCCGCGCCCGTTGGGTGGGTGCGAGGAGGCGGCACGGGCCTGCTGAACACGGCGCTCCTGGACGTCCAAGCGAAGCTGCGGGCCGAAGGCGCCGCCCTCCAGAACCTTTCCAAGGCGCACCTGGTGTCGCGATCCGCCGGCGGGTATGTTTCATTTCTGAATTTTCTTGATCTTTCTATGGGCGCTGGCCCACCCACTGGGTGTAGTCTCGAAGTTTCGGTCGATTGCGAGCAAAGTGCCCGAACTTTATTTGCTTACTTCCAAGTTTTTATCTGTGTCTGGAATCCTTGTTACAGGAATATCACAACCTCCGCGCTACCGCCTTCAACCGCAACGTTGAAGAACTGAACAAGCGGGCTGCTGACCTGGCGAGGAGCCGAGGTGAGTTTCCTTCTCAAGGGGCGCGCTGGCGCACCTGCTGGGCTGTAGTCCTCGATATTGGGCCGACCGCTCTTGTGATCGGCCGGATCTTCCTGGCGACCTTCTTAACTGACGTCTTCACGTCCTTCTTCTTTTTATTCTTCAGAGTCCAACGCCGCTCTGCGGGGGCAGCTGGGTACGGCCGAGACCGCCTTGCGCGCCAAAGAGGAGGAATGCGGCAAGCTCACCGCAGAGCGCGACCTGCTCGCTACTCAGCTGGTGGAGCAGAGGGAGCTGCTCAAGGCGGCGCGGGCTGAGGCAGAGAAGAAAGAGGCCGCCCTCCTGGCCGAATTCGAGAGCAAGCGCTCCGCCTGGACCGACAGAGAGGCGCAGCTGACCTCCGGCTTCCATGAAATCGAAGATATCGTCGATGGTAAGTTTGCTTTACTTTCTCTTTTGGGTTGCCGACTATGGGTTAAGCCGGCTCCTATTTTTTCTAACTTGCTTTTTCTTCTTCTTGGCAGACTTCTTCCCTGGTCATACGCAGCGCCAATCAGGCCATCGAGGCCGAGCGAGGCGCTGGAGGGCGGTGGCGCCGAGATCGCAGCCAACGCCTCGACCCTTGACGAGCAGCTTCGAGCATTGAGGCTCGCTCGCAGCCGCACATCGGATGCTGCGCCGTCTTCAGCGTGTCGGGGCCCAGGCGATTGCTGCCCTGTGGCCGGACATGCCGGTTCTGCGCACTCCCAGCCGGACCGCCGACTGGTTGGAGGTCGCGGCTGGGCGTCTTGAGGCTTGGAAGGGCTCCGCAGCTCGGGCTGGAGCTCGCCGAGCCCTGGAGTTTGTCAAGGCGTGGTATCCAGGGCTCGACTTGGACCGGCTGGCCGCGTTCCGGTCAGAAGCCCAGGCGGAGTTGCAGGCCGCGGAGGGCGCCCTCGTCGAGCGTGCGGTGGCGATCGCCGACTACACGGACACCAGTGTCTTCGTCCCCGAGCGGGCTGAAGACGGTGGGGAAGCACCGCCGGAGTGGTTCGGGATGAACCCGGACTACGGCGAGGACTCGGCGGAGGTGATCGACTCCAGCACCGAGGATGAAGACGAGGCGGAGGACGGAGACGGCATGGAGGTGCCAGAAGACGGAGCGGGCGGCCAGCCTCAGCTCGACCGCGCCTCCAGCAACGAGCCGCGCCCATCTGAGCCAGCCGCTGCCAGAGACGATCAAACCGAGACTGCCCAGCCAGCCGCCCCGGCGCCTGACGCCGCCGCCGCCTCCGGCCTTCCAACCCCATCCGCTGCTTCTTAGGCCGCTGCCTTGGCTTTATTTTATCTGTTTGTTAGTCTTTTGAAAGAACTTTGTAAATTCGCACAATTCCACCCTGGGTGTATTCGAACTTGTTCAAGATCCGCCAAGGGCCTAAGTTTGTGCAAATATTATTCTAATTGCATGTTTCTTGCTTATTGCTCTTATGGTTTTTTCCTTGCCGCCTTCCCTTAGATGCCGCCTTGCCCGTCGGGCAACCGCTCATGGATTGCCGCTCAGGTCAAGTGCTTGGCTACTTTGAGAAGGCAAGTACTTGGCCATTTTAGAGTAAGCATGTTGGGTAGAAACGGCAAGTCGGCTTTTAAGAGTCGGTTTCACGAAACGGGCTGGGAGCCGATTTAAACTATGTTTATGCTTTGGGTCCTTAGCCCTTTTTTTCGTGTGGGCGCCCGCTCTACCTTACTCATGCCCACCAAATAGTCGCTCTGCGAGCTGCGGCTTCTGACAGGGGACGGCTTGGGCACCGCACGCTACTTGTCGGACTTCAGGAAGAACTTCATAGCTCAAAACCGGTGAGTCCCCGGGCCGACTAGTCGAGCCTGGTGCCAAACAGCATAATAAGGCCTCGTTTGGTTGCAAGGTTTCCCGGGGGGATCCCCGCTGTTTCCCCGGGTCGAAGAACCACGGGCCGAGTTGGCCCAGGGAAATCAAGCTGGTCATTTGGACCGATCCTTCGAGGGTTAATTAACCTGCCCGACCCACGCCTTTACTACGGGAGGAAAGCCACGACTCGAGAGGTCGG
This sequence comes from Aegilops longissima, assembly GCA_021605205.1. Classification (NCBI taxonomy): domain Eukaryota; kingdom Viridiplantae; phylum Streptophyta; class Magnoliopsida; order Poales; family Poaceae; genus Aegilops; species Aegilops longissima. Next base: position 611,673,510 of record CM038681.1, on the reverse strand, counting down.
GAGGAAAGCCACGCCATGAGCCTCGAGCGAGAGACGACCGAACGATGCGCCGTCGGCCAAGATCCGTGCCCACCTCCTCCGCCTCGAGCTACTCCGCCGGTGACAAGTGCTCAGATCCAAGATCCGCCTCCAAAGAACGGTAACGGACCGCGCCATCACCGTTCTCCTCCCCGGATCTCTCCTCCGCCTCAAGCTCCGGTACACTCCGCGACGGCGACGGTTCTGTGGACGATTCTATGTCATCGATCAAGGGTTGGCCCCTCCTCCTCCCCCATGTATTTTTCTTCAGTTCGCACTGCACCGTCCATGATTTGCACCACCAGTTTCATATGAATTTGTATTTTCTTGTGTGGTTCATGAACCACCAGTTCCATATGAGTTGTATTTTCATGTGTGCTAGCTACGATTTGTTTCTATGTACCATGCTTATGTTTCCCATACAAATTGTGAAATGTAGTCCAAGCTTGATGCATATAGTTTCTCATGTATTTAATAAAATTTGCACTTGTATGCACCTGCACTGTGGGTCAGCTTGGTTCAGTTTCATAGTTGTGTATCTGTCCGTAGTATTTTTATTGTTGACATCATATTTCATATGTTATGAGGTACACAACACTGATTACTGATTAGATTTAGATACAAGCAGATCAATATAGTTGTATGAATCAAGCTCTTGTGACTAGGTGACATTTGTGAGCAACTATTCTGCACATTTTTAGATAGAAATAGTAACTCGAGCATGTCACACCCTTGCCGAGGAACCAGGTAGTTCGCCGGATTTGGGAGGAGTCACGATGAAATCTCGATCTAAAATGGAGAATTGACGAGGAGAGAAGGTAGGAGACGACAGCCAGAGAAAGAGGATAACAGAGATGAATGGATTCAATTTAAACGCGATGCCTTGCTACAGACTCCACCTCGAGCTTATAACTGCGCCGGTCGACTCACACACGGCCCACGGCCCACCAAATCCACTACACCAGGCCCCTGGCCCATTACATTCAAACCTCGCGCTTTATACCTTTCCCTTCCGTGTTCTGTACCGATCGGTTAGCTTGTTTCACACCAGCGATAGCAGCTGCATAACGACAGAGCACTGCTTCCCTGTTGCAGGCTTTCAACTCACTATATCATGTTGATCTTGTTTTCTTTATCGATCATTGAGAAGAAATCAAGAAAGGTATGCTAAAGCTTAAATTTATTGGTTGGTATGAATTGAACAGCTAGTCAAGAAGAGATGTGTTTGTGATGTTTATGTGCTGAGTTGTGCTACCGTTTACATGATGAATCTTTTGCTGCTGATTCTTATTGGTTGAAATTGTATATGAATTTTCAATGCTTTTAGTCCCAGTGCTTTTTATTGGTTTTTCAGTGTGCGGTTTCTATCTCATATTGATAGTTGATAGAAGGGACCTTGTTACATTTGTAGGGAGCTTGTAGGTTAGAATATCAGCATATGTATTGGCACATTTGTCGTCTTCTGTAGTCCTTTGGGTTCTTATGCACTCTGTAGTCTGTACTACCAGCATTTAATAGGATGTACTTGCAATTCATTGATGTTGCTTTACACAAGTTTCATTGATGGAGCTAGAACTTGTCATCCTGTATGTAGAACAGGAACACCTGTAGTACAGTTCTAGATGCATGGTTTGTAAGGCTGCTCTATCTAGCTACATGTATCTTGCTTATGAAGTATTAAAATACCAGAGTGTGTTTGGTTTGCTCGGCTGGTCAACCATCATTGATATCTAGTGGGTGCTAATTTGTGAGTCCGATCGATAAATATTTTATCGTGTGTCAAATGCAGGTGCTCGACATTAGAACCGCTTTTGCTTTGTCCAAGACGCCATGTTCAGTTGCTGGGTTCCTTTCGCTTCATTGGTTTTGGCACTCGAGGACTATATAGATTTTCTCAAGAAGCAATCTGCAAATTAGTTGAAGATATAAAGGAATCAAAGCAAGAGGACTTGTACTCGATTGGAAATTGTGTTTCTGCGCTTAGAGATAATTGAAGAGCTATCTGTTTCAGCAAAAGCAAAGGCGCCATGGCTTTTCAAATGCCCAATGAATAGAGATATATTCATCAATACTAAGAACCCAAGCCTTAGGCTTTTCTCGTTGAAGGAGGAGATTACCGCAATGGAGAGAACATAAGGTATTCATTCTATGCTAGCTAGACATCCAATGGTTTCTACTAGGATTTCTTTGCTATGTATATACTAGCAATTGTCTCTAGTTAACTCCCGTGAAAAATATTTTCCCATCGGCCTCTACTAGATAGTTACACTTGAACGCTCAAAGGATACGTAATTGGTCTTCAAGCTAGTGGATCTATCCAAGGAAGCTTCAGAGCTCTGACCGGAACTTGGCAGCACATGTCACCTTTGTGTAAATTCAGTCCAGCTTTGTTCTGGATTCTGTTCATCCTTCCGTTGAGAATGTTAAACGGAGAGCAAAGCACATGTGAGATGCCTGAGTATTGAGGAGAAAAGGCATGTGTTTCGCTTTGACGGAGAGGCATGTAGACACTCCAGACTTGGTTATATTCTCAGGTAATCTCGGCAAGAAGCACCATGCACAACTACAACTTGAAACAAATAGTTTGAAATAGAAAGCTTCTAGTCATATCAAATTTTGGTTGATAATATTTCATCTTAATCCGCTTGTACTAAAAATAGTCTATTGAAACCTGTGAACTGGTGCTAACTTAATTTTTTGTGTAGTTCACCAACATCAAGATGCAGACTGATGACGACGAGGATGCGGAGTGGAGAAACGACTTGAGTAGGGCTAGTGATCGCCGCCTTGCAGTTCTTCTAATTCGTTATCTCTTGCCATGGACTTGGTAAGTGATAATTCATTTTTTGTTATCGTGAACAAATTTGAATGATGATGGCACATGAAAACGGTTTCACCAACGCTTGCTCTGAATGAGATGTGGACCGACCGTATCTCGAACCCTTGTGAATTGATGGCTATTGGTCGTAATAATCCTATCTAGTTTACATAAATCCTGAGATTTTATATGTGTTTGTTTTTTTAGAATTATTCATGGAATTCTTATCTATGGTCCATTGTATCTGAAGAATTTTGTATGAAAGCTGTGAAATTTTGTGGAAATCTATTGTTATATGTGTAGCAAAGTCTGTTATGATATGTGTTAATTGAGGTATTTCCTTCCTCCCCTTCTTGCCATTTGGACACCAGGCAGTGGGGAGATCTCCCACGTGGTGGGAGGGATATCATGAGCACAGGAAAATCCCCCCTAGGGGTTGATTGCCCTGGTTTTTTCCTACCCAACAACCAAACAAGGCCTAAAAGGGGAACATACCCAAAGGCATAATTCTTATCATACAGATAACAAAAGAGGGCAGTCCCCGTGCTCGTCTCGAGGGGCCCGGAGTCTTGGTATTTCAAACACAAAAGGGTAGCGTGGTACATACTGCATCAATCGAAAATCTTCGAGGAGATTCAGATTCCATGGCCGCTCCGTCTCTTTGCCGGAGTCGCCCTCTTATGCGTGCTCGACTTCGAAAGGCCGATCAGGTAGTAGGAGTCGCTGCTCAGCACTTTATCGATGATGAACGGTCCTTCCAAAGGCGCCGACAGCTTAGGCTGGCGGCTGTTCGCTGGATCAGCGGAGCACAAGGTCGCCCTCTAGGAATGATCTTGGCTTGACCTTCTTGTTGTAGTAGCGGCGTAGACTCTGCTGGTAGATGCTGGACCGGCTGAGTGCTAGCAGCCGGCCCTCTTCCAGCAGATCGACGCTGTCTTGACGTGCTTCTTCTGCTTCCTCCTTGGTGTACATGGTGACTCGCGGGGAGTCGAACTCTATATCCGTTGGGATGACGGCTTCGGCACCGTAGACGCGGAAGAAGGGTGTGAAGCCAGTGGACTTGTTTGGAGTCGTACGCAGACTCCAGAGGACGGCTGGCAACTCCTCAAGCAGCCGCCGAACGCTCCAAAGGGTTCGACCATTTGCGAGGCTTGATGCCGACAAGATGAGGCCGTTCGCCGCTTCCACCTGGCCGCTTGATCTGCGGATGGGCAACGGACGCTAAGTCCAATCGGATGCCCCACGTCAAGCAGAAATGGGCCAGGCACCCTTGGCGTAAATTTGTGCCGTTGTCGGTGATGATGCTGTGTGGTACGCCGCATCGAAGTCGTGATGTCGGCGATGAAAGTCACCGCCAGAGGACCATTCAACTTCTTGATGGGTTTTGCTTCTATCCACTTGGTGAACTTGTCCACCGCGACAAGTAGGTGAGTTAGGCCACCTCGTGCCGCCTTAAATGGTCCCACCATGTCCGGGCCCCGCACAGCAAAGGGCCAGGCGATGGGGATAGTCTTGAGCACTGAAGCCGGCTGAAGCGGCTTGGAGCAGAACACATGGCACCCCTTGCATTTTTGAACTAATTCCTTGGCCTCTTCTAGGGCAGTCGGCCAGAAGAAACCGTGTCGGAAGGCTTTGGCGACGAGTGCTCTAGAGGCTGCATGATGGCCGCACTCGCCCTGATGGATGTCTTCAAGGATTGCTTGGCCTTGCTCTGATTCGACGCTTACCGGTAGACACCGATGACGCCTGTGCCGACCAGCTCTCTATTGACTATAGTAGGCTGCTGCTCGGCGCTGCACTTGCCGAGCCAAGGTTTCATCAGTTGATAGCTCTCCGCTTACTAAAACTTCAGGATGGGCTGGGCCCATGAGGGTGCTGCTATTTCTTCGACTGCCAAGATCGCTACTTGGACGAGGGCGGCCGGGCTGGGAGGCGCGGGTTGAGTCTGCAGAGCTTGTTGAGTTGAAGAAGTCCCCGGCCGACAGCGCAGTCCCCGGCCGAGTAATCGAGTTCGCAGGGTTGCCGCAGTCCCCGGCCGGTTCTGAAGTCCCGGCCGGCTTCGATCGCCGCGTTTTGGGCGTCTTCAAGGATTCTTGTGCCGTCGCCGAGGTTCGGAGTCGACCTGCCTTCTTCAGGGGAGCCGCACAAAATGGAGTCTCGACTCGGTGACGGTTTGACGGATGGCTTGAGAAGGCGCCAAGGGCGACGCCAGATGGTATTGCTGTCGGGTGGAAATGATTCTTGCTGTGGCATCTGCTTGGTCGTTGTCGTTCCTTGGTACATGGAGGAATTCGCATCCTCAAAATATCCACTCAGCTGCTGTACCGAAGCGGTAGCTCGCCATATTTGCATCTTTGGCGCCCCAATCACGGATGTTGTTGGACCACCAAGTCGGAGTCGCCATAGCACAGATCCGGCGAATGCCGAGCTCTTTGGCAAGCCAGAGCCCGTGGATGAGCGCCTCGTATTCGGCGACGTTGTTGGAGGTGGCGAAATGGATCTGCAGCGCGTACTTGAGCTTGTCGCCTTTAGGGCAAGTGAGGACCACGCTGGCTCCCAAGCCGGTGCGCATCTTGGAGCCATCAAAGTGCATCCGCCAATGAGTGGAGTCGGGCGCTGGCGGCAGATACTGGGTCTCGGCCCAATCAACGAGGAAGTCGGCCAGTGGTTGTGACCTGATGGCGGTGCGGGGCTGGTAAAAGATGGTGTAGGGGGGCAACTCTATGGCCCATTTGTCCACTCGGCCCGAAGCATCTCGGCTTCCGATGATCTCTGCTAGTGGGGCCGTGCAAACCACGGTGATTCGATGCTCTTGAAAGTAAGGCTTCAACTTCTTGGCGGAAAAGTGCACGCCGTAACACATCTTCTGGTAGTGGGGGTAGTTCTGCTTGGAGGTCGACAGACTCGCCGGGTAATACACTGGTCTCTGGACAGGTAGCGCCTTGCCTTCCTCCTTGCGTTCAACCACAATAACTGTGTTGACTACCCTGCTGGTGGCGGCAATATACAGGAGCATGGGCTCTTTCGGAGTCGGAGCCGCCAGCACTAGGGGAGTAGTCAGCATTCTCTTCAACTGGAGAAAAGCTTCGTCCGCCTTGGAGTTCCATTCGAAGAAGGTGGTCTTCTTCATAAGCTGGTACAAAGGGAGAGCTTTCTCGCCCAGCCGACTGATAAACCGGCTGATAGATGCCAAGCAGCCGGTGAACTTCTGCACATCTAGCAGTCGGCGGGGTACTTCCATCCTCTCGATCGCCTTGATCTTCACGGGGTTGCACTCTATGCCGCGTTCGGATACCAGGAAGCCAAGGAGCTGGTACTCCAAAGACGCATTTCTCTGGGTTGAGCTTGATCTGGAATCGGCGCATGTTTTCAAAGGTCTCTTTGAGGTCTTCCAACAGCGTTCCTCGCTTCTCCGTCTTCACCACCACGCCGCCCACGTAAACGCATGCGTTTACAAGCTGCTTGAGGAGACACTTCGCATGCAACGCTGAAAGGTGGCGCGGCGTTCCTCGCCGAACGCCATGGTCAGGTAGCAGAAGGCTCCAAATGGTGTGATGAAGGCGGTCTTCAATCTGTCTGCCGGGTTCAGCTTGATCTGATGATATCCTGGATATGCATCTAAGAAGCTCAACAGCTCGCATCCGGCTGTGGAGTCTATCACCTGATCAATTCTTGGTAAAGCGAACGGATCCTTGGGGCAGGCTTTGTTGAGGCTTGTGTAATCAATACACATCCGCCACTGCTTGTTCTTCTTTAGTACCAGGACCGGGTTCGCCAACCATTCTGGAAAGAAAACTTCCATGATGAAACCGGCTGCGAGGAGCCGGGCTATCTCTTCTCCAACAACTCTTCTTTTCTCATCTGACAGGCGGCGCAAGGGCTGCCTGACGGGCTTCACATCAGGTCGGACATGTAACTTGTGCTTGGCGAAATCCGTCGGTACACCTGGCATGTCTTTGGGGGACCATGAGAAGATGTCCCGATTCTCACAGAGGAAATCGACGAGCTCGCCTTCCTATTTGCTGTCGAGGTTTGCACCTATGACATCGTATTTCTCTGGGTGCTCCGGGTCCAAGGGTATCTTCTTGGTCTCTTTGGCCGGCTTGAACGAGCCCTCAGCTTCTGACTCCTTGGTCGGACGATATCTCTGGCTGCTTGCTGGCTACTGCCACAATCCGATCCAGGAGCCGCTTCTCAGCCGCGATCACCGACTCGCCAACCGGCTGCTTTTCAGCAGCAGCGGACGACTTCTGTAGTCGCCGGCCACGGTCGAATCCCTTGGAACTCGGCATCTTCATCTTGAGGTAGGCGTGGTGGGGATCGCCATGAACTTGGCCAAAGCAGGTCGGCCAAGCAAGGCATGGTAGGGGCTCTCAAGGTCTACCACTTCGAACCAGACTGGCTCTCGGCGAAAGTGATCCTTGTCCCCAAAGAGGACGTCTATCAGAATCTTGCCAATCGGTGAGCAGGAAAGGCCAGGTACAATTCCATGGAACACAGTCCGACTATGTGAAGCTGCCTCGCTGATTCCTAGCTTCTCCATCGTATCCTTGTACAGGATGTTGATGCTGCTGCCTCCGCTCATCAAGATTCGCGAGAAGCGAGCAGCCCGCCTATCCTCGGCAAGGGTGGCTCCCAAGACCAGGAGTAGGAGCCGGATTCGCATCACCTCCGGGTGATCAGACGGCTCCGGTGATGGGCTTCTTGGACCAAAGGCATGAATTCTGCGCGATCCGATGCTACGGGCATTCACTTCTTGTTGCTGCTGCCGCCGCTGCTGGGCGATCATCAGCCACGCTGGTAAACACGACATAGGCGCCGTGCTCTTTCCGGTAATCGTCTTGTATCTGCGCCCGTGGCCGGACAGCCTCTTGCCGGGAGGCGGTGGAGGCGACGGCCCAAAGCGGAGGAGGGCAAGGCCGTCTCCTTGGCGCCCTGGTGAGCCGATGGCACTTCCGGTGGTGTGATTTGACGGCCGCCCGCTGTGGAACTTGCGTGGTCCGCCCAGTCTGCTTGTAAGAGAAGGCGGCAACCAGCTGGACTTGCCGCCTTTCGCGCTTGGCGAGGCTGCCCTCTCGCTGCTGGTTCGATCGCCGCCACCGCCGGCTGTTGGAAGCCGGCTGCGGGCCTTGCGCCAGGATCATTCTGCTGTTGCCGCTGATCGTCGCCGCCACCGGAGTTCGGGAGCATGAGGAGCTACTTTGCGGTCGACCGACTTTGATCTCCGCTTCATGGAGGAGTCGGCAGATGCATTTGTTCGCTATGACTAGCAGCTCGTCGAGGGTCTCCGCTCGTCGCAAAGGAGCTTGTGCTTGAGGAGGGTGCCTTCTCTGCACCCGGCGGTGAAGTACTCGATTGCCTGCACCTCGTGCACTCCTTCGCAGGAGTTCCGGAGCTCGCCCCAGCGCGTGAGGTAGTCGCAAGTGGACTCGTTGGGGCCTTGTACGCACAAGGACAGCTGACGAGGCTTGGGAGGTCGCTTGTATGTGCTCGTGAAGTTGCGAACGAAGGCCTCGGTGAAGTCGACCCAGCCGTTGATGCTGCGGGGCTTCAAGCTGTTCAACCATGTCCGGGACGTGCCCTGGAGCATGAGGGGAACATACTTTACGGCAACGCGCTTGCTGCCGTTCGCTATGCTGACGGCCGTGGAGTAGTCCACCAGCTAGTCCTCCGGCTTCACTGAGCCGGTGTATTTGGGTGTGTCTCGGGGGAGTGTGAATCCTCGGGAAGGGCTCGTCTCGATGCGAGGTCCAAACAGGGCGGGCCCAACTCGTCTTCTTCTTCTAGCGCCAGGATCGGTGGAGTCGCCGATCCGTGGCGGGCGCCGTTTTCTCCGACTCCTCTCGGTGGCGGCGGCGGTCGCCGAGTCGGATGCTCGACGGGTGGCGGGAGACTCGCCTTTCTCTGCGGGGGGGAGGCCGATAGTCATCCCGCCGCCCATCGCTCTTGGGCGGCCGCTTCGCCGCGCCGATGGAGATGTGAGTCCGCTATGGCTGACAGCCGATCCTGGTTCTTTTTCCGCGGACGCCGCCGATCGGCCCGAGATGTCGCGCTTCATCTCGGCGAGAGGCAAGTCGCCGTGTTGTCGCCGTGGCGCCCGCGCGGCAGCCGGCTTCGCCTTTGCGCGGGCGGCCGCATCGAGGAGCTGCTGGACTCGCCCATCATCAGCGGCGCCTCACCTCGGTTATCCAGCTCGTCGCCGCCGCCTGGCAGCGCGAATGTTCTCCGCAGGCGTGGCATACAGGCGACCGCCCCAAACAGATCGGGCGAGGGCCGCGCGCGCTGCCGAACGCGCTTAGGCGATTAGGCCCGGCCGGAGCGGGCGAAGCGCCACAGCGCGATCCATCTCGCGCCGATAGGCTTCGACAAGCGCCTCATGCTTGCCAGCTTCGTGCGCCTACAAGGAGCTGAAGGCGGCGTGTCTCCAGCGTTTCAGCGTCGGCGTCCTCTGGAATGGAGGCGGTCAGGTCTTGCGTAACCGCCGAGAGGGTCACGAGCCCCCGGAGGGCTCGCCGTGATCGATGACGCAGTACTTCGGACGGTGCTCCCGCCGCTCTCCGCGCGAGGGAGGGGCTCATCGTAGAGCACCACGTTGCTGGGGAATGCGTCGAGCGATGCGGTGTCGGAGTCGACCAGCATCGGGTCGGTGGAGCCTACGGACTCCAGGTCGGCGGCAGGCTCGCCGTCGACGTGGAGCTACTCGAGGAGGCCCGCGAGGAGGCTTTCAGGGCCGTCTGTGCCTGCGTCGGACGCAGGCTCGTCGGAGAGGCGAACCTCGCTGACAAGTTTGGCAAGGCAACTCGCCGCGCAGGCAACCTCGGCACCACGCAGCGCGTCGGCGCAAACTCCATCTGGCATGCCGGGCTGGCTGCGCTCGCCAGGGAGGAAGAGGGTTCCCGTCCAGAGCAGGTCTCCGGACAACGGTGCACCAGGCCCCACGGTGGGCGCCAAATGTCAGGGGTTGGGTGCCACATATGCCAAAGGATGGATTATCATGGAGGGGGCGAGTAGAACGTCGCCGGTGCCTGGAAACGGGATGAGGCGAAGACATGCACGCCGGCGAATCTTACCCAGCTTCAGTGCTCTCCGAGGAGATAACACCCCTACTGCTGCTCTGCGGGGTCTCCGCATGATCACTATGGCAAAGTGGGTACAAGAGGCTCCTTGAGCTGTTCGGGGTGAGGAAGGAGAAGGGCTCGGCTTGCTCTTCTCTCCCTTTATGTGTGTGTCTAAAACTACTAGCTTCCAACCCTTTGCATGGGTGCCCCGGGGGGTTTATATAGGCCTACCCCCCCGGGGGTACAACGGTAATCAGGCTGGGTGTGGGTCCAAGCCATCAGTCTCTAAGTCGCCGTCTTCTCCGCCGACTCTTGGGCCCGCCGACTAGTGGGCCCCGCTGATGGCCCAGCATGGGGCCGACAGCCCTTGTCCGCCGCGGGCGGGTCTTGCCGGCTGCAGATTACTTTAGCGTGCTTCTAATGACGCGAGCTTGGTCATGGGGTTATGGCAACAGTGCCGCCGCCTGGCGGGCGATCACTGTTGCCATTCCCCGTCTTGTCTGGTTAATGGCGTGGGGGGCCCTCGGGAGGGGCCGGCCGACTCTCAGAGGCCGACTCCAACGGGTCCGTCTTTGGGGCGCTCTCGTCGTCTTCGGTACTCCCGCCGACAGGCGGGTCCCGCCGTCTTCGGGTCGTACAGACAGGCCATCGTGGTTACAGGAATCTGCCCACGGCGCTGATGTCAGGCCCGGCATGGCAACAGTGCTGCGCCGGACGGAGATCTCCGTTGGTACGGCGCTCTGTAGCCATACCTGCCCTTTATGGGCAGGGTAGGGATGGGCCGCAAGGCGGCCTTACCCCAACCCGCCCGCAGTCGCCCAGGCGCGAGGTGGTGGGGGTCGCGGGCCGACTCCCTGTAGCCGGCCTCGCTGGAGGTCGCCGGCTTGGAGTCGGCTTGTCCTGAGGTCGCCGTCTTAAAGTCGGCTTGTCTTGAGGCCGCCTCTGGGACTCGGCCCAGAGGGTAGTCGGCGACTCTGTTGCCGACTCTCTGAAGGCGGCCCTTTGTCTTGGGGTCTTGAGGGGCGCAGCCTGCCCTGATGTTTTGAAAGGTTCATGGGCTCGGGTTCGCCTACACGTAGTCCATTACTCCGACAGAACTTGATGACGCATTGTGGGCCTATAGAACTGCATATAAAAATCCTATGGGCATGTCTCCGTATAAAATGGTTTATGGAAAAGCATGTCACTTACCTCTCGAACTAGAACATAAGGCATATTGGGCTATTAAAGAGCTCAACTATGATTTCAAACTTGCTGGTGAGAAGAGGTTATTTGATATTAGCTCACTTGATGAATGGAGAACCCAAGCCTATGAAACTGCCAAGTTATTAAAGAAAAAGTTAAAAGATGGCATGACAAAAGGATACAAAAGCGTGAGTTTAATGTAGGTGATTATGTATTGCTATATAACTCTCGTTTAAGATTTTTTGCACGAAAACTTCTCTCCAAATGGGAAGGTCCCTACGTTATCGAGGAGGTCTACCGTTCTGGTGCCATAAAAATCAACAACTTCGAAGGCACAAATCCGAAGGTGGTAAACGGTCAAAGGATCAAACACCATATCTCAGGTAATCCTATAAATGTTGAAACTAATATTATTGAAACCGTAACCCCGAAGGAATACATAAGGGACACCTTCCAGGATGTTCCAGACTCCGAAAAGGAATATGTATGTGTTACGGTAAGTAATCCGACTCCAAAACAAATTCTAAGGCAATATCTCTTTGTTTTGGAATATTTAGAAAAATAGAAAAATAAGTAGCAGTACGGGGAGGACACGAGGCCTCCACGAGGGTGGAGGGCGCGCCCTACCCCCTGGGCGCGCCCCCTACCTCGTGAGCACCTATCTTTACCGTTTTTCTTAGTTCGATCCTATTAGCAGTATCTTGATTTAGTAGAATAAAGTCATGGCATGATCTAGTTTTGAAGTTTTGCTTTATGATCCCTCTTTGCAATCGAGTCCGTGAGCTATATATAATAAAGATTAGTGTTGAGTCAAGGGCTTGATTACTTTGCCATGATCTTGAGTGATTAGAAGAAAAAGAATAAAAAGAAACAAAGAGTTCATATTGATCTTATTGAAAGTAATGGCTTCACATAGAAAGAGTATGATGATTAAAAGTTGTTGGGAGTTGGCAAATATAGCTTTGGTCATCGTTGCAATTAATAGGAAGTAATAAGGAGAGAGAGGCTTCACATATAGATATATTATCATTGACATCTTTTATGATTGGGAGCACTCATTAAAATATGACATGCTAAAGAGTTGATGTTGGACAAGGAAGACAACATAATGAGTTATGTTTTCTTATATCTGAGATAAAGTATGTTGTCATGGTTCCTCTAACGTGTTGAGCTTGCCTTTCCCCCTCATGCTAGCCAAATTCTCAGCGCCAAGTAGAGATACTACTTGTGCTTCCAAATACCCTTTAACTAGTTTAGCCATGAGAGTCCACCATATCTACCTATGGATTGAGTAAGATCCTTCAAGTAAGGTGTCATCGGTGCAAGCAATAAAAATTGCTCTCTAAATATGCATGACTTATTAGTGCAGATAAATAAGCTTTTTACGAACTTGTTGTGGACGCAATAAAAGCGACGGACTACATAATAAAGGTTCACATACAAGGGGCAATATAAAGTGACGTTCTTTTGCATTAAGATTTTGTGCATCCAACCATAAAAGCGCATGGCAACCTTTGCTTCCCTCTGTGAAGGGCCTATCTTTTATTATTATCCTCTACCTTATGCAAGAGTCACGGTGATCTTCACCTTTCCCTTTTTATTTTTATCCTTTGGCAAGCTCAGCATGTTGGAAAGGACATGATATATATATCTAATTGGATGTAGGGGAGCATGAATTATTATTGTTGACATTACCCTTGAGGTAAAAGGTTGTGGGGCAAATAAGCCCCTATCTTTCTCTGTGTCCGACTAAAACTCCGTAACCACAAGTATTGCGTGAGTGTTAGCAATTATGAAGGACTAAGTGATAGTTGAGTATGTGGACTTGCTTTTGAGCTCTGACATAGACTCTTTCCGATGTTATGATAAATTGCAATTGCTCCAATGACTGAGGGTATAATTTGTTGGTGCTCAATAAGGTTTCTGATTCATACTTTGGCTTTGTGAAAAGATCATAACTTGAACATAAGTAATCATATGACAAATCTATATATGTTGCTATTATGAGAATAATCATGATGCCTTCATGTCCGTATTTTATTTTTATCGACGCCTCTTCCTCTAAAGATGAGGACATATTTATTGTTATCGGCTTTTCGCTTGAGGACAAGCGAGGTCTAAGCATGGGGGAGTTGATACGTCCATTTTGCATCATGCTTTTATATTGATATTTATCACATTATGGGCTATTATTTCACGTTATGCCACAATACTTACGACTATTCTCTCTTATTTTACAAGGTTTACATGTAGAGGAGAATGCCGCAGCTGGAATTCTAATTTGGAAAAGGAGCAAATATTGAAGGCCTATTCTCGCAACTCCAAAAGTCCTGAAACTCCACGGAATACCTTAAAATAAATAAAGAAAAATCATCGCCAAGATGAAGGCCAAGGGCCCACACCCTGCTCACGAGGGTGGGGGCGCGCCCCCGGGCGCGCCTCTACCTCGTGGGCCCCTGGTGGCTCTCCGACGCCCATCTTATCCTATATGAAGTCTTTCGATGAGAAAAAAACCGAAGCAACCTTTCGACGAGACTCGCCGCCACGAGGCGGAACCTGGCGGAACCAATCTAGGGCTCCGCAGAGCTGTCTGCTCAGGACACTTCCCGGAGGGGGAAATCATCGCCATCATCATCACCAACGCTCCTCTCATCGGGAGAGGGCAATCTTCATCAACATCTTCACCAGCACCATCTCATCTCCAAACCCTAGTTCATCTCTCGTATCCAATTCTTGTCTCTAAGTCCGGGATTGGTGCTAGTAGGTTGCTATTAGTGTTGATTACTCCTTGTAGTTGATGCTAGTTGGTTTACTTGGTGGAAGATCATATGTTCAGATCCTTTATGCATATTATTGCCCCTCTGATTATGAACATGAATATGCTTTGTGAGTAGTTACGTTTGTTCCTGAGGACACGGGAGAAGTCTTGCTATTAGTAGTCATGTGAATTTGGTATTCGTTCGATATTTTGATGAGATGTATGTTGTCTAACCTCTAGTGGTGTTATGTGAACGCCGACTACATAACACTTCACCATTATTTGGGCCTAGAGGAAGGCATTGGGAAGTAATAAGTAGATGATGGGTTGCTAGAGTGACAGAAGCTTGAACCCTAGTTTATGCGTTGCTTCGTAAGGGGTTGATTTGGATCCATATGTTTCATGCTATGGTTAGGTTTACCTTAATACTTTTGTTGTAGTTGCGGATGCTTGCAATAGAGGCTAATCATAAGTGGGATGCTTGTTCAAGTAAGAACAACACCCAAGCACCGGTCCACCCACATATCAAATTATCAAAGTACCGAACGCGAATCATATGAGTGTGATGAAAACTAGCTTGACGATATTCCCATGTGTCCTCGGGAGCGCTTTTCCTATTATAAGAGTTTGTTCCGGCTTGTCCTTTGCTAGAAAAAGGATTGGGCCACCTTGCTGCACATTATTTACTTTTGTTACTTGTTGCTCGTTACAATTTACCTTATCACAAAACTATCTGTTACCACTTATTTCAGTACTTGCAGAGAATACCTTGCTGAAAACCGCTTGTCATTTCCTTCTGCTCCTCGTTGGGTTCGACACTCTTACTTATCGAAAGGACTACGATAGATCCCCTATACTTGTGGGTCATCATCTATCATGTATGCCATGCTGTGTAGCAGACCTGATGTAAGCCTTGCTGTAAGTTTGGTAGGAAGGTACCAAAGTAATCCCGGCATGGAACACTAGACAGCGGTCAAGAATATCCTGAAGTACCTGAAAAGGACTAAGGATATGTTTCTCGTTTATGGAGGTGACGAAGAGCTCGTCGTAAAGGGTTACGTCGGCGCTAGCTTCGACACAGATCTGGATGACTCTAAGTCACAAACCGGATATGTGTATATTTTGAATGGTAGGGCAGTAAGCTGGTGCAGTTGTAAGCAAAGCATCGTGGCGGGATCTACATGTGAAGCGGAATACATGGCAGTCTCGGAGGCAGCACATAAAGCAATCTGGATGAAGGAGTTCATTACCGACCTAGGAGTTATTCCCAATGCGTCGGGGCTGATGACTCTCTTCTGTGACAACACTGGAGCCATTGCCTTTGCCAAGGAGCCCAGGTTTCACAAGAAGACCAGGCACATCAAGCGTCGCTTCAACTCCATTCGTGAAAATGTTCAAGATGGAGACATAGATATTTGCAAAGTGCATACGGATATGAATGTCGCAGATCCGTTGATTAAACCTCTTCCGCGAGCAAAACATGATCAACACCAGAACTCTATGGGTGTTCGATTCATCACAATGTAACTAGATTATTGACTCTAGTGCAAGTGGGACTCTGTTGGAAATATGCCCTAGAGGAAATAATAAAATGATTATTATATTTCCTTGTTCATGATAATTGTCTATTGTTCATGCTATAATTGTGTTATCCGGAAATTGTAATACATGTGTGAATACATAGACCACAACATGTCCCTAGTGAGCCTCTAGTTGACTAGCTCGTTGATCAATGGATGGTTACGGTTTCCTGACCATGGACATTTGATGTCATTGATAACGGGATCACATCATTGGGAGAATGATGTGATGGACAAGACCCAATCCTAAGCATAGCACAAGATCGTGTAGTTCGTCTTCTAGAGCTTTTCTAATGTCAAGTATCATTTCCTTAGACCATGAGATCGTGCAACTCCCGGATATTGTACAAAGTGCTTTGGTGTACCAAACGTCACAACGAATCGGGTGGCTATAAAGGTACACTACAGGTATCTCCGAAAGAGTCTGTTGGGTTGGCACGGATCGAGACTGGGATTTGTCACTCCGTATGACGGAGAGGTATCTCTGGGCCCACTCGGTAATGCATCACCATAATGAGCTCAATGTGACCAAGTGGTTGGTCACGGGATCATGCATTATGGAACGAGTAAAGTGACTTGCCAGTAACGAGATTGAACGAGGTATTGGGATACCGACGATCGAATCTCGGGCAAGTAACGTACCAATTGACAAAGGAAATTGTATACGGGATTGAATGAATCCTCGACATCGTGGTTCATCTGATGAGATCATCGAGGAGCATGTGGGAGCCAACATGGGTATCCAGATCCCGCTGTTGGTTATTGACCGGAGAGTCGTCGAACCCGTAGGGTCTACACACTTAAGGTTTAGTGACACTAGGGTTGTAGAGATATTAGTATGCGGTAACCCGAAAGTTGTTCGGAGTCCCGAATGAGATCCCGGACGTCACGAGGAGTTCCAGAATGGTCCGGAGGTAAAGATTTGTATATAGGAAGTCCAGTTTCAACCACCGAGAAAGTTTAGGGGGTCACTGGTATTGTACCGGGACCACCAGAAGGGTCCTGGGAGTCCACCGGGTGGGGCCACCTATCCCGAAGGGCCCCGTGGGCTGAAGTGGGAAGGGAACTAGCCACTGGTGGGCTTGTGCGCCCCCATGGGCCTCCCCCTGCGCCTAGGGTTGGAAACCCTGGGGGTGGGGGGTGCCCCACCTGACTTGGGGGGCAAGTCCCCCCCCCCCTTGGCCGCCGCCCCCCCTTGAGATTGGATCTCTAGGGGCCGGCGCCCCCCAGGGCCCCTATATATAGAGGGGGGAGGGAGGGCTACGCACCCTACACCCTGGCGCCTCCCTCTCCCCCCGTAACACCTCTCCCTCTCGCTGAGCTTGGCGAAGCCCTGCCGAGATCCCCGCTGCTTCCACCACCACGCCGTCGTGCTGCTGGATCTCCATCAACCTCTCCTTTCCCCTTGCTGGATCAAGAAGGAGGAGAAGTCTTCCCCAACCGTACGTGTGTTGAATGCGGAGGTGCCGTTCGTTCGGCGCTAGGATCATCCATGATTTGGATCACGACGAGTACGACTCCATCAACCCCGTTCTCTTGAACGCTTCCGCTCACGATCTACAAGGGTATGTAGATGCACTCCTTTCTCTCTCGTTGCTAGATGACTCCATAGATTGATCTTGGTGATGCGTAGAAAAATTTTAAATTTATGCTAAGATACCCTACAATCTATGCATAGGGGTTGATGCACGTTTTCATCCTTGTTTCTCTAGTAGAAATCTTGGGGCACTTTTTGAAGTTCTTTGTGTTGGATTGAATATTATGAATCTGAAGTTGTTTGATGCATATCGTATAATTGACCCGTGGATACTTGTGGTGACATTGGAGTATCTAGGTGACATTAGGGTTGATTGATGTGTGTCATATGGTGTTATTTTACTACGAACTCTAGGGTTGTTTGTGACACTTATAGGAATAGTCAATGGATTGATCGGAAAGAATAACTTTTAGGTGGTTTCGTACCCTGCAAGCAATTTCATCTTATGTTCTCTGTGATAGGAACTTTGGAGTGACTTTCGTCGCATGTTGAGGGATTGCCATATGATCTAATTATGTTATCATTGTTGAGAGAACTTGCACTAGTGAAAGTATGAACCCTAGGCCTTGTTTCCAAGCACTGCAATACCGTTTTCAAGCCAGGGCTTCCGTGGGTTGTCCTTAATGACGACGCCTACCTGACGCCCGACAATGGAATCGATCACCTTCCACTTCCTATGAACACAAGATGCATCGGCTCCACCAATGACTGGATCGTGCTCGACCACACAGACGGTGTTACACAAACACATACATACACACTGCACAACCACTTCCTCGATGTCGTAGTGTCATTGCCGGAGCTGATTTCCATAATAGGGAATGTTCCTGACAAGTTTGAGATCCGGAAGGTTCTCATGAGGTCGACACCCGACGATCTTGTTGCGGTCACAAGCAACATCTGCAAGTACCCATTCATCTTGGGCTGGCCCGGTAAGGGAGCGTGGGTGGTGAGGCCATTAGCTATGCCGTACTTTTGTATCATCGATTTTGCGCTCCTCAGAGACATGCTCTACTCCATCCACCTCACCGAACATGATGATGACAATCCCAATGTCTCCTTTGTCAGACGAATCACCAGGCACACCCCTTACCCAAATGGTGATAGATACAATAAATGACATGTGCATGGGTACAAGTGTGTGTCAAGCAGCGAGGATGAAGATGACGACTATGATGTGTTGAGTCAAGAAGACACTCCCGATGAATTAGTCGGTGATGATAGCGATGTTGACGATGACAATGACCGCTCCTCCGCCTATAACTGTACGTTGTCTGATTGTGAAGAGGTCATGAGCTCCGAAGGATACGACTTACTCATGACTTACAAACAGGGCCAGTCCTGAGATTTCGGGGACCGGGGCAAAACTAGAACCCGAGGCCCCTTAATATATGCATTAATATTATAATCAACATATGTAGATATAAAATGATACAATAAATAATTAAAGAGTGGGGAAATGCAATATTAATATTAAATAATTTATACACGTTAAAATTTTATTCTAACACTCCTATACTCAAAGTCTCTCGTGAAAAGACCTTAACTAAATGGGTCACCATCCATTAAGCATCAAATAAAGTACTCCTCTTAGCTAATGACTCGCATCTCGCCTCTCGGCGATGACCTGGGGGCAATCGAGGGGGTAACCATTGTTTGCACAATGACATAGGAAAAACCAGGGCATTACATATGAGACGACGTATGTGACCGATATCAAGCGAAGAACCGCAGAGGCCGATGTTAGCATGGGCGTTGTGTTGTGCATCACCTCTTTTGGTTGCGTGGTGGGTTACTAATTTGAGCTAGATCCAATATTACTAGCTAAGTGTAAAGCAACGGCGGAGGACGAGCTAAATTATTGGTGCGGTAGAGTCAATATTATGCAAAATAAGAGATTAAACCAAAGTAATAGATTCACTAGTAAAGTAAAATAAAAGTTACTAATTGTAACGAACATGCTAAGATGAGGGGAAGGGGGTTATATTTGGGTTTAGCAAGATGAAAGCAAAGAGACCACACACCTATTTATTAATTTTTTTCAGAAATCTCACCACTTTATTGATCAATAGCATTTTTTAGCAAGCAAGCCGTTCGATTCGGCACTGGTTGTCGTTCGATCGCACAGCTTGGGTATTTCTCCTCTGATGCTATCCACCACGCAATGGATACCGCGCCTCTGAACCGACTGTGATGCAACGCACCACCCCTGTGACACTCTGCGCCGACGACCTCGCTACGCCGGACCCGCCGGCGAGTGCTTCATCGCAGCTTCGAAGAGCCACCGACGACAGCTGCATCGCAACATGAGGAGCCAGTTGGGGCTGCACCATGACAACAAGGAGCGCGGCGAAAAGCTTCGACGCGGTGCCGACGATGCCCCGACGAGGCTTCATTGTAGCATCACCTGCTGCAGCACAACTCTGCCGCCGGCCATGGCAGCAGCTCGTAGCTCTCTCCTGGTGCAATGAAGCTTCGTCGTCGCCGTGTAGCAGCGTCACCATAGCATCCCCTGCTGCAGCGCAGCTCTGCCGCCGGCCATGGAAACATTGCCTGCTCCAACGCAGCTTCGTCGTCAGCAAGGAAGCAGCATCGCCGCGTATCACCTACTGCAACGCAGCTTCGTCATCGGCGAGTGCTACCTCTTGAGCACTACGTTGGATTTCCCCGAAGAGGAGAGGATGATGCATCAAAGTAGCGTAAGTATTTCCCTCAGTTTTTGAGAACCAAGGTATCAATCCAGTAGGAGGCCACGCACAAGTCCCTTGTACCTGCACAAAACGATAGCTCCTCGCAACCAACACAATTAGGGGTTGTCAATCCCTTCACGGTCACTTACGAGAGTGAGATCTGATAGAGATGATAGATAATATTTTTGGTATTTTTGATATCGTGTCAGGACCCCGATTCCAAGTCACATCGACCTAGCTGGTAACACCTCATATCACTTTGCGGCCTCACGACGGTATTCCCACGGTGTCGCCTTACCATGGCCGGGACCGCTTTAGCCTTTTGGCTCACGATATGATAGTGTCGCTAGCATCCACATGACAAAGAACCCGGCCGACATGGCTAGTCGTGAACCCAAAGCGGCGCTAACCTATGGGGACAGCATACATGAATCACATCGAGCATGTCGGTCATCAACGATATATTCGGCTGTAGCACTGGCTAACAGACTCCGTATCCCGGCTGTAGCAGGCTAGGCAGGACTCGAATACCACCGCGTGACATTTCAAGGGATGTATATAGGAACGAAGTGAAACACATGCCGCCAATCAAGTGTCCAAGCAGTAGTGCTGGGCTAGCAGGACTCGGTGAACCGGGCTGTAGCGGACTACTATCGCCGTAAGCACGAGACTACATTTCCCATATGAGAGGCTGCCAAGGATAAACAACTAGTTTGTCGGATCCCACTCATACCAAGCATTTCAATCATACACTAATATGCCCAATATGAGTAAATACAACAAGGCATCACAACAAAACTCTACAACTCAAAGTACTTTATTTAAGAGGCTCCGAGGAGCCATCCATAACATATTCATACAGGTAGGGGTCACATGACCCAACACTCAAGTCATACAAGCATACAAGCACATGCGAAGCAAACTAGTCTCGAGTACGACTCTAGAAAGAAAGAAAGCTTGTTGGAGCCTTTCTATCTACAATGGCCCTTCACAAGCCTCGAGATCACCACCGGGTGGCTAGCTCACTGTCAAGTCGAGATCTACATAGAACCCATCAAGGGGCAGTGTTGTCCTCTGAAAAACATTAATTACAAACATGAGTACGGAGGTACTCAGAAGTCTTACCACGTAATCCTATCATACATGCACATTCTCAAGAAGATGGTGGAGTTATTTGCAGCAAGCCAGCTTTGACTCTTGGCTAAGCTATCCCACGTGACACCACTTGTAAAGCATTTGTCGCACACGCAGTCCACTAATCACCATCACAATACTCCACTGTGGATCCTCTCGTCATCCCACGAGAGGGCCATCCATGTACTCACACTTATCTTGAGGCTTTTAGTAGTATCCATTCACTTGTCTATGAACTGATATAGGTAACCCGAAGTCCTTCTCCGTGGACACGGCTACTCGAATAGATCATATTAAAACCCTGCAGGGTGTACTTCTTCACACACGCTCACCACTTACCGCCGTTTACATGACATGTACTGCAACCTTCAAGCGAAGCCCAACGTGGGTGTCGGCCACAGCCTACCTAAACACTCACGTACCTAGTCCAGGTTTTTCGCCTATTCGGTTCCATCCGCAGGAGTCCGCCGAGGTTTCCCATACAGCCCCGAACGATGTGTGCAGGGTTCCCGAGATACCAAACGGCACTGCACACGGGCCACGTGCCTACCGCAACACAACCCACCCCTAAGGTCAGCGCTATGTATGCCCCAAAGATGCTACAAACACCGTAAACTACTTGCAACTCCCGAACTAAGAACAAGGGTGGTTAAGAAGCGAGAGGGTCCATTGGTTTCGGGCCCAATGCGTGGTAGTAACTATTTCATGGATCACAAACACAGATCTCAGTTCTTAGGATCGGCTTCAATGAAACAACCCACCATGTACTCCTACATGGCCTCTCATCGATACCTTTACCAAAACGTGTTCAACACTTTCACTCGAACCCACACAACCTTTCACTCCAGTTCATCATCCCGATGAGCCGACTGACACAACTCTAAGCATAGCAAGCATAGCATGGTAGGAATCACAAACATGGCTCATTCAACTCCTACACATACTAGTGGGTTTCATCTAGTTACTGTGGCAATGACAGGTCATGCAAAGGAAGTGGGTTCAACTACCGCAGCACATAACAGTTTGAATCGCGTTGTCTTAATGCAGTAAACGAGAGCAGAAGCGAGAACATGGGTTTGTATCGGAATGATCAATGGGTTGCTTGCCTGATGGAACGGGGGTAGAGTACTGCCCTTCAGATGGATAGTCGAGATTATCCTCGGGGGCAGGACCTATCACGAAAAGCATACCGAAAGTAAACACACATGACAATATGCAACAATATGATGCATGCTATGACATGGCAATATGGATGTGTGTTGGCCTAATGCAAGCTAAAACAGGAAGGGATGAACCCATTTGAATCAAAGATTCAAATGCTAGCTCATTTGAAATAGCCCTAAAGGTGCATTATCTTATTCTGGTTAAACAGCAAGGTTAACTTGTTTTAGCATGCATGAAACCTGTACCAATGGATAGAATGGATTTTTCTGATCATTTTTCATATATAAATCTTTGCATTTGGAGTTACAGATTAAAAGTTATAAACACTTGAAATTTGAATTATATTCTGGAATTTACTATATCAGAATAAATCCAGAAATTAGATTATTGCGTCAGCCATGCGCCAAGATGACATCGTGGTCAACGGAGACGTCCCAGTCAAACCCGACAGTGGGTCCAGGTGTCGTGGTAATTAGTTTAACTAATGTTTAATTAAAACTAAACCTATTTAGTTAGCGGTGGTGGGCCCCACATCGTCATTGACTCATCGAGTCAACCAGGCCCACCCGGTCAAAGTCCACGCCGGCTGCACGGCGTCTAGCCGGCAGAGACGCGACGCAGCGGCGAAGTGCGTTTGGCTATTCCGCCACCAAACGAGCCATGAGGGTGGCTATGGGTAGCGGGGACAAGCCGCTGCCACTTGGTGGAGTCGGTTGGGGTCGGGTGGCGGAATCGGCGCCGGCGACGACCTAGGCGGCGCCGAGTTCGGCCGAAGACGAACTTAGGGCTAGAGGGGTCGGTGAGGTGCGGGAAGTGCATAGCTAGATTCCAAGGGGTGCGGTGAGTGTGAAGGACACCAAGAGGTGGCCGGAGGGTGACCGGAGCACGCCGGCGACGAGCTCCACGGGCAAGGGTGCGGTAAGCTCCGCTCGTTGCTACGCTGCTCGAGAGCGAGAGGAAAGGGAAGGGAGGTAGATGAGCTCACGGGCAACTCGAGAAGCACTCGCTGAGGTCGGGACGGGCCGGAGCGACGACGGCGTTGAACGGGATCTCCGGCGACGGTGGACTCGGTCGAGGTCGGTGGGGTGGACTCGGTTCACTTGAGCAGGCGGGGCTCGGCTAGTTCGGGGTAGTGGAGTGCGGCGGAGCTCCTGGACAAGGTGAGGAGGAGCACGGACGACGGGAGCGATTCTGGCGATGGTCTGGCGGCAGCAAGGCGGCCAAGGCGGGGGGAGCGCGAGAGAGGAACTGGGGAGGAGAAGAGGTGTCCAGGGGGTTCGGGGGAGGGATAGGAGGTGATCCCCGTCGGCAGCTGGCGAGAGGAGCGGCGAGGCGGCGACCAGGTGCGTGGCACCCATGCGGTGCTCGCCGCCGAGCACCTGGCTGCCTGCCTGGCCGAGCCAAGCAGCTCGCTAGCGCGGCTGCTGCGCTGGGCCGGCAGGTGGGCCGGGTAGGTGGCGCCAGGTAAGTTCTTTCCTGTTTTATCTTTTTCTATTTATCTGCAACTTTGTGGAGTTTTTAAAAATACCAAAACAGTTTGAAAATTCACAAAAATGCTCCTGGTCCATTGTTGAAATATTTCCAACATGAAACATTTTGGTTTGGCAATTTTGGGCATTTGAAATATTTTATATAATTTGACATGCTCAAGTTCAAATACTAATGATTTAATTCAAGGACCTTTGATGACCTAGAAAATGATGCACCACTTTTGACATAGGCTCTGAACCAAAGCAAAGATGATGAGCATTTTGAAGGGCATTTCAGGTTCATTGAAATAATTTTAGTAAACCCTAGTTGAATTAAGGGGGGGTTCGGGGTTTCTGTCTTCCCATTTCAAATTCAAATGAAATTTAAACATGATGCACACCCTAATGCATGGTCTAGCTGGGATGTGACAACTCACCCCACTCAAAAGAATCTCGCCCCGAGATTTAGGATCTGTTGAAAAAGGTGGGATACTCAAGTCGAGACGATCCTCCCTTTCCAAGTTGCTTCTTGCTCGGAATGGTTTGACCATTGAACCTTTAGAAACTTGATATTCGACGCCGAGTGGTACGCTCGGCTTGATCGAGAATCTGAACGGGATATTCTCGATAGGTGAGGTTATCTTGGAGATCAAGCGTTGCGTGGTCCACTCCACGGATAGGATCCGAGAAGCAACGCTGAGTTGGGAAACGTGGAAGACATCATGGACTCTGGAAAGATGCGGAGGTAGTTCCAATTGGTAGGCAACTTCTCCTCGCTTGGCAAGAATGCGAAGGGTCCAATGTAACGAGGAGCCAACTTGCCTTTGATACCGAATCGATGGGTTCCTTCAAAGGAGTGACCCGAGGTAAGCCTTCGCCAATTTCATAAGCCATAGGCTTATGCTTGCGGTCATATTGGCTCTTTTGACGAGATTGGGCTGTTTTCAATTTTCACGAACAACGCGAACCTGCTTTTTCGCTTCTGGATCATATCCGCCAAAGAGTTGTCTCTCCCGGTTTCACCAGTTAAGAGGCGCTCGACATTTCCGTCCATAAAGAACTTCGAAGGAGCTTTGCCCAAGCTGGCTTGATAACTATTGTTATAAGCTTAACTCGGCTAATGGAAGGCATTTCTCCCAATTCATGCCGAAAGAGATGATGAAGCTCAAGCATATCCTCTAGGATTTGATTGACTCGCTCTACTTGACCACTTGATTGAGGATGGAAGGCGGTGCTAAAGGAGAGACGAGTTCCCATGGCACTTTGGAAACTTTCCCAAAATCGAGAGGTGAAGAGACTTCCACGGTCTGAGTTAATCTCTAATGGAACACCATGAAGAGACACTATTCGAGAGATGTACAAATCAGCTAGCTGGCTAGCGGTTACACTCTCACGAACGGGTAGGAAGTGGGCTACTTTGGAAAGACGATCAACGACAACGAAGATAGCATTATTCCCTCTCTTGGTCCTGGGAAACCCGGTAATGAAATCCATACCGATTTTATCCCATTTCCATTCAGGAATTTCCAAAGGTTGAAGGGTACCAGCAGGCCGTTGATGCTCGCTTAACTCGACGACGACGCCGCAATTAGCAATGTATTGAGCGATTTTCTCTTCATCCTAGTCCACCAAAAACCTGGCGAGGTCTTGATACATTTTAGTACTACCGGGATGAATGGTGAGAGGAGAGTCATGAGCTTCCTTAAGGATCAATCGCCTTAGGTTGCGCACCTTGGGGACCACTAGACGGTCTCCAAAGAACACGACACCTTGATCATCAATGGAGAAACAATCTGCACTCCTTTCTTGATGTTTCTCCCGACACGGAGATTCCGGATCTACCTTCGTGCTTTGATGATCTGATCCGTAAGGGTAGGTTTCGCCACCAGTGGTGGAAAGGAATCTCGAGGGACAATGTGAAGATTAAGCTACGTAAATTCCTCGTGGAGAAATGGTTGACTTTGTTGTAACATCAGATTGTTACAATAGGATTTTCGACTTAGGCGCCAGCCATGACATTGGCCTTGCTCGGGTGTAAGATATTCCTAAATCGTAATCTGTAATCAACTCGACCCAACGCCTTTGCCTGAGATTCAAACCGTTGGGTGAAGATATATTTCAGACTTTGGTGATCGGTGTAGATTTCGCAACGATTACCAAGAAGGTAATGTCGCCGGTTTTGAGTGCATGAACCATCGCTGCAAGCTCTAGATCGTGTGGGGTAGTTATCCTCATGTGGACGAATCGCCGAGAAGCGAGGCAATCACATGACGATCTTGCATGAGTATGCAACCTAGTCCTTGTCGCGAGGCGCCGCAATAGATAATAAAGTCCTTAGAAAAATCTGGTGGAACAAGTACGGAGCAGATGTCAGCGCCTTTTCAGTTCCTGAAAGCTGAACTCGCACTGTGGTGTCCATTCGAAATTTTTATCTTTCTTGAGGAGTTCGGTTAGAGGTTTAGCAACTTTAGAGAAATTCTCGACGAAGCGGCAGCAATAGCTCGCTAAACCGAGGAAACTCCGAACTTGCTTGACCGATTCAGGTGGAGTCCAGTCAAGGACGGCTTGAACTCGCTCTGGATTGACAGCAATGCCCTTACCAGAGATTACATGGCCTAGATAGGTCACTTCTGGTAACCAGAATTCACACTTAGAGAATTTGGCATAAAGGCGGTGCTCTCGAAGTTTCATCAATACTAGCCGTAGATGTTCGGCATGTTCTTCCTCATTCTTGGAGTAGATGAGTATATCATCGAGGTATACCACGACGAATTTGTCCAAATACTCCATGAAGATTGAGTTCATTAACCGAGAGAAGGTGGCTGGAGCATTGGTTAAACCGAAGGACATGACGATGTACTCGTATTGGCCATAACGAGTAACAAAGGCCGTTTTAGGAATGTCCCCGCTCTTGATTTTGATTTGATGGTAGCCCAACCTCAAATCCATCTTGGAAAAGACTGAGGATCCAGTGAGCTGATCATACAGATCGTTGATCCTGGGGAGCGGATATTTGTTCTTGATGGTGACCAAATTGACAGGTCGGTAATCCACAACCATCTGATCCGTACCATCCTTCTTCTTGACGAAGAGGACAGGGCAAGCCCATGGAGATGAACTAGGACGGATGAAACCCTTTTGCAAGGACTCATCGAGTTGTTTCTTAAGTTCAGCTAGTTCTATGGGTGCCATCTTATAAGGTCTTCTAGAGATTGGGACGGTTCCGGGAACAAGATCTATCACGAACTCGACATCCCTGTCAGGTGGAACACCTGGCAGTTCCTCTGGAAAGACATCCGGGAAATCACAGACTATCGGAATGTCTTCGAGGTCTAGAAGGGGGTTGGCATTTAAGGAGTAAAGTTGGCGCTTAGACACTCGGGTTAAAACATTCACTGTCTTGCCCGAAGGATGGGTGAGCTGAACAGTTCTAGTAGAGCAATCAATCTTAGCATAATGGGCTGACATCCAGTCCATACCCAAGATGATATTTATGTCCGAGGACTTGAGAGCTATTAGAGAAGCAAGAAAGACTAATCTGTCGACAAGAATTTCATTCCCATGACTTATTCTAGAGGTTTGCCATCTAGAACCAGGAGTTTGAATTTCCATGGAGGTATGCATGTCACAGAATGTGGTGTTGTGCAATCGAGCATAGCTCTCGTAAATAAATGAATGATATGCTCCAAGATCAAAAGAACAGTTGCGGATGGCAATTAACAAGGAGCGCATCGAGAACGACGCTAGATCCTCATAAGTTTCTTCAGCAGAAACATAGTTGACGTGGCCACGAGCAGTGGCAGCTGGTTTACCATAGAGCACCTTTCCTGCTGGCTTGCCACGGCCAACAGACTTTCCAACTTGGCTGGGGTTGTTTTGGGGACACTCACGGATGTAGTGGCCCGTCTCTCCACACTTGAAGCAAGTTATCACATTTGGGCGTGGAGCAGCATTAGCAGTAGGGCCTCCATAAGTCTTGGGCGGAACATACTGCTGGTTGGGGCGAGGCGCCTCAAAGGATGGCCTCGGGGTGAACCTGGGTGGTAGAGCAGTATTTGGAATCCAAACCCGACGCTTCTGGGATCCAGAGCCGGATGAAGATCCAGAGTCACGGACGTGCTTGCGTGAAGCTTCAAAATCAGTCTGCCCAGTTTCGGCCCTGATAGCCTTATTGACTAGCTTCGGAAAAGAAGTGCACTCATGCAGACGAAGGTCTCGGCGTAGCTCGTGGCTAAGTCCTTGCGGAACCTTGCTCGCTTCTTGGCGCCGGTAGAAACTTCCTCGAGCATAACGTGCTAACTTCCCAAATTCACGGTCAGAAGCATCCACTGTCAGCCTACCTTGGGTGAAACTGCAGAATTCCTCCCTTTTGCGGTCCATAAGACCTTCTGGGATGTGATGCTCACGGAAGGCGGCACTGAATTCAGCCCAAGTTGTAATCTGTCCAACCGGACGATAGCCTCATAATTCTCCCACGAGAGACTAGCAGGGCCTTCAAGATGATAAGCGGCAAAGGTAACCTTGTCAGCCTCAGCCACGCTAAGCGTAACGCAGCTTGTGTAGATGCTGCGAAGCCAATCATCCGCCGAGAGGCTCAACGGAATATTTGAACTTCGTGGATACAGCTTGACGAAGTCATTGAGTGAAACCAAATCATTTCTTGGCTGGCGTGCGGTGTTTTGTTCAATCCGCCCGAAGAAGTTTATTGGTCTCACGCTTATTGCGCTCGCTTCAAAGATAACCTCGCCAAGGATGGCGGTTGAGGCAGATTTGTATTTCCAGCTGCGCTGGCTTCTCCCTGCTCCGAGCAGCAGGATTGTTATGGTGTTGACCATCCTAGGAGACAAAGCAAAGGTTTAAACCAGGATGGCAGAAATCAGCAAGGAAGTGCGGAATGTAATGGATAACACGGAATGCAAAGATGTTCATCCGTATGACATGGTAATATAAACTGCCATATATATACCAACAGTCATACACACCATTCATAGTTTAGTACAAGCCTGACGGAGTACAACTATAAGGAAAGGCGTTACATCTCATCGGAAGCATTCCAACTCCTATACATTATTTTTCTACACTTCCGGAACGATACACACTAAGTCATATTCCACAAGTCACGCGGGACGGTGGACATACAACAATTACAACACTAGGAATACTACTACTAACTCAGGCAGCTCCATAGTAGTCCTCATAGAAGTCACCACCCAAGCCTGGAAGTGGAACATGATCATCCGGAAACAGACGATCCTGTGGAGCCTGTGGACCATAGGGACTCGGATGTGGCCATGGTCCAACAAACGGCGGCAGACGAGGCCCACGAGGAGGAGTGATGCCTCCAACCTCACGCCACTCCATAAAGTATGGCAGACCAGCCCGCACAGGGTACAAGTCCCTCATGTCCATATATCCGGCTTGCACGCCAGGTGCAAACCGAGTCGAGTAGCCCAAAGGATCGAACGGCATTAAAAGCTCCATACGCAAGGCCCGGTTTTCACGGTCCTTGTCCTCCAACATCTCAGTAGTAGTGCGAAGGAGTGAGTCCTCATGGGATGCATCGCTGTACAAACCCTGAAGGTAGCCATGCGCCCCAGGGAGGGATGCTGGCATGTAGCGGAAATCGGTGTTGCCCAACAAGGCAGTTCTGGCTCGAATAATAGTCATCATAGAATAGGCTGCATCTTGCACGGACATTCCAATAGTGATCCCGAGCCCATAAGAACAGTGAAGTGGTTCAAGAGTTCGGATAAGATGGATAAACCGACCGTGCATAGATATTGGCTTTGATTGAAATCCCTAAACTGCTCCTCGACGGTATATTCAGGATACCATCGGTAACCAGTCTCGATCATCACCCGAACCAGCATTGCCGTGTGACCACACACATCAATGCAACGGGTTAGCCGAACCACTTGGTTCTGGGAACGGGTGGCCATCTGAAAGCACAGCCACAATGCAAAGACATTAGAATTTCTAGGGAAAATCGGGCAGCATAACATCTGTAAATGCTCAAAATCAGATTTGAGACATTCCAAATCAGATTGCAAAACCACTCAACAACATCATATCAAGGTTCTGGTTCAACTGATAGCATTCTAAAATTTAGTAGAACTGAACTGAGGAGGTAACCAACAATCCTATAAGTTACTACGGATTAGTAACACGTGAACTCGATAGAGAGAAGAGAGCCTAGTCCTATACCCACGTAGAATGAGAAGAGGATGACTCAGATCGAGGGCATAAGGTAAAGGAGTAAAAAGAGTCTTACGCTCCTCCCACAATCAATTCCCTACATATAACTAAAGCATTTCTAGACTCAACATCGACCAGTTTGGCTTAGCGAACCCACAGCAGCCCTCGCTCGATGCCAACGCTGTTAGGACCCCGATTCCAAGTCACATCGACCTAGCCGGTAACACCTCATATCACTTTGCGGCCTCACGACGGTATTCCCACGGTGTCGCCTTACCATGGCCCGGGACCGCTTGGCGCCTTTTGGCTCACGATATGATAGTGTCGCTAGCATCCACATGACAAAGAACCCGGCCGACATGGCTAGTCGTGAACCCAAAGCGGCGCTAACCTATGGGGACAGGCATACATGAATCACATCGAGCATGTCGGTCATCAACGATATATTCGGGCTGTAGCACTGGCTATCAGGACTCGTATCCCGGCTGTAGCAGGCTAGACAGACTCGAATACCACCGCGTGACATTTCCCAAGGGACGGATATAGGAACGAAGTGAAACACATGCCGCCAGTCAAGTGTCCAAGCAGTAGTGCTGGGCTAGCAGGACTCGTGAACCGGGCTGTAGCGGACTACTATCGCCGAAGCACGAGACTACATTTCCCCATATGAGAGGCTGCCAAGGATAAACAACTAGTTTGTCGGATCCCACTCATACCAAGCATTTCAATCATACACATAATATGCCCGATATGAGTAAATACAACAAGGCATCACAACAAAACTCTACAACTCAAAGTACTTTATTTAAGAGGCCCGAGGAGCCATCCATAACATATTCATATAGGTAGGGGTCACATGACCCAACACTCAAGTCATACAAGCATACAAGCACATGCGAAGCAAACTAGTCTCGAGTACGACTCTAGAAAGAAAGAAAGCTTGTTGGAGCCTTTCTATCTACAATGGCCCTTCACAAGCCTCGAGATC
This sequence comes from Aegilops longissima, assembly GCA_021605205.1. Taxonomy (NCBI): domain Eukaryota; kingdom Viridiplantae; phylum Streptophyta; class Magnoliopsida; order Poales; family Poaceae; genus Aegilops; species Aegilops longissima. The sequence goes on along the minus strand of CM038681.1, from coordinate 611,642,916 downwards.
ACCACTGGTGGCTAGCTCACTCGTCAAGTCGAGATCTACATAGAACCCATCGGAGGGGGCAGTGTTGTCCTCTGAAAAACATTAATTAAGCAAACATGAGTACGAAGGTACTAAGCAAGTCTTACCATAGAATCCTATCATACATGCACATTCTCAAGAAGATGGTGGAGTTATTTGCAGCAAGCCAGCTTTGACTCTTGGCTAAGCTATCCTACGTGACACCACTTGTAAAGCATTTGTCGCACACGAGTCCACTAATCACCATCACAATACTCCACCGTGGATCCTCTCTCGTCATCCCACGAGAGGGCCATCCGCGGTACTCACACTTATCTTGAGGCTTTTAGTAGTATCCATTCACTTGTCTATGAACTGATATAGGTAACCCGAAGTCCTTCTCCGTGGACAGGCTATTCAATAGATCATATTAAAACCCTGCAGGGGTGTACTTCTTCACACATGCTCACCACTTACGCGTTTACGACATGTACTCGGCAACCTTCAAGCGGAAGCCCAACATGGGTGTCGGCCACAGCCTACCTAAACACTCAAGTACCTAGTCCAGGTTTATCGCCTATTCGGTTCCATCCGCAGGAGTCCGCCAAGGTTTCCCATACAGCCCCGAACGATGTGTGCAGGGTTCCCGAGATACCAAACGGGCACTTCGGACACCGGGCCACGTGCCTACCGCAACACAACCCACCCCTAAGGTCAGCGCTGCGTATGCCCCAAAGATGCTACAAACACGTAAACTACTTGCAACTCCCGAACTAAGAACAAGGGTGGTTAAGAAGCCGAGAGGGTCCATTGGTTTCGGGCCCAATGCGTGGTAGTAACTATTTCATGGATCACAAACACAGATCTCAGTTCTTAGGATCGGCTTCAATGAAACAACCCACCATGTACTCCTACATGGCCTCTCATCGATACCTTTACCAAAACGTGTTCAACACTTTCACTCTTGAACCCACACAACCTTTCACTCCAGTTCATCATCCCGATGAGCCAGACTCGACACAACTCTAAGCATAGCAAGCATAGCATGGTAGGAATCACAAACATGGCTCATTCAACTCCTACACATACTAGTGGGTTTCATCTAGTTATCGTGGCAATGACAGTCATGCAAAGGAAGTGGGTTCAACTACCGCAGCACACAACAGTTTGAATCACGTTGTCTTAATGCAGAAACGAGAGCGAAGCGAGAACATGGGTTTGTATCGGAATGATCAATGGGTTGCTTGCCTGATGGAATGGGGTAGAGTACTGCCCTTCAGATGGATAGTCGAGATTATCCTCGGGGGCAGGACCTATCACGAAAAGCATACCGAAAGTAAACACACATGACAATATGCAACAATATGATGCATGCTATGACATGGCAATATGGATGTGTGTTGGCCTAATGCAAGCTAAAACAGGAAGGGATGAACCCATTTGAATCAAAGATTCAAATGCTAGCTCATTTGAAATAGCCCTAAAGGTGCATTATCTTATTCTGGTTAAACATCAAGGTTAACTTGTTTTAGCATGCATGAAACCTGTACCAATGGATAGAATGGATTTTTCTGATCATTTTCATATATAAATCTTTGCATTTGGAGTTACTGATTAAAAGTTATAAACACTTGAAATTTGAATTATATTCGAATTTACTATATCGAATAAATCCAGAAATTAGATTATTGCGTCGACCATGCGTCAAGATGACGCCGTGGTCAACGGAGACGTCCCAGTCAAACCCGACAGTGGGTCCGGGTGTCGTGGTAATTAGTTTAACTAATGTTTAATTAAAACTAAACCTATTTAGTTAGCGGTGGCTGGGCCCTACCATCATTGACTCATCGAGTCAACCAGGCCCACCCGGTCAAAGTCCACGTCGGCTGCATCGGCGTCTAGCCGGGCGAGCCGACGCGGGCGGCGAAGTGCGTTGGCCATTCCGCCACCAAACGAGCCGCGGAGGGTGGCTATGGGTAGTCGGGGACAAGCCGCTGCCATGGTGGAGTCGGTTGGGGTCGGGTGGCTGATCGGCGCCGGCGACGACCTAGGCGGTCACGGAGTTCGGCCAAGACGAACTTAGGGCTAGAGGGGTCGGTGAGGTGCGGGAAGTGCATAGCTAGATTCCATGGGGTGCGGTGAGTGTGAAGGACACCAAGAGGTGGCCGGAGGGTGACCGGGAGCACGTCGGCGACGAGCTCCACGGCGGCGGGTGCGGGTGAGCTCCGTTCGGTTGCTACGCTGCTCGAGAGCGAGAGGGAAAGGGAAGGGGAGGTAGATGAGCTCACGGGCAACTCGTAGAAGCACTCGTTGAGGTCGGGGACGGGCCGGAGCGACGACGGCGTTGAACGGGATCTCCGGCGACGGTGGACTCGGTCGAGGTCGGTGGGGTGGACTCGGTTCACTTGAGCAGGCGGGCTCGGCTAGTTCGGGTAGTGGAGGCTGGCGGAGCTCCTGGACAAGGTGAGGAGGAGCACGGACGGCGGGAGCTTGATACGGGCGATGGAAAGGGCAAGGGCAAGGCCGGCCAAGGCGGGGGAGCGCGAGAGAGAGGAACTGGGGAGGAGAAGAGGTGTCCAGGGGGTTCGGGGGAGGGATAGGAGGTGATCCCCGTCGGCAGCTGGCGAGAGGAGCAGCGAGGCAGCGACCAGGTGCGTGGCACCCATGCGGTGCTCGCCGCCGAGCACCTGGCTGCCTGCATGGCCGAGCCAAGCAGCTCGCTAGCGCGGCTGCTGGGCTGGGCTGGCAGGTGGGCCGGGTAGGTGGCGCCAGGTAAGTTCTTTCCTGTTTTATCTTTTTCTATTTATCTGCAACTTTGTGGAGTTTTTAAAAATACCAAAACAGTTTTAAAATTCACCAAAATGCTCCTGGTCCATTGTTGAAATATTTCCAACATGAAACATTTTGGTTTGGCAATTTTTGGGCATTTGAAATATTTTATATAATTTGAAATGCTCAAGTTCAAATACCAATGATTTAATTCAAGGACCTTTGGATGACCTAGAAAATGATGCACCACTTTTGACATAGGCTCTGAACCAAAGCAAAGAAATTCAAATGAAATTTAAACATGATGCACACCCTAATGCATGGTCTAGCTGGGATGTGACATATCGAGATGCAAAGTAAAAGTAAAAGGCAAAGTAAATAATAAAGTGATGGAGATTGATATGATGAGAATAGACCCGGGGGCCATAGGTTTCACTAGTGGCTTCTCTCAAGAGCATAAGTATTCTACGGTGGGTGAACAAATTACTGTTGAGCAATTGAAAAAATTGAGCATAGTTATGAGTATATCTAGGTATGATCATGTATATAGGCATCACGTCCAAGACAAGTAGACCGAAACAATTCTGCATCTACTACTATTACTCCACTCATCGACCGCTATCCAGCATGCATCTAGAGTATTAAGTTAAAAACAGAGTAACGCCTTAAGCAAGATGACATGATGTAGAGGAATAAATTCATGCAATATGATAAATACCCCATCTTGTTATCCTCGATGGCAACAATACAATACGTGCCTTGCAACCCTTTTCACATCGGGTAAGGACACCGCAAGATTGAACCCAAAGCTAAGCACTTCTCCCATTGCAAGAACTACCAATCTAGTTGGCCAAACCAAACGGATAATTCGAAGAGACTTGCAAAGATAACCAATCATACATAAAAGAATTCAGAGAAGATTCAAATATTATTCATAAATAAGCTGGATCATAAACCCACAATTCATCGGTCTCAACAAACACACCGCAAAAAAAGATTACATCTAGATCTCCACGAGAGAGGGGGAGAACATTGTATTGAGATCCAAAAAGAGAGAAGAATCCATCTGGCTACTAGCTATGGACCCGAAGGTCTGAAGTAAACTACTCACACTTCATCGGAGGAGCTATGGTGATGATGTAGAAGCCCTCCATGGTGGATGCCCCTCCGTGAGCTCCGAACAGGCCCCAAGATGGGATCTCGTGGATACAGGAAGTTGCGGCGGTGGAATTAGGTTTTTGGCTCCTGTTCTGATCGTTTGGGGGTACGTAGGTATATATAGTAGGAAGGAGTACGTCGGTGGAGCGACAAGGGGCCCACAAGGCAGGGGGGCGCGCCCTAGGAGGGGGCGCCCCCACCCTCGTGACCGCCTCTTTCGTTCCTTGGAGTAGGGTCCAAGTCCCCTGGATCACGTTCGGTGAGAAAATCACGTTTCCGAAGGTTTCATTCCGTTTGGACTCCGTTTGATATTATGTTTCTTCGAAACACTAAATTAGGCAAAAAAAACAGCAATTCTGGGCTGGGCCTCCGGTTAATAGGTTAGTCCCAAAAATAATATAAAAGTGGAAAATAAAGCCCAATATAGTCCAAACAGTAGATAAAGTAGCATGGAGCAATCAAAAATTATAGATACGTTGGAGACGATCGCATCCCCAAGCTTAATTCCTGCTCGCCCTCGAGTAGGTAAATGATAAAAGAGAATTTTTGATGCGGAGTGATACTTTAGCATAATTTCAATGTAAATCTTCTTAATTGTGGTATGAATATTCAGATCTGAAAGATTCAAGACAAAAGTTCATATTGACATAAAAATAATAATACTTCAAGCATACTAATCAAAGTAATCATGTCTTCTCAAAATAGCATGGCAAAAGAAAGTTCATCCCTACAAAATCATATAGTTAGGCTATGCTTCATTTTGTCACACAAAGATGTTCCCAACTTCTATACCCCCGATGACAAGCCAAGCAATTGTTTCATACTTAAATAATCTCAAACTTTTTCAACCTTCACGCAATACATGAGTGTGAGCCATGGATATAGCACTATGGGTGGAATAGAATATGATGATGGGGATTGTGTGGAGAAGACAAAAGGAGAAAGTCTCACATTGACGAGGATAATCAACGGGCTATGGAGATGCCCATCAATTGATGTCAACATGAGGAGTAGGGATTTCCATGCAACGGATGCACTAGAGCTATGAATGCTCAACAAAAGAAAACTAGTGGGTGTGCATCCAACTTGCTTGCTCATGAAGACCTAGGGCATTTGAGGAAGCCCATCGTAGGAATATACAAGCCAAGTTCTATAATGAAAAATTCCCACTAGTATAAAAAGACAACTTATGAGACTCACTATATGAAAAACATGGTGCTACTTTGAAGCACAATATATGAGACTCGCTACATGAAGAACTAGGTGCTACTTTGAAGCACAAGTGTGGAAAAAGAGATAGTAACATTGCCCTTTTTATTTATTTCCCCCCTTTTTTGGGCCTTTCTATTTTTCTTTTTGGCCTTTTTTTGATTGGGCAATGCTCTAATAATGATGATCATCACACTTCTATTGATTACAACATAAGGATTACAACTCGAAACTTAGAACAAGATATGACTCTATATGAATGCCTCCGGCGGTGTACCGGGATGGTGCAATGAATCAAGAGTGACATGTATGAAAAATAATGCATGGTGGATTTGCCACAAATACGATGTCAACTACATGATCATGCAATGGCAATATGACAAAAGTAAAGTATGCCATGATGATGATGAACGGAACGGTGGAAAGTTGCATGGCAATATATTTCAGAATGGCTATGGAAATGCCATAATAGGTAGGTATGGTGGCTGTTTTGAGGAAGATATAAGGAGGTTTATGTGTGATAGATCGTATCATATCATGGGGTTTGGATGCACCGGCAATGTTTGCACCAACTCTCGAGGTGAGAAAGGGCAATGCACGGTACCGAAGAGGCTAGCAAAGGCGGAAAGGTAAAAGTGCGTATAATCCATGGACTCAACATTAGTCAAAAGAACTCATATACTTATTGCAAAAATTTAGAAGTCATCAAAAATCAAGTACCACGTGCATGCTCCTAGGTGGATAGATTGGTAGGAAAAGACCATCGCTCGTCCCCGACCGCCACTCATAAGGATGCACAAGCTAGGTACACTTCATGTTTCAAATTTGTTACACAACTTTAACCATACGTGCATTCTACGGGATTTGCAAACTTCAACACAAGCATTTCTCAAATTCACAACTACTCAACTAGCACGACTTTGATATTATCACCTCCATATCTCAAAACAATTATCAAGCATCAAACTTTTCTTAGTATTCAACGCACTCAAAAGAAAGTTTCACATATCTTGAATACCAAGTATATTAATATTAAGCAAATTACCATGCTATTAACGACTCTCAAAATAATATAAGTTAAGCATGAGAGATCAATAGTTTCTTTAAAACAAATCCACCACCGTGCTCTAAAAGATCTAAGTGAAGCACTAGAGCAAAAATTATCACGCTCAAAAGATATAAGTGAAGCACTATGAGCAAAACTATCAAGCTCAAAAGATATAAGTGAAGCACATAGAGTATTCTAGCAAATTCCAATTTATGTATGGCTCTCTCAAAAGGTGTGTACAACAAGGATGATTGTGGTAAACTAACAAGCAAAGACGCAAATAATAAAATACGCTCCAAGCAAAACACATATCATGTGGTGAATAAAAATATAGCTCCAAGTAAATTACCGATGGAAGTAGATTTAAAGAGGGATGCCTTCGGGCATCCCCAAGCTTTGAATTTTGGTGTCCTTGATTGTCTTGGGGTGCCATGGGCATCCCCAAGCTTAGGCTCTTGCCACTCCTTGTTCCATAATCCATCAAAAGAATTCACCCAAAACTTGAAAACTTCACAACACAAAACTCAATAGAAATCTCGTGAGCTCCGTTAGAGAAAGAAAACAAAAGACTACTTTAAGGTACTGTAATGAACTCATTATTTATTTATATTGGTGTTAAACCTACTTTATTCCAACTTCTATATGGATTATAAACTATTTTACTAGCCATAGATTCATCAAAATAAGCAAACAACACACGAAAAACAGAATCTGTCAAAAACAGAACAGTCTGTAGTAATCTGTAACTAACGCAAACTTCTGGATCTCCAAAACATCTACAAAAATTAGAAGACCTAGAAAATTTGTTTATTGATCAGCAGAAATTGAAATCAGTATTTTATCACGTTCTGGTGATTTTTAATAATTTGGGCACTGAGCGCAAAGTTTCTGGAAATTACAGCAAGATCAAATAACTATCATCCAAGAAGATCCAATAGGTCTAGATTGGCACAAACACTAATTAAAACATAAAACCACATATAAACAGAGGCTAGATGGATTATTTATTCCTAAACACAAGCAAAAACAAAAAAACAAAAAATAAAATTGGGTTGCCTCCCAGCAAGCGCTATCGTTTAACGCCCCTAGCTAGGCATAAAAGCAAGGATAGATCTAGGTATTGCCATCTTTGGTAGGCTATCCATAAGTGGCTCTCATGATAGATTCGTATGGTAATTTTATTTTCTTTCTAGGAAATTGTTCCGTGCCTTTTTTTTAATGGAAATTGGAATCTAATATTCCCTTCCTTCATATCAATAATTGCACCAATCGTTCTAAGGAAAGGTCTACCAAGAATAGTAGGACATGAAGGATTGCAATCTATATCAAGAACGATAAAATCTACGGGCACATAATTACTATTTGCAAAAATAAGAACATAATTAATTCTTCCCATAGGCTTTTAATAGTGGAATCCGCAAGATGCAAGTTTAGAGAGCAATCATCAAAGTCACGGAAATCAAGCAAATCACACATAGTTTTGGGAATAGTGGAGACACTAGCACCCAAATCACACAAGGCATGAAACTCATAATCTTTAATTTTAATTTTAATAGTTGGTTCCCACTCATCATAGTGTTTTCTAGGTATAGAAACTTTCAACTCAAGTTTTTCTTCATAAGATTGCATCAAGGCATCAACAATGTGTTCGGTAAAGGCCTTATTTTGACTATAAGCATGAGGAGAATTTATCACGGATTGCAACAAGGAAATATAATCAATTAAAGAGAAATTTTCATAATTAAATTCCTTGAGATCCAATATAGTGGGTTTAGCAAGGTTTTTATTTCTTTCAATCCCACTTTTATCAATTTCATAATCAAGATATAAAAACTCCGAATTCTTAGAACGCCTTCTAGGTAAAGGAAGATCATATTCAGTTTCATCAAGATTCATATTGCAAAACAAAGATTTAATAGGGGACACATCAATAACTTTTAGATCTTCATCTTGATTTTCATAGGAATTCGGATTAGCAGCCATCTTATTGACTATGGTAGCTTGCATATCCGAAATTTCAGCAGTCAAATTTTCAAGATTAGCAATTTGGGATCTTATACCATCAAATTCTTTAGACATATCATCGAGCTCTTTATTCATATAACTCATAAAACCTTTTTGTTCCTTAAGCTCATTTCTAAAGAAATTATTATGCTCAAATTGCAAAACCATAAACTTCCTGACGTTGTTTTCGATCTCCTCTAACCTTTTTAGGTGAAGATCACCAAATTTAGGTAGAGCCATCGCGACAAACAAGCAATCCAACACACGAGCAAACAAAAGGCAAGCAAGAAAAGGCAACGGGAAGAAGAGGAGGAGATTGCGAAAGAGAGGGCGAATAAAATGGCAAGGGTGCAGTGGGGGAGAGGAAAACGAGAGGCAAATGGCAAATAATGTAATGCGGGAGTTAGGGATTGTGATGGGTACTTGGTATGGTGCTTGACTTGCTCTTGCGTGAGCCTCCCTGGCAACGACGCTAGAAATTCTTCTTGCTACCTCTTGAGCACTGCGTTGGATTTCCCCGAAGAAGAGAGGATGATGCATCAAAGTAGCGTAAGTATTTCCCTCAGTTTTTGAGAACCAAGGTATCAATCTAGTAGGAGGCCACGCACAAGTCCCTCGTACCTGCACAAAACGATAGCTCCTCGCAACCAACGCGATTAGGGGTTGTCAATCCCTTCACGGTCACTTACAGAGTGAGATCTGATAGATATGATAGATAATATTTTTGGTATTTTTGATAAAGAGATGCAAAGTAAAAGTAAAAGGCAAAGTAAATAATAAAGTGATGGAGATTGATATGATGAGAATAGACCCGGGGGCCATAGGTTTCACTAGTGGCTTCTCTCAAGAGCATAATTATTCTACGGTGGGTGAACAAATTACTGTTGAGCAATTGACAAAATTGAGCATAGTTATGAGTATATCTAGGTATGATCATGTATATAGGCATCGCGTCCAAGACAAGTAGACCGAAACGATTCTGCATCTACTACTATTACTCCACTCATCGACCGCTATCCAGCATGCATCTAGAGTATTAAGTTAAAAACTGAGTAACGCCTTAAGTAAGATGACATGATGTAGATGAATAAATTCATGCAATATGATAAATACCCCATCTTGTTATCCTCGATGGCAACAATACAATACGTGCCTTGCAACCCTTTCTGTCATTGGGTAAGGACACCGCAAGATTGAACCCAAAGCTAAGCACTTCTCCCATTGCAAGAACTACCAATCTAGTTGGCCAAACCAAACGGATAATTCGAAGAGACTTGCAAAGATAACCAATCATACATAAAAGAATTCAGAGAAGATTCAAATATTATTCATAAATAAGCTGGATCATAAACCCACAATTCGTCGGTCTCAACAAACACACCGCAAAAAGAAGATTACATTGAATAGATCTCCTTAACCGTGAGCGGGCCATCCCCTTATATACACGGATTGACGCCCTGTGGCCTGCAGACTCGGGGCCGGCTCATAAACAGTGTCCGGCTCGGTGACTAGTTAATTCTACCTTACGATACAAGTCATGCCATCACGGCGGTTGTCGGTGTCAAAACCGGCGGATCTCGGGTAGGGGGTCCCGAACTGTGCGTCTAGGCGGATGGTAACAGGAGACAAGGGACACGATGTTTTTACCCAGGTTCGGGCCTTCTCGATGCAGGTAAAACCCTACTCCTGGTTGATTAATATTGATGATATGGGTAGTATAAGAGTAGATCTACCACGAGATCAGAGAGGCTAAACCCTAGAAGCTAGCCTATGGTATGATTGTTGTTCGTCCTACGGACTAAAACCCTCCGGTTTATATAGACACTAGAGAGGGTTAGGGTTACATAGAGTCGGCTACAATGGGAGGAGATCTACATATCTGTATCGCCAAGCTTGCCTTCCACACCAAGGAAAGTCCCATCCGGACACGGGACGAAGTCTTCAATCTTGTATCTTCATAGTCCAGGAGTCCGACCAAAGGTCATAGTCCAGCTATCCGGACACCCCCTAATCCAGGACTCCCTCAGTAGCCCCTGAACCAGGCTTCAATGATGACGAGTCCGGCATGCAGATTGTCTTTGGCATTGCAAGGCGGGTTCCTCCTCCGAATACTTCATAGAAGATTTTGAACACAAGGATAGTGTCCGGCTCTGCAAAATAAGTTCCACGTACCACCATAGAGAGAATAATATTTACACAAATCCAATCTGCTGACGTATTCCGCAGCATGACATCACACCATGGCCAAGCCTTTATTCGAATCATTTTTACTGTCCCACCTCAGCACACTTAGCGAGGCGGTTTCCTTGGCACATCTTGTTGAAGCAGAGATCGTGTCCCCTTATTCCGGGATTCTCATCAATACGGGCGTGGGTAACCCAACTGTGCCATTAATTTACGGCGCTTGGGAGATAAGCGAGTTTTACCAGGCTGGTGGGGGCACATAGTTTCGTCCGCCCATATAAGGGGATAAGGATCCACCTTTTCCATCTACGCCTTCTTCCTCCTTTGCTTATCCATTTTCGCGCACTCGAGCTCCAGCTCCCAAGTCCGCACATCCCACCTCTACCTTCTCCAGCCATGTCCGGAGCGGGAGGCAAGTGGATGGTCTCCTCCGTCACGGAGGGACACATCAAGAAGCTGAGGGAGGCCGGATACTTGTCTAACGACATCGCGCACCGGCTCCCAGATAAGGGGCAGCTCATCCCCACCCCCAGGCCCCATGAGAGGGTGGTGTTCCTGACCCATTTCCTCCGCAGACTAGGTTTCCCACTTCATTCGTTTGTCCGGGGGCTCGTGTTCTACTACGGCCTGGATTTCCACGATCTGGCCCCGAACTTCGTCCTTAACATCTCAGCGTTTATCATCGTGTGCGAGGCTTTCCTCCGCATCAAGCCCCACTTCGGCTTATGGCTGAAGACTTTCAATGTCAAGCTGAAGGTAGTGGGCGGCCAGCAAGCAGAGTGCGGAGGCGCCATGGTGGGCAAGATGCCCAACGTTACATGGCTCGATGGCTCCTTCATGGAGACCATAAAGGGGTGGCAATCAGGGTGGTTCTACATCACCGAGCCGCGTGACCCTGAATGGGCAGCGGCCCCGAATTCCGATCTGGCATCCCCACACGGCTCACCTCCTGGAAAGAGAAAGGCCTGTCGTGGGGTTTTTCGGAAGAGCGGACCGGACTCCAAACCTGCGTCCAAGACCTGGTGAACAAAGAGGTTAAACTCGTCAACGTAGTCCAGGTCATGCTCATCCGCCAGATCCTCCCGTGTCAACGACGGGCTTTTAACTTATGGGAGTTCAACCCGGCCCAACACCAAACTCTGACCAGGTTCTTTGACACAAGAACGAAGATGCCTGGAAGGTGCTATTCAAGGGCGCCGAGGTTCCCCCTCACATCACCGAGGATCGCGGATTCCGCGCGAAGAGCCAAGCCAGCGTAGTAAGCTTATTTTACCCTTTACGGGATACTTGTTTTTCATAGTTTAACTCTATGCGGGATCTAAGCTCCCTGCCTTTGACAGAATGGCGAAGAAGACCGGACAGATCGACTATCCGCTCCTTTGTTCAAGATCCAGCAGACGCCCATTTGACGGGCTGCTGGTCCGGAACCTTACGTGGTGCCGGAGAAGAAGGCCAAGAAGAAGGCCACGGAACTCGAAGAGTTCCGGCGCCGTGGTGCCGGATTCATCGTCCGATGACTGAGATGGCGCTCCTCCTCCAAAGACGAGGAGGAGGAAGAAGAAGCCTCTCCCTTCCTTCCAGCTGGGAGGAATGAAAGGAAGGCCGCCCTAACCGGGGGCGGAGGGTCCAAGAAGGGAAGGACCCTTCCTCTGAACTACTCCACCAACTCCGACGACGGCGAAGAGGAGTGTCCATCCAGGGCCAAGCCCCTGGCAAAATCGTAAGTATCCGGATACCAGAATAACTCATGGCGTTCCTTTACTGCACAATATCTTCTGACGCCGAATGTAATCATGCAGTCCGCCCGAGGCCCAGCTCGACGCTTCGTCGAGCGGATCCCTGGATTCGTCGGATGTGAATAGCCTTTCGCTTCCGACTGCTACCTCCCCTCGTCCTACGGACGATGCCGAGGTGAAGTCCCGAAAGGGTCCAAGCCAGGAGGGGGTGGTCATGGAGGCACCGCAAGGCAACCTGCCGGACTCCAGGCGCAAAGGGGATAAAACCCCGAAGGGCTCTAAGTCCGGCCCTGGGCCGGACACCGCACCAGAACCTTCAACGGTTCCGGTGTCCGGCAGGCGACCCCCTACTAAGAAGGGAAAGCCTACGACGCCGGTGACCTCCATCCAACCGGAGGCACTGGATAATCTGCTGGAGGTGGTTAACGGCGCCTCCATCGACGAGGAGCACCGCACTATTATGAGTGTGGTGATCCAGAAGGCTCAGTCCGCCAAGAGCAGGCTGACTGAAGCCTGTGCCAGCCTTCTAACAGGCTTTGAGGTATGTATTTAAGATATGTAAAAATATTACCGCATAGACAAGTAGTTTCGATGCTCAGTTTGGTGTTGGAAAGAAAAGCCAAACTGAGGATCAAAAGATATACGCAGGAGTCTAACATAAGTATGTCAATATGGGAATGCAAAGGCGCTTGCTGACCTCTGACGACCGATCATGGAGGTCGATGCATTGAAGCAAAGCCTCGAGCGGTCCGAGAACAAGCTCGGCCTTGCCAAGAAGCAGCTCGAGGACAAGGAAGGTAAGTAATACCTTATGTAAGTATGTAAAAAAAATATGTGGTTGCAAAAAATGACATGACCAACGTGAGTATTACAGGGGCCACAACCTGTGGCGACCACTGAAGGAAGACCGCCCAAGGTCAAGAAAATGCGGCCGTGGAGCGTACCCAGCGAGAAAAGCAGGAGGCGCGGGTGGCGGAGGTGCAGCAAGAGCTCCACGCTCTCATGGAAAAACACAAGAGTTTGGAGCTTGACTCAAAGACTCGAGAGTCCGAGCTCGCCTCGGCGCTTGAGAGCGCCAAATCTGCCAAGGCCGAAGCCCAAAGAGCCCTCCAGGAAATTGAGGCAATGAAGAAGATAGCGGCGGGTAAGGCATTCTTTATGCAGAGCAAGCACGTGAAAGTGAATTACTTGTTACTTACCCGAATCCGGAGCTCTCCAGGAGCATTCGCAGATCTTCCCTGCAGTGTGTATGAAGCTACCGCATTCTACCGAGCCGAGGAGGGGAGCTCGACGGAGAAGGTGTTCTGGTCTCAAGATATCCGAGGCGGACACCCGGCAGTTTTGAGCGACCAGCTGAAGCAGCTGGTCGAGCTCCGTAAGGTGGCCGAACAGGCCATGAAGGGTCTCATAGTCCGGCTGTGGCCTGGGGAAGCCATGCCTGGGAGCTACTTCAGGCTGGTGAGGCGGCTGGTGGATGCCTGTCCATGGATTGAAGTCATCAAGTGCTCCGTATGCATCGAAGGTGCCCGTAGGGCTCTTGCCCGTGCTAAAGTGCACTGGGGCAAGATGGACGCTGAGAAGCTTGTGACGGACGGACCACCGCCGAGCAAGGAGCATCGCAAGCCCGAGATGTATTATGAGGGCGTCTTGAAGGGTGCCCGCCTTATAGCGGATGAATGCTTCAAAGATGTAATTTTTGAGTAAACTCGCATTTGTGATCCTGTACGCTGAATACTTGTTCATATGCGCTAAGCAACGCTTTTGAATTTAAAATATTACCTTCTATGCGGCCGTTTATTAAATTTGAGAGATGGCGAGTCGTCGGCTCCTGCCACCATGCCACGAGTGCTGGGGCGTTCGGGATAAACTTGAGCGCTCTTTTTCCCATTATTGGGTCCTTCGAGGGAGGCGCTCAACACAACGAACAAGGCAATCGGACTATAATGCTTGAACACTCTCACTCAGTCATAGAATTCTATAATTTTAAATTTCGGCGAAGCCCCTAATATTCGGAAGACCAAGTTCGGGGCGCTATCCACGCCTAGGCCGGACAAAGCCGACTCCTCGCTCTATGCGGCATAAGTCTTTAGGGACTCGAAAACCTCTCGAACAGCGACCAGCTCTCGCCTTATCATGACGGTCAGTATTAGCTTTCTCCACTGAGGTTCTTAGCCCAGCTCGACCGGTGCACAATCAAAGTGGTTCTCCCAGTGCTACCTTAGCCGATATAACAGAATGTAAGGTACCAAAACATGGGAGCCGGGCAAACCCAACTATTGACCAAAGACATGATTCGGAGCCGATGCATATAATGCTATAAGTTCGGGGTGCCGCACTCATGAGAGTGTTCGGACTTCTCACACCATATTCTGGGGTACGTAAGCCCCTGGTGTATTGGCCGTACCAAAGTGTACGGTTGCATAATGTCATAACTGAACATATTTTTATAAAAAGGAATGCAATAATAGACAAAAGCTATGTATTGTTTATTCGAAAAGTCTGCGGTAAAAGCAGAACGATACAAATAGTGCGATAAGCAAGAGATGGGACTATTTAACATGTCCCCTCCGTGGGCGAGCTGCGGGATGATATGTGAAACAAGTATACGCTTGTTATAGAGACCACCTGGACACTCGACGAAGCTTCGCCTCCCCTGGCTGTTGCATCGTGTGTTGGCGATTGTCTTGCCGGACAGGCCTTCCATAGAGTGGAGTCCTGAAAGTAAGAAAAGAATGACAAAATCGGGAGCCCCTAGTGCGGTTGAGCCACATTTTGGGTATGCTGTGGTCGTGCCCCTCCCCCTATGCCCATGGTATTTCCAGAGCGTAGTTATGTACGCGTAGTACTGGTTTCGTAGTTTCGCGAGGGCTGGGGTTAGCCGCCGCGCTACGCTGCGATGCTCGTAACATGCCGACGGTCTTGTTGTAGGTTACTCCGGCGCTTGACGGTTACCGGACGCTTAATGGCCGGATGGAGAATTGCCTTGAGAGGCTGCTTGTACATCCGCCGAGGGCGCCAGATGCTCCTCCGCTCGGAGAGAGCGCTCGTGTTTCCATTGACCGTAATGACTCCTCGAGGGCCTGGCATCTTGAGCTTGAGGTATGCGAGTGCAGCACCGCATTGAACTTTGCAAATGCGGTTCGTCCGAGCAAGGCGTGATAGCCATGCGGAACGGGACTATGTCAAAGATTAACTCCTCGCTTCGAAATTATCCGGGATCCAAGACCACCTCAAGTGTGGCGAGCCTGCATACAGCTGGCCTCTACACCTGGTATGACGCCTTTAAAGGTCGTCTTTGTGGGTTTAATCCTTGAGGGATCTATGCCCATTTTTTGCACTGTATCCTGATAAAGCAGGTTTAGGCTACTGCCGCCGTCAATAAGGACTCTAGTGAGGTGAAATCCTTCAATGATTGGGTCTAGAACCAATGCGGCGAATCCGCCATGGCGGTTGCTAGTGGGGTGGTCCCTTCGATCAAAAGTAATCGGGCAGGAGGACCATGGGTTGAACTTTGGGGCGACTGGCTCCAACGCATATACGTCCCTGAGTGCACGCTTCCGCTCCCTTTTGGGTATGTGGGTTGCGTATATCATGTTCACCGTCCGCACTTGTGGGGAAGCCCTTCGTCCCCTATTGTTCGGTGGCCGGGCTCCTCCTCGCCATCGCTATGCAGCCCCTTGTCATTGTTTTCGGCGCTTAACTTGCTCGCTTACTTGAACACCCAACAATCCCTGTTGGTGTGGTTGGCTGGTTTTTCGGGTGCAGTGTATCCGCACGAGCGATCGAGTATTCAGTCCAAATTGACGGGCCCGAGTATTTCTTTTGAATGGCTTTTTCCGCTGACCAGGTTTAGAGCCTCGAATCCGCATTAATCGCCGATCCTCAGCATTGTCGCCAAGCACGCGGCGCTTTTGCTTGTTGCGACGCGACCAGCCAATGTTGTCCTTGGTATCTGAATTACCAGAGCTCTTGGTCATGTTATTACTACCAGCTGTCTTCTCCCGCGCAAAAGAGGGTCATGAGTGTTGTGAGTGCTGTCATGGATTTCGGATTTTCCTGTCCTAGGTGCCAGGCAAGCCACTCGTCACGGATGTTATGCTTGAAGGCTGCAAGGGCCTCTGCGTCTGGACAGTCGACTATTTGATTTTTCTTGGTTAGGAACCGTGTCTGTAATTGTCCGCCGATTCCTATGGCTGCTGAATTATGTGGCTTAGGTCATCGGCGTCGGTGGTCGCACATAGGTGCCCGGAAGTTGTCGAGGAATGCGGCTTCCAGTGTCCTCCCAACAACCAATTGATTCTGCCGGCAAGCTGTTAAGCCAATGCCGAGCTGGTCCTTTAAGCTTGAGTGGGAGGTATTTGATGGCGTAGATCATCGCCAAGGGCCATGTGGATATGAAGGAGATAATCCTCGATCCATACCGCCGGATCTGTTGTGCCATCGTATGATTTGATGTTTACGGTTTGAAACCCTCGGGATTTGATGATCCATTACTTCATCCGTGAAGCATAGTGGGTGTGCGACGCCTCAGATAATATATCACGACGTAGCTCAAATGAGCTTTGTTCATCGTGTTGGTCCGGCCGGATTTACCATATCCGGCATGACGGTTATCGTCACATGTCGTGGGGCGCCCACGCAATCCATAGATCGATCTTGTTTGCCTTGCCCTGTCCTCCAATATATATCGCAGGTCTGGCGCATTTCCCCGTGCCTTGGTATTCTTTGAGCGACGCCGGGGTGCGGCTTGAGTGGAGGGTCGAGAGGCCTCTCTGTCGCGGCCACGAGGTGGCCGGTCGGCCGCATCATGCGTTGGTGATGTAGGTCTAGGTGCTTCCTCCTCTAATCGGGGTAGCAGCCTGCGTTTTGGGTAGCTCTTGGAGGGGTGTACGAGTTCGTACTCTTCGGCTGCAAGGACATCAGTCCATCTGTCGGCTAGCAAGTCTTGGTCAGCTCTAAGATGTTGCTATTTTTTCTTGAGGCTGCTCGCCATGGCCATAAGCCTGCGTTTGAAACGCTCTCGTTCGACGGGATCCTCAGGCACGACAAATTCGTCGTCGTCGAGGCTTGCCTCATCTTCAGAGGGAGGCATGTAATTGTCGTCCTCTACCTCTTTGTCTACCGCTCTCTCATGAGGGCTGGCTTCTACATCCTCCTGTGCTGAATCCTGTTGGAGGGGGTTGTCTTCGGCACTGTCCGGGGTGTTATTGTCTCCCGTGCCGGAATCGTCGTTTTTGCTTTGGCGGGATTTAGAGCGGCGCCACGACGCCGGGCGCTTAGGCTTCTTCTTGGAAGGGTCATCCTCCGTTGTTCCATCGCCGTTCCCTTCTTTTGGGGTGTCAACCATGTATATGTCATACGATGAGGTGGCCTTCCAATGCCCTGTAGGCGCTGGTTCTTGGTCGTCTCCTGCATCGGCGTCCATACCGTCGATGTCATCGGAGTCGAAGTCGAGCATGTCGGTTAAATCATCGACAGTGGCTACGAAGTGGGTCGTGGGTGGGCTTTGAATTTCTTCATCGTCCGCATCCCAACCTTGCTGACCATAGTCCGGCCATGAACACCGAAGGGCGAGTGCTGAAAGATGTCCGCGGCGGTGAACTCCATGATCGGCGCCCAATCGGATTTGATTGGCAGGGGCGCGGAAGGTTTGGAGTCCGGAGAGGAGTCCGGCACCTTGGAGTCACGAGCTTCGCAAAGGACAGGTATGGTGTTCGGCTCGATCGCCGTAGAGATTGCAGCCCCCAAGGCGGTATCCAGCCACCCGTCCTCGATTGGCGCAGTCGGCTCTGAGCTAAGGGTCGGAGCGGACACTGGTGCGGCCTCAAGGGCACTATTCAGCGGCAGAGCTAGATCATGCCCATCGTGACAGTGCGGCGCGCTTGGCTGTGGCTCGAACCCGTTGAAGATCAAGTCTCCGCAGACGTCGGCCGTGTAGTTCAAACTTCCAAATCTGACCTGATGGCGGGCGTAGCTTCGATCTGCTCCAGATGGCTGCTTAATTGGCCCGCAGTGCAAAGCCGCCGAATACTAAGATCTGTCCGGGAGAAAAGTCTCGCCTGGACCGCACCGCTGTTGATGATCGAGGAGCCATCAGCCTAAAGATGATGACACAGAGGAACTCTCAATGAAAGCACCAATGTCGGTGTCAAACCGCGGATCTCGGTAGGGGGTCCCGAATCTGTGCGTCTAGGCGGATGGTAACAGGAGACAAGGGACACAATGTTTTTACCAGGTTGGGCCCTCTCGATGGAGGTAAATCCTACCCTGCTAGATTAATATTGATGATATGGGTAGTACAAGAGTAGATCTACCACGAGATCAGAGAGGCTAAACCCTAGAAGCTAGCCTATGGTATGATTGTTGTTCATCCTATGGACTAAAACCCTCCAGTTTATATAGACACCGGAGAGGGTTAGGGTTACATAGAGTCGGTTACAATGGAAGGAGATCTACATATCCGTATCACCAAGCTTGCCTTCCACGCCAAGGAAAGTCCCATCCGAACACGGGACGAAGTCTTCAATCTTGTATCTTCATAGTCCAGGAGTCCGGCCAAAGGTCATAGTCCGGCCATCCGGACACCCCCTAATCCAGGACTCCCTCAGCGGTTTACCACTACGGGACTTAAGTAGCGTGTGGGCTTTAGACCCTTTATTGAACTGCCATCTTCACGCTTAGTCCTGGGTTTCTTCTGATGAATCCCTCTTTGCGTAACCCGGCCCCTCATGGGCGGCTTACACAAATAGTTATATCCCCAACATTAGGCCCAGATTGATTTGAACCTGTTCATGCCAATCTTAAAATACCTTAAAAATAAGCCTTCAATCTTCTGTCTGTTCAAAGGTTTTAACTAGCCATGACGTCATCCTCTGGATCCTGGTTAACCCGCCGTGACGTCATCCTCAATTAAATTCATATTTTATTCCGTCATATCCTCCAACGGATCTTTTGCCTTTACTGACCATTTCGAAAACCGGGGCGTCGGGGCCGCTGGATAATGATGTTGGCCTCCTCGTTTCTCGCGCCATCTCGGTCGGCTTTCCCTTATAAATGAGTGTGACCTAGGTCTTTCCCATTCTCCTTCTTCGGTCATCTTCCTCCTCGCACTGTTTCTCTGCCGCTCGAGCTCTACCGCCACCGCAGATCTCCTCGTCTTCTCCAACTCAGGCCGCTGCATCAACCTGACTTGACCAGAGAAGCGCGACGGACCCCTGCAACAGCTCTGCCTCCGTAAGTCCTTTTCTTTTCCTGCTTTTCGATCTGCATTACAACCTCCCGAGTTCGTGGTGTTCATCGCCGCCCATTTGCAAACCCTTGATAATTTTCCCCTCCAATGCTCCTTTTTGATCTTTAGACAGTTAGAACTACTGCGGTGGTTGTTCCGCACCCATCTTGAATAGAAACAGATCTCCTTTTCCTTGTTTAAAGGCCTCCTTCGAGTAGATGAACTTCTCTGCCCTGGTTTATAGGTCTAGAAAATTTTCTTTTCAGAGCAACCGTTTGATCCAAAATAATTTATGTAAACTATGAAACCTGTTTGTTCCACACTTAGCCAAAAACTTCATCTGTTGAATCTGTTTAACCATGGTAGCCCAATCGGCCGGTTTAAGACAACACCGGTTGTCAGTCTTGCTTGTTATGGCGACTTAAGAAAATTTAAGTGCCCTTGATACCTGTAACAGTTTAAATATTATTGCATAGTTACCCTTGATACCTGTAACAGTTTAAATATTACTGCATAGTTACCCATATGTCATTAGGCCCCTTCTTAAGCCGCCATCTGGAATAGATATAAAATATTTTCCTCCGGGTTAAATTTGAACCTGAACTTCTTATTTTGTCATAGGCTTCAATTTGTACAATGGCACCCAAGGCTCCCAAAGCTCTTGTGACCTGCAACTAGGTCAAATCCACTGCTACAGAAAGCACTTTGTCTGACTTTGTGAAATCCGGCTATCTGCCCAAGAGAGAAGTCATGTCTTATCATGCTCCTAACCCGTCCGAGGAGAAGCCTCAACCCAAGGAATGGGAGGTGATCGTGTTTACTGATCATATGAACCGGGGCTTCGCTCCACCCGGTTCAAAATTCTTCAGGGATGCTTTACATTTCTTCGACCTCAGACCTCAAGACGTCGGGCCCAATTCCGTGTCAAATATTTGAAACTTCCAAGTCTTCTGCGAGGTGTACCTTGGGGAAGAACCCAACTTACTTTTATTCAGAGAATTGTTTTACTTAAACCGGCAGAATGAACGCGCCAACGGGCCCAGTCTGGAACTTGGTGGCATCTCGATTCAATGACGGAGAGACTGCCTTTTTCCTTATGCTGAACTGTCGAGTCATCCAAAGGATTGGAATCAGACGTGGTTCTACTGCCAAGATACTTCTCCGGCTGACGAAAATCCTCTACCCGGCTTCCGAGCCTTGCGCCTTGAATCCAACCACCCGCTGCCGGATAAACTGACTGTTGTTGAACGTCTGCCACTCGCTCCCACCATAAGTAAAATCAAAGCTCTTTTGGGAAATGGCTTAGATGGTGTTGACCTGGTCCGAGTCTGGGTCGCTTGGCGAGTGATTCCGTTCAGCCGCCGCCCCGGCTTAATGTGCACTTACTCAGGCGAGAAGAATGACCCACTGCGTCATAGTCCCGACGACTTACCAGATGATGTAGTGGATGCTACGACCCAGACGTTGCTGAAAGAGGGCACGGTGACTAGTAATGCCTTTGGCTTACTTCCTTTCTGCAAGAAGAACCTGACCCCTGCAGTGAGTCATCAACCTCAATAAGTACTCCTTACTGTGTTATACCTTACTTTTATTCATAACCTCTTATCATTCTTCACAGGACGATGATAACTTCTGGAAGGTTAAGTATAACCATGAGGCGGCCAAACAGGCCAGAGCGGCAAAAAGAGCCGAAAGGAAAGCCGCCAAGACTGGAACTTCGAAGAAGAGGAAGCCAAGCGCTTTAGATATGTTTAAGCTTGATGACACTGACGATGATGAAGAAGAGGTAACTTTTAACTCCCTTGACTCGTTATCATCACCTTGCTGACCTTAAATCTTTTCAGGAGGATACGGGGAACAACCAAGCCGTCGAGGAAGAGGTAACAATAATCTCCTCCGACTCCGAGCCCCTGCCGCGTTAGAAAATTCGAAGAGTAACCCGGAAAGTAAGATTTTTACATCCTTTGGCTTACCAAGATCCTCAATTTCTTTTGAAGCAACAGCAATTTGAAAGCCGGAGGCAGACCCGGACCAGCAAGGATATAGAGCTCTCCTCCGGCTTAACTGATGTAACCAGGAAGCGCCGGGCCGAGGTTATCTCCGATTTACGTTCTATTTACCCTTTGGCGGGCTTAATTCGTCAACCTCTCAATCCATCTGACTCCAATTATCAGGATACCTCTCCTTCCTCCGGCGAGTCTATGCAATCTAACATGCCGACTTTCAAGACTGCCCCTGGGTAATATAATTTTGTTTACCTTATGCTTTACTTTACTCTTGCTTTTGTACTCATCCTTCTGCCTTTGTCCATAGCGTACAAGTGAAAACCAGTAAGAAGGCAAAGAAGAGCAAGCCGTCCCAAGACCCGGCCATGACTGAACCGAAGCTTGACACAGCCGCTCTTGACAGTTCTACCCATCAGCCGCCGCCTGAACCAGCCTCTGGCATTCCAGTACCAACCTATGATCCACCCGCCGAAGATACTCTCAACAGCTCTGATAACCCGGAAGCTCCTAGCCCGACCAAGACAATTGATCCAGAAGTTGAAATTCTGAAGACTCAGTTTGTTGAACCGGGTCAGCCCACTATCCTTGCCAAGTGCTCAGCCAAGGAGGAACCTTTGGAGCGTCGAAAGGCCAAGTTAGACATTGCTGACTATTCTCATTTGAGCATTGGAGATATAATCTCTGGCTACATCAATCAAGTACATAGCAGCCGTGACCTGGAGATTAACATGGTGAAGCAAATACAACACAAATCTGAGGTATAACTTATGCTACTTTCCTTAATCATACTTACTCTATCAGCCCCCAAGTCTATTGCTTATGAATGAATATGCTGTAGATTTAGAAATCTGCTTAGCATTGCCTTGTCCGGTTTATATGAAGATATTTAACCCGATTGTAACATGATACCTTGAATTTGCAATACACATTAGCCCCCAAGTGTCAAGTATCTTTGCTTGCAAAGTGCTTGGGACTTAATTTCCCATGAACCGGCATTGTACATTAAATTTCTTCAGCATACATTAGCCCCCAAGTGTCAAGTATCTTTGCTTGCAAAGTGCTTGGGACTTAATGATATCTTACCATGACTCTGACTATAACCCGGCATCAATGCAGGCCACAACAAGTCAATTTGAGTCGGAGATTGCTGGCCTGAAGAGCCGCCTGACAGCTCAAGAACTTGAACTTCAAAAGGCCAACTCCAAATTTGAATTCAGCGTCTCTGAACAAGAGAAGTTGAAGAAGAATTTTGATGCGGAGAAGAAAATCTGGGCTGACGAGAAGGCCTCACTGGTGACCCGGGCCGAGACAACAGAAACGTCACTTGCAGAAGTAACAACCGAGTTGTCCGGCTTAAACGCCAGATATCTCAGATGGTCTCAGCAATCTTCGGTAAGTTACTATATATATAACCTTGAATATTGCAATCCTTCCTTTGATGACTATTTTAATTGTCATCTCCGGCTCACCTTAAGTTTATGAACGCAGGCCCCAGGAGCACAAACCTCAAGCAGAATATGTTGATCAAGTCAAGGCGGTTTACACTCGTGGAGCAATCAGACACCGGGTCACAACGTGCTTTGGCCATTGTGGCTTTATCAAATGACGTTCCCCATCTCCTGCAAGATGTGCTAAAGTGGCTTGCCGTGCTACCTCAGCGGATCCAAGAGCTAGGACGGGCATCTGCCAGAACCGGGGCTATAGCTGCCTTGAGCCGGGCCAAGGCGTTACTTCCAGAATTAGACCTGGCAGACGTTGTTCTTGGATATCCCAGCTTGAAGGAAGACGGCTCTTTATTCGAAGAGATAGACTTTACCGCTTGTGTGAAAGTCGTACGTCATGTTGCCACTATCATTGGGAACGATATTGACCTTACCAAGTATCAGCCGGGCTATGACAGCGAGAACCGGAGAATTCCAACAGCTCACTATGATGACGTCAGCCTGATCCCTCCAACTCGTAAGCACACCTTTGCCCCTGAAGTTGACCCAGCCGGTTTAATAGATGATGAAGCTGAGTTTGAAGCCTTAAGCAGCATTGACTGGGCCTCGTCAACCTTCTAGGACAGGGCAGCAGACGGAGAGGCGGAGAAGGATAATCCGGAAGCTTCAAGCCCAACAAAGGAGTGAACCGCCAGACATCTATGACTTTTTAAAAACAATGCTTCATTATTCAGACTCGGGGAGTCTTGTAATAGGATAGAAAAAACCTCTCAATTTTTGCCATGCCTTCGCGCATGTTTGTGGCGCTTAATACTTTCGTAAGCCGCCATCGCTATATATTTCCAGCTTTTGTTGAACTTTCCTTGATGTTAAAAACTCGCTTGCTTTATCCTGCATATAAAACAAACGGAATTCCCTTGGCGATTTATCGCATCCGGAGTCACATAAAGTATTGATAACCCGGAGTGCGAACCAAAACATCATGTAAAGGCCGGTTTATGATTACAATCACAATAGCATACATGCGATTTTTTTTTGGTATTCTCGCCGGCTTATGTGACCCAAATCATGAGAGTGAATTTAACTCTTGAAAGTTGGCACATACAATGTACACCTGGCCCTTAATAATATTTACACTTTACAAAGTATAATGAATAGTAAACTTAATTTCAAAGGCCTCTGATTCGAATACGATCAGTGAACCGTTCCAAAGGGGTTAAGCTAAGATTCGGATACGATCATATAGCCCCCAATGGCTTTGGCGATGTCGGTCAAGTGGGTATCGACATCTATGTTCTCTTTGGTTCGAATACGGCCTATGTTTGAACAGGAAGCCCCCAAGTGACCATAAGAGTTGTTTAATGACGCTGATTCAAATACGATCCACGTCAGACCAAAGAGGTTAAGCTATGATTCAAATATGATCAAGAAGCCCCCAAGTTGGTTTGGCAGTATGCCGATCAAGTGGGTATCAACAGCTATGTTCTCTTTGGTTCGAATACGACCTATGTTTGAACAGGAAGCCCCCAACTGATCATGGCTAGATTCAGATATGATCATAAGCCGGACCAAAGGGAAACCCGGATTCAGATATGATCCGCTCCCTGTTGGTTGTTTCCACCACCTGATAAAGAAGACATATAAACCTTTGAGGGTGAAAAGGACAGAGGTCCTGCTTTATTGCTTTATATAATATATACATCGTGAGAGCCGGTGGCTCGAGTATAGTAAGGCCGAAGATGAGTAATGTTCCACGGCCGGCGGGTCTCTTCCTCCGACTTATGTGAGTCTTTGTGCTCTCGAACATCGATGAGGTAGTATGACCCGTTGTTCAGATTTTTGCTGACCACAAAGGGTCCTTCCCAAGGAGGGGATAGCTTGTGCATATCAGACTGATCCTGGATGAGCCGGAGCACTAAGTTGCCTTCCTGAAAGGCTCTGCTTCTAACCCGGCAGCTGCGATAGCGGCGCAGGTCTTGCTGGTAAATCGCTAAGCGGGCTATTGCCAAGTCTCGTTCCTCATCCAACAAGTCAAGTGCATCCTGACGAGCTTTTTCGTTATCAGCCTCAACGTAAGCTGCCACGCGGGGTGATTCGTGCTGGATGTCACTTGGCAGGACTTCCTCCGCTCCATACAACATGAAGAAAGTTGTATAACCTGTAGATCTATTAGGCGTAGTGTTGATGCTCCACAGTACAGAGGGTAGCTCCCCCACCCAACAAACCGGGGTTCGCTGTAAGGGGACTAAGAGCCGGGGTTTAATACCCTTCAGGATCTCCTGATTAGCTCTCTCTGCTTGACCATTGGATTGAGGATGAGCAACAGCCGAAACATCAAGCCGGATATGTTCTCGTTGATAGAACTCTTCCATGGCACCTTTGGAGAGATTAGTGCCATTATCAGTTATGATGCTATGTGGAAAACCAAAACGAAAGATCACCTTTTTCATGAACTGAACCGTCGTGGCTGCATCACACTTACTGAGTGGCTCTTCCTCAACCCACTTTGTAAATTTATCCACTGCCACCAGGAGGTGTGTCTTTTTATCCTTAGACCTCTTGAAAGGTCCAACCATGTCAAGCCCCCAGACTGCGAACGGCAAGTAATTGGAATCATCCTCAACTCTTGAGCCGGCACATGAGCTCGTCGTGAGAATTTTTGACATCTGTCACATTTGCTAACCAGATCCTCCGTATTAGCATGAGCCGTCAGCCAATAGAAACCATGACGGAAAGCTTTGGCAACAAGAGATTTCGAGCCGGCATGATGACCACCGTCTCCTTCATGGATCTCACGAAGTATCTCCTGACCCTCCGCAGGCGACACACAAGGTTGAAACGCCCCAGTAACACTAAGGTGATGTAACTCGCCATGAACAATCGTCATAGATTTGGATCGCCTGATGATTTGTCTCGCCAAAGTCTCATCCTTAGGCAAATCTCCCCGGGTCATATAGGGCAAATATGGCACTGTCCAATCCGGGATGACGTGCAGGGCCGCCACCAGCTGTGCCTCCATGTCTGGCACTGCTAGTTCTTCCTCTGTAGGTATCTTGACAGAAGGATTACGTAGAACATCGAGAAAGGTGTTAGGCGGCACCGGCTTATGCTGAGATCCCAGCCGGCTTAAAGCATCAGCCGCCTCATTCTTCCTTTGATCAATGTGCTCCACTTGATAACCTTTGAAGTGCCCAGCCACAGCATCAACTTCACGATGATAAGCCGCCATTAAGGGATCCTTAGAATCCCACTTTCCTGATACTTGTTGAGCTACAAGATCTGAGTCACCCAAACACTTTACCCGGCTCAAATTCATCTCTTTGGCCATCCTGAGACCATGGAGTAAGGCCTCATACTCAGTTGCATTGTTAGTACAAGGAAACATAAGCCGGAGCACATAACAAAATTTGTCACCTCGAGGGAAGTTAAAACGACTCCAGCCCCCGAGCCTTCCAACTGCCTGGACCCATCAAAGTGAATAGTCTAATATGTGTTATCTGGCTTCTCCTCAGGTGCCTGCAACCCTGTCCAATCATTAATAAAGTCCACCAAGGCTTGAGACTTAATGGCAGTACGTGGCATGTACTTCAAACCATGAGGCCCAAGCTCAATGGCCCACTTGGCGATTCGTCCTGTGGCTTCCCTGTTCTGGATGATGTCTCCCAAGGGGCGTAACTTACCACAAGATAGGATGACCTTGGAAGTCTTGTTTCAGCTTCCGCTTGCCATAAACACCAGTAAACAAGCTTCTACCAATGCGGATACCTTTGCTTGGACTCTATGAGCACCTCACTGATGTAATAAACCGGCCGTTGAACCGGATGCTCCTTGCCAGCCTCCTTACGCTCCACCACGATGGCAACACTGACAGCTCGTGAGTTAGCAGCCACATATAACAGCAACGGCTCTTTATCAATGGAAGCCGCAAGGACCGGCGGCTCAGACAACTGTCTCTTTAAATCTTCAAAGGCAGTATTAGCAGCATCACTCCAGACAAAAGTGTTTGTTTTCTTCATCATCTGATACAGCGGTAGGGCCTTCTCACCTAACCGACTTATGAACCGGCTTAAAGCTGCAACACGACCCGCCAGTCGCTGAACATCATTGATGCACACCGGTTTAGCCAAAGAGGTAATTGCCTTGATCTTCTCCGGATTAGCTTCAATGCCTCTGTTTGAAACTAGGAACCCCAAGATCTTGCCTGCAGGTACACCAAATACACACTTTGCCAGGTTAAGCATCATCTTATAAAGCCGGAGATTATCAATGGTCTCTTTCAAATCAGATATCAAGGTTTCCTTCTCTCTGGACTTTACCATGATGTCATCCACATAAGCATGAACATTGCACCCAATTTGATCATGGAGACAGTTCTGTACACATCGCTGATAAGTCGCCTGAGCACTCTTGAGCCCAAATGGCATAGATACATAGCAGAAGGCTCCAAACGGAGTGATGAACACCGTCTTCTCCTGGTTCTTAACTGCCATTTTTATCTGATGATAACCAGAGTAAGCATCCAAAAAGCTCAAACGCTCGCAACCCGCCGTAGCATCAATGATTTGATCAATACGGGGGAGAGCAAAGGGATCGGCCGGACAAGCCTTATTTAAGTCTGTGTAATCCACACACATCCGCCAGGTGCCGTTCTTCTTGAGCACGAGCACCGGGTTAGCCAACCACTCCGGGTGAAAAACTTCCACAATAAACCCAGCCGCTAAGAGCCGGGCGACTTCCTCTCCAATAGCTTTCCGTCTCTCTTTGTTCAACCGGCGAAGAAACTGCCTGGCCGGCTTATACTTCAGATCAATATTGAGAGTGTGCTCAGTGAGTTCTCTCGGTACACCCGGTATGTCATAAGGTTTCCATGCGAAGATGTCCCGGTTCTCACGGATGAACTCGATGAGCGTGCTTTCCTATTTAGGATCCAAATTGGTACTGATACTGAACTGCTTAGATGAATCTCCTGGAGTAAAATCAACAAGCTTTGTCTCAGCCGCCGAGTTAAACTTCATCGCCGGGTCATGCTCGGTGGTTGGCTTCTTTAGAGAGGTCATATCCGCTGGGTCAACATTGTCTTGATAATACTTCAGCTCCTCTGCTGCACAAACAGACTCAGCATAAGCCGCGTCGCCCTCCTCACATTCCAGGGCTATCTTTCGACTTCCATGCACGGTGATGGTGCCCTTGTGACCCGGCATCTTAAGCTTCAGATAAACATAACAGGGTCGTGCCATGAACTTGGCATAAGCCGGCCGACCAAACAGAGCATGATATGGACTCTTGATTTTGACCACCTCAAAAGTTAATTTCTCAGCTCTAGAATCATACTCATCTCGAAAGGCCACTTCCAGCTCAATCTTGCTAAGCTGGGTAAGCCGCCTTACCTGTGCACCACTCCATGAAAGATGGTGTTGGACGTCCTCAAGTCCTTATCACCAATCCCATGCGGCGAAAGGTCTCATAATAGAGGATATTGATGCTGCTACCTCTGTCCATGAGTGCCTTAATGAATTTATATCCACCAACCTGAGGTGCTACCACTATGGCCAACTTACTCGGATTATCAACCCGGAGGGGATGATCTTCCCTACTCCATACAATGGGTTGTTCTGACCACCTCAAATAACGGGGAACCGCCAGCTCAACAGAATTCACGACCCTCTTATGAACCTTCTGGTCACGTTTGCACAAATTAGTGGTGAACACATGATACTGCCCACCATTCAGCTGCTTCAGGTGGCTTTGATAACCTAATTTCTGTTGCTGCTGTCCCCCTTGGCCAGACTGCTGTTGATTATAGCCGCCTTGATTTCCTTGAAAGCTGGAACTTGAACCGCCGCCCGGGCCATGAAAGCCGCCGGCTCCTGAGCCATCGCTCGACCCATGATTGCCATCAAACATGTTGGAATTCTTGAAAGCCTTCATGATCGCGCATTCTTTCCATAAGTGAGTGGCGGTCGTTCCTCGGTGCCGTGTCTCGGCAAGGCTCATTGAGTAATCGCTCAAGAGATGGGCCTGACCCGCTGCATCGAGGGGCGGCTTGCCCTTACGCCTTTGATTGTTACCTGCATCGGCGTTGGCTACAAACTCCGGGTTACCCTCAGCCTTACGCTTATTGCCTCCTTGATTCGTTGGGTTATGCTGCTGACCCTTTCCATTGCCATTCTTCTTTCCCTTCCCTGTCTTTTCCTCATCAGATGCGGGATCCTTGGTACTATCAGAATCAGCATATTTGACTAAAGCTTCCATCAGCGTACCCATATCATTGCAATCACGCTTTAAGGCGCCCCAGTTTACGTCTCGGCCGCTCAAAGCGCCGATGCTTCTCCAACATGAGGATCTGCAGAACCGCATCCATCTTGTCGATTTAATGTATTATCTCCTTGACCCGCATACCCAATGAGTCATGGATTCACCTTCCTCCCGCTTACAATTTGTCAGTCCACAATCGACATAGATTTCTTGCAAGTGTCTTTGAAGTTTCGATGAATCGGGCTTTCAATTCCGCCCATGAGCTAATGGAATTGGGTGGCAAGCCCTTTAACCAAGATCGGGCCGTTCCATCTAACATCATGGTGAAGTACTTAGCCATTGCTGCATCACTGACCTCCAACAGCTCCATGGCCATCTCATAACTTTCGATCCACGCCCCGGGCTACAAGTCAGCCGTGTAATTCGGCACCTTCCGAGGTCCCTTGAAGTCCTTGGGTAAACGTACATTGCATAAAGTCGGCACTAAGGAAGGAACACCGCCGGTTCTGGTAGCCACTCCCGCCTCAACGGATGTCGGGGGATAATCTCGATGGTCCTGATGAGCCGTTTGTTGAGCCGCTAGCTGAGCCGCCCGCTCGTCCTCCTGACGTATCCGGTCCTGCACCGGGTTATATCCAGCGGGCGGGTTACGGCGCTGGGCGTTGCTTGACAAAGCTTCTCACTCCATGTGCCTGCTGTAACTCGGACTCCGGTTTTGACGAGCCGGAGCTAACCAAGGCGGAGGAGTTGAATGAATCCTGTCCCGGCTGTAAGAATAAGTCTCTTGCCGAGCTAGGGCTGTCTAGACGAGGTCTCTAATCCTTCGGGTCTCCACCGCCGTCAGATCATCACCGTCCACTGGGAGAGCCGCCAAACGCGCCGATGCTGCGATTAAGTTCTCCATGGGGTTGGAAAAATGACCCGGTGGTATTGGTACATAGCGGGGCGGGGCCATACTCCCATGAGAAGGTGCCATCTCACGAGGCTGAGCCGATCCTCCCGCTCCGGCTGTCATAAACTGATTGGCTTCGGGCGGGTTGCTAGGACCGGCACCGGGTGTAGTGAAAAGGTTCCGAGGGTCGTAAACCGGAGGCAAACGGGATTGAGTTTTCTCCTTCTCATCACCTCATTAGATGTGTTCAGGCTCATATTAAGCTGGATAGCCTCTGACTGGAGTTGCTGCGCTCGTGCATCCAAAGCCGCCCGTTCTGTAGCTAACCTGGTGTCCTCAGCTGCCAAGGCCTCCTTGGCCCGAGCTATCTCCTCACGCACCTTTGCCACCTCCGTGTTATGCTCATCTTGATTTGCAGGAATAACCATGGCGGTTAACAGGGCCGTCAACTTATCCGTGAGATCCATCAGCACCTGAGCCGGCAGGCGCACATGGCCTCCTGCCCCGGCCGCTCCTGACCCGGACGTTATTGCTGTTGCAGCCGTTGAGTTTTGACCGGGTTGAGTACTAGCCATGAAGACTCCTGCCCAGCTTGGCGGGTCATAGGAGTCCGGAATACTAGAGCCATCAGAACAGCCCCCAAGCATGCCCTCTTGGACTTGATACAGCGAATCATTTGAACCGGCGGACGAATCACCGTCAGAGAGGACGGTTGTCTCACCACCATCTTCAGATCCTTTAGAAAGTTCCTCTCCGTGGATGCAGCCAACGAAGGCACGCTTCATGCCGGGTTGAACTTGGGCGGGTCTCGCGCGCTGAGCTGTCTCGACAAGGTTAGTGCAGTTGTCCGGCTCAGGGCCCAGCTCACCAATCTGGCCGATGAAGACGTGGATTCTGCCGAAGGGGACCCCGTACCCGTTCTCAATTCAGTCGGTGTCGGGGCCCCAGCCTTCGTTGTCAATGTAGATCTTGCCGCGACGACTCTTGGTCATCCGCCCATCACAGATCCCTTGAGCCCTGAAGTTGCCCTTCAAGAACCCAACCACCGCGGCGCTGGCCCCACGGTGGGCGCCAACTGTCGTGGAATTGTCACGGCAGATCTCCTCTTGCAAGGACTTAGTCGTGGAGTCATCGCAACTAGGAATCTTAAAGGGGTTAATCGGGACGGGACACGAGAGGTTTATACTAGTTCGCCCCTTACGGTGAAGGTAAGGCCTACGCCTAGTTGGGTTGGTATTGCTTGATGTTTCGATGACCGTGGAGCGAGATACGCTATGCCCGCTCTCGGCGAGTTGTTTCGTTCTAAACCGCCAGCGGTCGCCCCTTATATACACGGGTTGACGCTCGCTGTTTATAGAGTCCCGCCGCTCATAAACAATGTCCGGCTCGGTGACTAGTTAATTCTACATTACGATACAAGTCATGCCATCATGGCAGTTTACCACTACGGGCCTTAAGTCGCCTATGGGCTTTAGACCCTTTATTGAACCGCCATCTTCACGCTTAGTCTTGGGTTTCTTCTGATGAATCCCTCTTTGCGTAACCCGGACCCTCATGGGCGGCTTACACAAATAGTTATATCCCCAACATGCTCCTTGAGCTGTTCGGTGAGAGGAAGAAGAAGGGCAAGGCTAGTTCTCTTCTCCCCTCAATGTAGTGTCTAAAACTCTAAGAGATCAACCCTTTGCATGGGTGCCCTGGGGGGGTTTATATAGGCCTACCCCCCAGGGGTACAATGTTCATCCGCCTGGGCGTGGGCCCTAGCCGTCAGTGTCTATGTTCGCGGCTTCTCCGCCGTCACTGGGCCCGCTGATCGGTGGGTACCGCTGCTGCTTGCCATCGTTGCCTCACTCTTGATGATTTAGGGCTTGCCGAGAAGCATGGCTACAGTGCGCCGCCTGGCGGGCTCTCACTGTAGCCTTACCTCGTCTTGTCTACTTAATTGCGTGCGTTCTTCGAGGGGGAACAAGCCGGCTATTGGGAGCCGGCCACATCCCAGGCCGACTGGGAGGCTGGCCGCCGAGTGTCTCTCGATGAAGGGGCCCAGAGTCGGGCGGGTCGCATCGACAAGCCTATCATGGGTGACGTCATGGTCAACATGGCGACAGTGCCGCACAGGACGGGTGATGGCTGCCCCGTACGACGCACTGTGGCCATGCGTGCTCCGGGATTCGGGGGTGGTAGGCTTCACTATAGCCATGCCCCGTCTCATCGCCATTATGTGGGTGCAGAGTTTGAGGGTACGATCTTGGCCGCTTGCCGGGGGCCGGCTTCTTGGAGTCAGTGTTCTCATGGCCGGCTTCTTGGAGTCGGCCTCACTTGGGCTTTCTTTATGAGAGTTTAGGGCCGGGCCGCCTCCCGATAGTTGGCTTGTGGGACAGCTGGCCAGGGGTAGGCGGCCCTATGCCTTGGATGCTTGAAGGCTCAATCGGCCTGTCATTTTTTGAAGAGCCAGGGGGACCCGGCTAGGCTACCTGTGGTCATTTACTTCAACAGTAGCCCCCGAAGCTGGTTGGGCTTCAAAGCTTAAGGGAGGACGAGAAGCTCAATCAGGTTCCTATCTTGAGGAGCGGGCAGCTAGGAGCCGGCTTTGATTAGGTGTGCCGTCTTTGGGAGGCTTTGAAGCTTGAAGGCGGGAACCAGGTGGCGCAAGAAGCTGCACTCACGACCGCCGCTTCGCCCAAGGTTGCCACATGGCACCTGTCGGTGTCAAAACCGGCGGATCTCGGTAGGGGTCCCGAATCAGCGCCTAGGCGGATGGTAACAGGAGACAAGGGACACAATGTTTTTACCCAGGTTCGGGCCCTCTCGATGGAGATAAAACCCTACTACTGGTTGATTAATATTGATGATATGGGTAGTACAAGAGTAGATCTACCACGAGATCAAAGAGGCTAAACCCTAGAAGCTAGCCTATGGTATGATTGTTGTTTATCCTACGGACTAAAACCTCCGGTTTATATAGACACCGGAGAGGGTTAGGGTTACACAGAGTCATTTACAATGGGAGGAGATCTACATATCCGTATCGCCAAGCCTGCCTTCCACGCCAAGGAAAGTCCCATCCGGACACGAGACAAAGTCTTCAATCTTGTATCTTCATAGTCCAGGAGTCCAGCCAAAGGTTATAGTCCGGCCATCAGGACACCCCCTAATCCAGGACTCCTCAAGAGCTCTCGAACCAGGCTTCAATGACGACGAGTCCGCGCCAGATTGTCTTCGCATTGCAAGGCGGGTTCCTCCTCCGAATACTTCATAGAAGATTTTGAACACAAGGATAGTGTCCGCTCGCAAAATAATTTCCACATACCACCGTAGAGAATAATATTTACACAAATTCAACTCGCCGACGATTCCGCAAAGATGACATCACACCACGGCCAAGCCTTTATTCAGATTGCTTTTATTGCCCCACCTCAATAAGACTTAGCGAGGCGGTTTCCTTGGCACGCCTTGTTGAAGCAGAGATCGTGTCCTCTTATTCCGGGATTCTCATCAATACGGGCATGGGTAACCCAACCGTGCTATTAATTTACAGCGCTTGGGAGATAAGCGAAGTTTTACCAGGCTGGTGGGGCACATAGTTTTGTCCGCCCATATAAGGGTATAAGGATCCACCTTTCCATCTACGCCTTCTTCCTCCTTTGCTTATCCATTTTCACAAGACTCGAGCTCCAAATACCAAGTCCGCACATCCCACCTCTACCTTCTCCATCCATGTCCGGAGTGGGAGGCAAGTGGATGGTCTCCTCCATCACAGAGGGACACATCAAGAAGCTGAGGGAGGCCGGATACTTGTCTAACAACATCGCGCAACGGCTCCCAGATAAGGGGCAGATCATCCCCACCCCCAGGCCCCATGAGAGGGTGGTGTTCCTCACCCATTTCCTCCGCGGACTAGGTTTCCACTTCACTTGTTTCTCCGGGGGCTCATATTCTACTACGGCCTGGATTTCCACGATCTGGCCCTCAACTTCGCCCTCAACATCTCGGCGCTTATCTTCAGTGCGAGGCTTTCTCCGATCAAGCCCCGCTCGCTTATGGCTGAAGACCTTCAATGTCAAGTCAAGGTAGTGGGCGGCCAGCAAGCGGAGGCGGAGGCGCCATGGTGGGCAAGATGCCCAACGTTACATGGCTCGAGGGCTCCTTCGTGGAGACCATAAAGGTGGCAATCGGGTCGTTCTACATCACCGAGCCGCTGGACTTGAATGGGCAGCGCCCTCAATTCGATCTGGCATCCCCACACGGCTCACCTCCCGGAAAGAGAAGGGCCTGTCGGGGTAATTCGAAGAGCGGACCGACCCCAAACCTGCATCCAAGACCCGTGAACAAAGAGGTTAAACTCACAACGAGTCCAGGTCATGCTCATTCGCCAGATCCTCTCGTGTCAACGACGGGCTTTAAACTTATGGGAGTTCAACCTGGCCCAGCACCAAACTCGACCGTGCTCTTTGACACAACGCACGAGGATGCCCGGAAGGTGCTATTCAAGGGCGCCGAGGTTCCCGTCCCATCACCGAGGATCATGGATTCCGCGCAAGCGCCAAGCCGCGAGTAAGCTTATTTTACCCTTTACGGATACTTGTTTTCATAGTTTAACTCTATGCGGGATCTAAGCTCCCGTTCCTTTGACAGGAATGGTAGAAGAAGACCGGACAGATCGACTGTCTGGCTCCTTTGCCCGAAGATCCAACGAGCGCCCACTTGACGGGGCTGCTGGTCCCGGCACCTTACGTGGTGCCGGAGAAGAAGGCCAAGAAGAAGGCCACGGGAACTCGAAAGAGTTCCCAGCGCCCGGTGGTGCCGTATTCATCGTCCGATGACTCGGAGACGCACTCCTCCTCCGAAGACAAGGAGGAGGAAGAAGAAGCCTCTCCTCCAAATGGGGAGGAATGAAAGGAAGGCCGCCTAACCGGGGGCCGGAGGGTCCAAGAAGGAAGGACCCTTCCTCCGACTACTTCCACCAACGCCGACGACGGCTGTCGGTGTCAAAACCGCGGATCTCGGTAGGGGGTCCCGAATCTGCGCCTAGGCGGATGGTAACAGGAGACAAGGGACACAATGTTTTACCTGTGTTGGGCCTCTCGATGGAGGTAATACCCTACTCCCGCTTGATTAATATTGATGATATGGGTAGTACAAGAGTAGATCTACCACGAGATCAAGGAGGCTAAACCCTAGAAGCTAGCCTATGGTATGATTGTTATTCGCCCCACGGACTAAAACCATCCGGTTTATATAGACACCGGATAGGTTAGGGTTACACAGAGTCGGTTACAATGGTAGGAGATCTACATATTCGTAACGCCAAGCTTGCCTTCCATGCCAAGGAAAGTCCCATCCGGACACGGGACGAAGTCTTCAATCTTGTATCTTCATAGTCTTGGAGTCCGCCGTGACGATAGTCCGCCATCCGGACACCCCTAGTCCGGACTCCTCAAGAGCTCCCTCGAACCAGGCTTCAATGACGATGAGTCCGCGCGCTTATTTTCTTCGCATTATGTAGGCGGGTTCCTCCTCCGAATACTTCATAGAAGGTTTTGAACACAAGGATAGTGTCCGCTCGCAAAACAAGTTCCACATACCACCGTGATAGAGAATAACTTTTGCACAGATCGTCGACGATTCCGCTGCGTGATATCACACCACGGCCAAGCCTTTATATGAATCGTTTTTACTGCTCCACCTCAAAGACGCTTAGCGAGGTGGTTTCTTGGCACGCCTTATCAAAGCATAGATCGTGCCCCCCTTATTCCGGGATTCCCATCAATACGGACATGGGTAACCCAAACGTGCCCGTTGGCACGCCTCCTCTGTTAAAGGCGAGTCCTAATCGACCACGGGGTGGGCTCTTGGTATTCAACCTCTTTATAATGAGACCAAGGCCCTCTTCTTTTTACACCTCCATCGAAGTTCGCCTCGCGCTTCGAGTTCCAACACCTAAAGCTTCAGATTTAGGCGCTTCAGACCTTCGACGATGTCCGGCTCCGACCAGCACGGCCGATGGATGTCTTCCTCCGTCACAGAAGAAGATGTGCTAAAGCTGCGAGACGCCAGGTATCTAACCGGCGAGATCTCGATAGGCTACCTGCTCCTGTGGCAGGTCATTCCCACTCCCGAGCCCGGCGAGAACGTGGTGTTCGTGGTCTCGCTTCCTTCGGGTTTAGGCTTCCGACGGATCCCTTTGTGCGGGGGCTCATGTTTTATTATGGGCTGGATTTCCATGACTTGAATCTGGAGTCCATCCTCCATATCTCGTCATTCATTGTCGTATGTGAGGCCTTCCTCCATATTACCCCCCACTATGGATTGTGGCTCAAGACCTTCAAGGTGGAGCCAAGGATGATCGGGGCAACAAGCAGAAAGCGGAGGGGCGGTCATAAGCAAATGTGTTGATGCTCCATGGCCCGAGGGCTCTTTTCAAGAGGAGCTTGGTTTGTGGCAACGGGAGTGGTTTTATATCACCGCCCCGGGCACCAAATGGGCGGCGCCCCGCCTTTCGCCAGGTCCACCACAGCGGCCGGGCCATGGGTCAACAAGGCTCGACTGGGGCCGCCCAAGGACGTTCCCTTGCTGCAGGTCAGATTCGAGACCTCCAAGAGAGGGAGATCAATCTGATTGCAGTGGCACAGTTATGTTGATCCGCGCCTTCAGCCCCTGCAAACGCCGCCCTCCGCCTGTGGGAATTAATCCGAGGGACCACGAGCTCTCCAAAATTTTATGGGCACGACGCATGTGGAGATGTATAAACTATTCTTCGGATCACAAGAGAAGTGTCCGGACCTGACTGAGGACGCAGGACTAAGCTGCAATCTCCCAGATACTCAAGTAAGTAGTCCTATAACCGGACAAGCTGTTCATTCATTTATCCTATATGTATGCCCTTTAAAGGAGCCGTTTCTTTGAACAAGAGTGGATTGCCAAGGCAAAGTTAATAAGGTGTCCAGCTCCCCTCCCGGAGACCACGCCAGATCCCATGCTGACCAAGATGTTGAAGGTCGTGACTTTTGAAGAAGGCGAAGGGGGGAGCGGGGAAGCAACTGCCTCTACGAAGGAGGCTATCAAGGAAGGAGGGATTGAAAGTCCCGTCTTTCGAGGAGAGAAGAGGACTGCTTCGGAAGATCCGGAGGTGAAGGCCTCAAAGAGGGGAAGGGGATCTTCATCGGAGAGTCCGGCGCTGGGAAGTAACCCAGCCGCACTATTTCCCCAAGGGGATCAGCCCTCCAGCAAGCCGTAAGTAAAAAAGAAGGGGTCTTGTAAATAAGGAACATCCATGTATTTATTTATGAAGATAACCGAAATTGTACCTTGTAGTTCGGACCTCAGCCCTTCTCAGCAGAGCTCGTCTTCGGGGGATCTTCTTCCGGAGATGATGGAGAGCGAAACGCCTCCACTGTCGTGACTCATAGAAGCGGACGACCCGGAGGTGTCGCCGCGAGGGTTCCCCTGTCCGCGGGGCGGAAGGTCCGCGCCAAGTGGTGTGCGGTCGGAGGAGCTGAAGTATCTTCTCGGCGAGGGTTATTCGTAAGATCACCGTGCTCTAATGGGTACGGTGATTGAAAGAATTGCATCCGCGGAGAGCGGATTGCATGAAGCCATCAGAAGCTTACTGACGGGGTTTGAGGTACACAAAAATGATGTACCTTCTGATAGTTATGCATATAAAATGCGCCCTGTATAGATAGTAGCCCCTGAGACTCGGTGTGTTGTCAAAATTGACAACGTGCCGAGGATCAAATTCTCAGTTATAACATATCGCCGCTCCTCAACAGGTGGCGGGGCGTCCGGTGGCCAGCCGGACTGATGAATATGCCGAATTAAAGCGGCAACTTGACGAGGCGGATGCGGACAACGCGCTGGTCAATAAACGGTTTGACGAGTCACAAGGTATGCGACTTCTATGCGGACACCTGGTAAGGGAGCTTGACGCCTATGTCTCACTATTTGTATGCTTAATGCAGATGGTGCCGCTGTTGTGGAGGAGCTGCGGCGGAGTCGCCCGAGCGAAAGAGCAAGCCAGAAATAGTAATGCGGCGCTTAAAGGCGGTCAAGAGCTAGAAGTTTAACGGGCTGCTCACTGCCGAAGCAAAGAGGAAATGGCCGATATGGCCAGAAAGTTGAGGAATACTACCGATCGCTACGAGGTTCTTGAAAAAGAACGACAAGCGGAACAAGAGGGCCTGAAAAAGGCCACCGCCGAATCCAAGAATGCCCAGTCGGCTTTGAGAGCTGCCAAGAGGAGCTGAGTCAGGCCGGGGCAATTGCGGCTGGAAAACCGTTTTTGCTGCGGAGGAAATATACGGATCCAAAGTATGCTCAGTTGGATAAGTTGTCGAGTTCGGAGGATGCTTATCCGACTTGGCGGCGAAGCGCCATGGACGCTGTTGAGCACTTCCGGGCCGTAAGGGGCATGGAAGGAAGAGCTATATTGGTCGCGAATTCCATAGTCCGAGCGCCCTCTCGCCGCTGACCGATCGGTTGGCCGAATGGGCCGAGCTGAATCGATTGTCCGGATTTGCCATGAAGCATGTCTTAACTCACTTGTGGCTGGGCGGACCCCAGCCGAAGAGCTATTTTGGTTTAGTTCAGCAGCCTTGTGCGGTACGCAGACGACGCAATGAAGCGATCGACGTGTATTGAGGGAGCGCGGATGGCTCTGGCCCGTGTCAAGACATACTGGGCAGAGATGAAGGCCACCGACGTTGCATCCCAAGATTCGGACAGCCGAGTACCTGCCGAGCACTACTTTGAAGAAGTCCTGCCGGGCGCTCGTTTGATAGATACGCAGTGCTTGAAGGATATTATGTTTAAATGACATGTATGATTTGTGAAAACAATGTTTCAATGTAATATAAGAGCTTTTTATACTTGTGCGTTCAAGTAGTAAACTACTCCTTGTGTGGCCGTTTCTGTATATGTGTATATAACCTGAAAGATGGCAGTCCTTGGCTTCAGCCCCCACGCACATAGTGCGGGGTTTGTTGCAACAAAAGCGCTTTTTCACACTTAATCCAACGTCTTGGTCCTGTTAAGGAGGTGATAGCGTAGCAAACCAGGCAACCGGACTATAATGCTTTATCACTTTCACTTAGCCATAGGAGTTCGAGGGTGGGGCTACTATATAGCCCCTTGGGCACCGCACTCTCGAATTCGGGTGCGATGTGCTGACCGCAAACCGTCCTTCGTTAATGCGGAGGAATCCTAAACATTCCAAAGGAGTCATCGAGTGGTTGACCAGTCTCTCGCTATATCATGACAGCCAGTTTTGGCCTTTCATCGAGGTGCTCGCCCGCCGAACCGGGCACAATCGCAGAGTTCTCCGTGTCGCGTTAGCCGTGAAAATGGAACGAAGGCAGCAAAACACAGGAGCCGGGCAACCCAACATTTGACCAAAGACATGATTCAGAGCTGATGCATAGAAGGCCTAACTCGAGACGCCGAATACTCCCTATGGTATTCGGTCTTTATGAAAATGGGCAGAATAATGCCCTAAGCCCTCGTGTCCAGTATGCAAAAATTTGGTGCGCCAATGCCAAAACGCCAGCCTCCTCCTCGTTATAGTAAGGAACCGGGGATGTATATCAACAAGAGACAGTAAAAAGGTTTACGCTGGGTCTTAATCAAAAGAATCTTGCAACGGGCCCCTATCGCACCTCTGCGCTGTGTGTCTCCAGTGTGCCGATCCTCGACGGGTGTAGCACGTTGTTCATCTGTAAAAGAGAGGAACTTAGTTTGAAAGAAAAAGGATCGTGCGGAAGATGTAATGTACATTAAATAAACGGAGTATGATTTGAAGAAGTGAAGAAAATTGAGCTTTATTGTCTCTTGTTGTACATGCATGCAGCCCCTTGTATGAGGGTACGCCGCTAGTAGGCGCCGGACTCGTCTAGCCATGTCCGGGGTTTGAAGGACCTACTCAATTTCTTTGACTAGCGGAGCCGGATAGGTGTGGGGCTGTCAAGGCAATCTCGCGTTCTTCCGTGCTCGAGTAACACTTAATACTCCCTTTTAATGAGATGATGCCGCGTGGACCGGGCATTTTAAGTGTTAGAGATGCATAATGCGGGATTGCGTTAAAGCGGGCGAAAGCTTCAAGGTCCCAATAGTGCTTGATGGATACTTTAAATGGGGCGATATGGAAGACTAACTTTTGCGTCGGAAGTTGTCGGATGAACCGAACACAACTTCTAACAAAGATGGAGCCCGTATAATGGGCATATGGGCTCGCATTACTCCTTTAAAGGAGGTGTTGCTACGCATTTAATTTTGGTTGGGTTTATCCCCATCCTCATGGATTGTGTCCTGATATATCAGGTTTATGTCATCGCCGCCATCCATGAGGACTTGTGTAAATTGGAATCCGCCGATTATAGGATCCAATATCAAGGCAGTCCATCCTGCTCCGGATATTTTCAAATAGTCCCGATGGTCGAAGATGATTGGTTTTGACAACCAGCAGCGGCGCGCTTTTAGTGGGCGCCTTCTGTTTTGCCCTTTGATCACGTGAAGTGAGTTTACTGTTTTAACTCTTGTGGGAAAGTCTTTTGTTTTACGGGCCCCGCTTGTGGTGCTCGTCGTCATCTTCACTTGGTGTG
Source organism: Aegilops longissima (assembly GCA_021605205.1). Classification (NCBI taxonomy): domain Eukaryota; kingdom Viridiplantae; phylum Streptophyta; class Magnoliopsida; order Poales; family Poaceae; genus Aegilops; species Aegilops longissima. Next base: position 611,602,393 of record CM038681.1, on the reverse strand, counting down.
TCGAGCCCTTGTGTCCGGCGCTCAGTCACGGACTGTTTGAAGACCCAACAATTTCTGTGGGTATGGTTAGTAGGCCTCCTGTGAGTACTGTGGATTTGACATATCTTGTCCAAGATTTTGTTGAAGTTGATAGCTCATCGCTATTGTCCTTAAGGGCAGTTTTTGTTGTTCGTCGTGAGCTTTTGAACTGGCGTTGACCGCTGGCGCTCTTTGGACCGCTCCCTTTAATCCGGCGCTGGTCCTTGTTGCGCCGTGGTTTCGCTTCCATCCCTGATGCGGATGTACTTGGGTCGCTGGTACTGCATCTTGCTAGCCAGTTGTCCTCTCCCCGCAAAAGCGGTCATGAGCCTTGTTAATGCGCCATTGTTCTTGGTTTTTCTTGGCCGAGGTGTCTAGCGAGCCATTCGTCCTTGGACGTTGTGTTTGAAAGCCTAAGGCTTTGGCGTCCGGACAATGACTATTTGGTTCTTTTTAGTAAGGAACCTGTTCCTGAATTTCGGGCTGACTCTCCGGGCTGTTGAGTTATGTGACTTAGATCGTCAGATCCGGAGGGCGGACATAGGTCCCTGAATATTTGCCTCAAACACATCCTCGAGCTCTTCCCAGCTTCCAATGGTATTTTCGGGAGGCTTTTAAGCCAATGCCGAGCTGGCCCTTTGAGTTTAAGGGTAAGTATTTTATGGCATGGAGATCATCTCCTCTAGCTATGTGTATGTGGAGGATGTAATCCTCGATCCGCACTCTGTGGTCTGTTGTTCCGTCAGATGCCTCTATGTTTACGGGTTTGAATCCTCACTGAAATTCATGATCCAACACCTCATCGGTAAAACATAGGGTGTGTGGCGCTCTATATTTGGTTGTGCCGTGATCTTCGGAATTTTGGCGGTTGCATTGCTTTGACGAGCCTGCTTTCTTGGCCCATAGATGGACCTGACCGGGCCATCCTTTTGATGTGAATCCTTATGCGGATCGTGATATTGGCTTGTGTGCGCACCATTCGCCGCCTCATTTTGCCGGGGTCGCCCATCCGACCGGGTGGCCTTCTTACTTTTTAATTGTGGGGCTCTAAGGCCTCCTCGTCAATTCGGGCAGAGCTTTTTTTCGGTAGCTTTTTGTTCGGCGACTATCGCCAGCATTTGTTCTGCGGTGCTGAATACTTTGCTCCATTTGATCCCGAGTGCATCTTCCGCTGTTTTGAGCTTCCGCTTGCTTTTTCAGCTACGCACGGTGGCGACGAGCCTTTTTCGGAGGTCAGTTTGCTCCAATAGTTTGTCCGCATGAGATCGTCCGACTGTTATCTTCGCCGGGACAGATTGTTTATCCAAGTTGTCTTGTTCTGACGATTGCTCGACAGCGTTGTTCGTTCCACCGGTTCGCCCTCTGCTCTATGGCTGGGTCTTTGTTGAGGCGGGACATTGTTCGGCGCTTACGCTGCCGCTTTGACTGCCGAGGGATTTATCCTTCAGAAGGCCCCGTTGTTCCACCATCTATACATCATGAGATGAGGTGGTTGCCCAAGATCCTATAGGTGCTGGTTCATTGTTGTCTCCTACATCGCCGCCCATACCGCCGATGTTCGAGTCAAAATCGAGCACGCCGTGTAAGCTCGACGGTGGCTACGAAGTGGGTGGTGGGTGGGCGTTGAATTTCTTTGTCGTCCGTATCCCAACCTTCCCGACCGTAGTCCGCCAGGCTCTCCGGATAAAGAGAGACTTTAGTGAATTCAGGATGTCGCCAAAGGGCGAAGTGCCGAAAGATGTCCGCGCCGTGAACTCCATATCGGGCGCCCAATCGGATTCGATTGGTAGGGGCGCTGAGGGTTCGGAGTCCGGAGAGGAGTCCGCACCCTCGAGTCGAGGTCTTCGCAGCGACAGGGATGGAGTTCGCCTCAATCGCCAGAGAGATTGTAGCCCCGAGGCGGTGTCCAACCACCGCCCTCGATCGGGGAATCTGGCCCGGATTAAGGGTCGGAGCGGATGTCGGTGCGGCCTCCGTGGCACTGCTCAGCTGAGAGCTAGATCATGCCCATCGAGACAAGCATAAGGCGCTGCTTATTGCGGCTCAATCCGTCAAGATCAAGTCTCCGCGGATATCGGCCGATAGTTCAAACTTCCAAATCTGACCTCGATGGCAGGGGCGAGCTTTGATCTGCTCCAGATGGCTGCTTAATTGGCTCGCAGCAAAGCCGCTGAATACGAAGATCTGTCCGGGAGAGAAGTCTCACCCGACCACGCCGTTGTTGATGATTGAGGGAGCCATCGGGCCTATCGGACGCATACACAGAGGAACTCTCAATGAAAGCACCAATGTCGGTGTCAAACCGGCGGATCTCGGTAGGGGGTCCCGAATCTGTGCGTTATAGGCGGATGGTAACATGAGACAAGGGACACATTGTTTTTACCCAGGTTCGGGCCCTCTCGATGGAGGTAATACCCTACTCCCGCTTGATTAATATTGATGATATGGGTAGTACAAGAGTAGATCTACCACGAGATCAAGGAGGCTAAACCCTAGAAGCTAGCCTATGGTATGATTGTTATTCGCCCCACGGACTAAAACCCTCCGCTTTATATAGACACCGGATAGGTTAGGGTTACACAGTCGGTTACAATGGTAGGAGATCTACATCTCAGATCACCAAGCTTGCCTTCCACGCCAAGGAAAGTCCCATCCGGACACGGATGAAGTCTTCAATCTTGTATCTTCATAGTCTTGGAGTCCGCCGTGATGATAGTCCGCCATCCGGACACCCCCTAGTCCGGGACTCCTCAACGATTTAAGAGGATGGCCATCCAGGCCAAGCCTCGCAAAATCGTAAGTATCCGGATACCAGAATAACTCATATGCCTTTACTGCACAAGATCTTCCGACGCCGAATGTAATCATGCAGTCCGCCCGCCGCCAGCTCGACGCTTCGCCGAAGCGGATCCTCGGATTCGCCGGATGAATAGCCTTTCTTCCGATCGCTATTTCCTCGCCCCACGGACGATGCCGAGGTGGAGTCCCAATAGGGTCCAAGCCAAGAGGGGTGGTCCCGAGGCGCCAAGGCCACCTCCCGCACTCCAGCGCAAAGGGATAAAACCCCTAAGGGCTCTAAGTCCGCCTCGGTCGACACCGCACCGAACCTTCAACGGTTCCGTGTCCGCAGCGCACTCCCTACTAAGAAGGGCAAGTTTATTAACGCCGTGACCTCCGCCCAACCGAGGCACCGGATAATCTGGCCGGAGGTGCTTAAAGGCGCCCATCAACGAGGAGCACCGCACTATTATGAGTGTGGTGATCCGTAGGTTCAGTCCGCCAAGAGCGGGCTGATCAAGCCGTGCCAGCCTTCTAATAGGCTTTAAGGTATGTATTTAAGATATGTAAAAATATTACCGTGATAGATAGTAGCCCCCGATGCTTAGTTTGGTGTTCGGAAAGAAAAGCCGGACCGAGGATCGTAAAGATATACGCAGGAGTCTAACATAAGTATGTCAATATGGGAATGCAGGATGTGCTATCGACTCCGCCAGACCGATCATGGAGGTCAATGCATTGAAGCAGAGCCTCGAGCGTCCGAGAACGAGCTCGGCCTTGCCAAGAAGCAGCTCGTGGACAAGGAAGGTAAGTAATACCGTATGTAAGTATATAAAAAGATGTGGTTGCAAAAATGACAGGACTAACGTGAGTATTACAGGGCCACAACCAGGTGGCGACCTCGAAGGAAGCGCTGTCCAAGGTCAAGAAAATGCAGCCGTGGAGCGCACTCCAGCGAGAAAAGCAGGAGGCGCGGTGGAGGAGGTGCAGCAAGAGCTCCTGTGCCTCGTGGAAAAACACGAGTTTGGATCTTGACTCAAAGAATCGAGAGTCCGAGCTCGCCTGGGTTTGAGAGCTAAATATGCCAAGGCCAAGCCCAAAAAGCCCTCCAGAAATTGAGGCGATGAAGAAGATAGCGGTGGTAAGGCATTCTTATGCAAAGCAAGCACGTGAAAGTGAATTACTTGTTACTTACCCGAGTCCGGAGCTCTCCAGAGCATTCGCAGATCTTCCCTGAGTGTGTCCGATGCTGCCGTGATTCTACCGAGCCAAGAGGGGAGCTCGACGGAGAAGGTGTTCTGGTCTCAAGATGCCGAGGCCGACACCTGTCTTTTGAGCGACCAGCTGAAGCAGCTGGTCGAGTTCGTAAGGTGGCCGAACAGGCCATGAAGGGTCTCAGAGTCCGGCTATGGCTCGGGAAGCCATGCCTGGGAGCTACTTCGGGCTGGTAAGGCGGTTGGTGGATGCCTGTCCAAGGCTTGAAGTCATCAAGCGCTCCGTATGCATCGAAGGTGCCCGTAGGGCCCTTGCCCGTGCTAAAGTGCACTTGGGCAAGATGGACGCTGAGAAGCTTGTGACGGACGGACCACCGCCGGGCAAGGAGCATCGCAAGCCCGAGATGTATTATGAGGGCGTCCTGAAAGGTACCCGCCGTATAGCGGATGAGTGCTCCAAAGATGTAATTTTTGAGTAAACTCGCATTTGTGATCCTGTACGCTGAAAACTTGTTCATATGCTCTAAGCAACGCTTTTGAATTTAAAATATTACCTTCTGTGCGGCCGTTTATTAAATTTGAGATATGGCGAGTCATCGGCTTCGCCCCCATGCCACGAGTGCTGGGGTGTTCGTGGATAAACTTGAGCGCTTTTTCCCATTATTGGGTCCTTCGAGGGAGGCGCCAACACAACGTAACAAGGCAATCGGACTATAATGCTTGAACACTCTCACTTAGCCATAGAATTCTATAATTTTAAATTTCGGCGAAGCCCCTAGTATTCGGAAGACCGAGTTCAGGGCGCTATCCACGCCTAGGCTGGACAAAGCCGGCTCCTCGCTCTAAGCGGCATAAGTGTTTAGGGACTCGAAAACCTCTCGAACAGCGACCAGCTCTCGCCCTATCATGACGGTCAGTTTTAGCTTTCTCCACTTAGGTGCTTAGCCCAGCTCAACCGGGGCACAATCGCAGTGGTTCTCCCAGTGCTACCTTAGCCGATATAACGGAACGTAAGGTGCCAAAACATGGGAGCCGGGCAAACCCAACTATTGACCCAAGACATGATTCGGAGCCGATGCATATAATGCTATAAGTTCGGGGTGCCGCACTCATGAGAGTGTTCGGACTGCTCACACCATATTCTGGGGTACGTAAGCGCCTGGTGTATTGGCCGTACCAAAGTGTACAGTTGCATAATGTCATAATTGAACATATTTTTATAAAAAAGGGAATGCAATAATAGTCAAAAGCTATGTATTGTTTATTCGAAAAGTCTGCGGTAAAAGCAGAACGATACAAATAGTGCGATAAGCAAGAGATGGGACTATTTAACATGTCCCCTCTAGGGCGAGCTATGGATGATATGTGAAACAAGTATACTGCTCGTTATAGAGACCACCGACACTAGACGAACTTTCGCCCCCTGGTTGTTGCATCGTGTGTTCGGGCGACAGATCCGAACAGGCCTTCCGTAGAGTGGAGTCCTGAAAGTAAGAAAAAGAATGACAAAATCGGGAGCCCCTAGTGCGGTTGAGCCACATTTTGGGCATGCCATGGTCATGCCCCTCCCCCTATGCCCATGGTATTTCCAGAGCGTAGTTATGTGCGCGTAGTACTGGTTTCGTAGTTTCGCGAGGGCTGGGGTTGGGGCTGCATTGCTACGCGTGCTCGGAACATGCCAGGCGGTCTTGTTGTAGGTTACTCCAGGCACGCTTGACGGTGTCCGGACGTTTAATGGTCGGACTGGAGAATTTCCTTGAGAGGCTGCTTTGTACTTCCGCCGCAAGGGTCGCCGTATGCTCCTCCGTTTGGAGAGAGTGTTCGGTGTTTCCATTGACCGTAATGACTCGAGGGCCCGCATCTTGAGCTTGAGGTATGCGTGAAAGCGGCACCGCATTGAACTTTGCTAATGCGGTTCGTCCGAGCAAAGGCGTGATAGCCATCGCGAACGGGACTATGTCAAGATTAACTACTCGCTTCGAAATTATCCGGGATCCAAGACCACCTCAAGTGTAATCGAGCCTGCATAGCTTGGCTACTACACCTGGTATGACGCCTTTAAAGGTCGCCTTTGTGGGTTTACTCCTTGAGGGATCTACGCCCATTTTTCGTGACCGTATCCCGATAAAGCAGGTTTAGGTTGTTGCCGCCATCCATAAGGACTCTAGTGAGGTGAATCCGCCAATGATTGGGTCTAGAACCACGCGCGAATCCACCATGGTGGATGCTAGTGGGTGGTCCTTCGATCAAAAGTGATCGGGCAGGACGACCATGGGTTGAACTTTGGGGCGATCGCTCCAACGCATATACGCCCCTCGAGTGCACGCTCCGCTCCCTTTTGGGTAGTGGGTTGCGATATCATGTTCACCGTCCGCACTTGTGGGGGAAGCCCTTCGTCCCCTATTGTTCGGCGGCCGGGCTCCTCCTCGCCATCGCTATGCAGCCCTTGTCATTGTTTTCGTGTTTAACTTACCTGCCTGCTTGAACACCCAAAAACCGATGTTGGTGTGGTTGGCTGGTTTTTGGGGATGCCGTATCCGCACGAGCGATCGAGTATTCGGTCCAAATTGACAGGCCCGAGTATTTCTTTTGAATGGCTTTTTCCGCTGACCGGTTTAGAGCCTCGAATCCGCATTAACTATCGATCCTCAACATTGTCGCCGCACGCGGCGCTTTTGCTTGTTGCGACGCGACCGCCAATGTTGTCCTTGGTATCCGAATTACTGTGGCTCTTGGTCATGTTATTACTACGAGCTAGCTAGCTGTCTTCTCCCGCGCAAAAGCGGGTCATGAGTATTGTGAGGGCTGCCATGGATTTCGGCTTTTCCTATCCTAGGTGTCGGGCAAGCCACTCGTCACGGATGTTATGCTTGAAGGCTGCAAGGGCCTCTGCGTCCGGACAGTCGACTATTTGATTTTTCTTGGTTAGGAACCGTTTCTGAATTGTCCGCCGATTCCTCCGCTGCTGAATTATGTGGCTTAGGTCATCGGCGCCCTGGTGGTCCCACATAGGTGCCCCGAAGTTGTCGAGGAATGCGGCTTCTAGGTCCTCCCAACAACCAATTGATTCTGCCGGGCAAGCTGTTAAGCCAATGCCGAGCTGGTCCTTTGCTTGAGTGGGAGGTATTTGATGGCGTAGATCATCGCCAAGGGCCATGTGGATATGAAGGAGATAATCCTCGATCCATACCGCGGATCTGTTGTGCCATCGTATGATTCGATGTTTATGGGTTTGAAACCCTCGGGATTTGATGATCCATAACTTCATCTATGAAGCATAGTGGGTGCGGCGCCTCAGATGGGCTATATCACGACGTAGCTCAAATGAGCTTTGTCTATCAGTGGTTCGCCCGCCGGATTTACTATATCCGCATGACGGTTATCGCCACGGTCATGGGCGCCCACGCCGATCCATAGATCGATCTTGTTTGCCTTGCCCTATCCTCCAATATATCTCGCAGGTCCGGCGATTTCCCGTGCCTTGGTATTCTTTGAGCGACGCTGGTGCGGCTTGAGGGAGGGCCGAGAGGCTCTTCGTCAGGGCCACAAGGTGGCCGGTCGGCGATCCTGCGCTGGTGATGTAGGTCTAGGTGCTTCCTCCTCTAATCGAGGTAGCAGCCTGCATTTTGGGTAGCTCTTGGAGGGGCGTTGAGTTCAGATTTTCAGCCGCAAGGACATCAGTCCATCCGTCGGCTAGCAAGTCTTGGTCAGCTCTAAGTTGTTGCTGTTTTTTCTTGAGGCTGCTCGCCGTGGCTATAAGCCCGCGCTTGAAACGCCTATGTTTGATGGGATCCTCAGCACGATTAAATTGGCTGTCCGCCGAGGCTTGCCTCGCCTTCGGAGGGAGGCATGTAATTATCGCCCTCACCTCTTTGTTTGCCGCCTCTCATGAGGGCTGGCTTCTCCATCCTCCCGTGCTGAATCCTGCTAGAGGGGTTGTCTTCGCACCGTCTGGGTGTTATTGTCTCCCGTGCCGAATCCTCGCTTTTGCTTTGGCGAGATTTAGAGCGCGCCACCGACGCCGGTGCTTAGGCTTCTTCTTGAGGGTCATCCTCCCCCTTCTTTGGGGTGTCCACCATGTATATGTCATACGACGAGATGGCCCTCCAAAGGCCTCGTAGGCGCTGGTTCTGGCGATCCTGCATCGGCGCCCATACCGCCGATGTCATCGAGTCAAGTCGAGCATGTCGGTTAAATCATCCACAAGTGGCTACGTAAGTGGATGGTGGGTGGGCTTGAATTTCTTCGTCGTCTGTGATCCCAACCTTGCTGACCATAGTCCGCCAGGGCTCTCCGATAAAGAGAGAGACTTTAGTGAATTCAGAATGTCGCCAAGGGCGAAGTGCTGAAAGATGTCCGTGGCGGTGAACTCCATGATCGGGCGCCCAATCAGATTCGATTGGGGGGAGCGGAAGGTTCGGAGTCCGCACCTTGAGTCACGAAGCCAGAAGGACAGGTATGGTGTTCGCTCAATCATCAGAGAGATTGCAGCCCCGAGGCGGTGTCCAGCCACCCGCCCTCGACATGCAGCGGCCCGAGCTAAGGGTCGGAGCGACATCGGTGCGCCTCCGTGGACTGCTCGCGGCAGAGCTAGATCATGCCCATCGTGACAATGCGGCGCGCTTTGGTTGTGCCTCGAACCCGTCAAGATCAAGTCTCCGCGACGCCGGCCCGTAGTTCAAACTTCCAAATCTGACCTGATGGCTGGGGCATAGCTTTCGATCTGCTCCAGATGGCAAGCAAATTGCCCGCATGCAAAGCCGCCGAATACGTAAGATCTGTCCGGGAGAAAAGTCTCACCGACCGCATCGTTGTTGATGATCGGAGGAGCCATCGGGCCTAAAGATGATGACACGAGGAACTCTCAATGAAAGCACCAATGTCGGTGTCAAACCGCGGATCTCGGTAGGGGGTCCCAACTGTGTGTCTAGGCGGATGGTAACAGGAGACAAGGGACAAGATGTTTTACCAGGTTCGGGCCCTCTCGATGGAGGTAAAACCCTACCCTCCTTGATTAATATTGATGATATGGGTAGTACAAGAGTAGATCTACCACGAGATCGAGAGGCTAAACCCTAGAAGCTAGCCTATGGTATGATTGTTGTTTGTCCTACGGACTAAAAACCCTCCGGTTTATATAGACACCGGAGAGGGTTAGGGTTACATAGAGTCGGTTACAATGGGAGGAGATCTACATATCCGATCGCCAAGCCTGCCTTCCACACCAAGGAAAGTCCCATCCGGACACGGACTAAGTCTTCAATCTTGTATCTTCATAGTCCGTGAGTCCGCCAAAGGTTATAGTCCGCCATCCGACACCCCCTAATCTAGGACTCTCATCACCCTTCGGCCGGAAGGGCTCGCCAGCCCACGCGGCGACAGTGACATCGCAAGCAGACCGAGGCCCGCCACTTCTGTGCCTCGCCCTGCGCGGATTCACTGGCCCGAACGGGCCGCCGCTTCCGACGGCAGTTTCCGCACGCCGTTAAGGCGTAATAACCGTAGGGGCGGGGGAGGGCGAAGCATCCCACGCCTCGCCTCGACTTCGCCGCACGAGGCTATAAGTAGGGGAGGAGGGGAGCGGCAGACGCCGTGACGCCGCCCTCGCTTCCACCATTTTTTCTTCTTCTTCCTATCCGCCGCTGCAGCTCGCCGCGCTGTTCTTCCGCCAATCTTCTCGGTGCGCCGTAGCTTTGCCGCAGCTGAATCGCGCGCCCTCCGCCGCCGCGCTTTTCTCATCGCCTCTCCGTCATCATGGCGCGGTCCAACTCCTGGGATGGCTCCAATGTCCACGAGGACCACGTCGATTTCCTCTGCAAGACGCGGCGGTTGCCGGGCACGGATTATGTGCGGGTCCGTCTCGTGCCGGAGAGGGAGATTTCGCCGGCGCCAGAGGAGGACGAGCGGGTAATCTTTCGCTCGCACTGCCTGTGCGGCGTCGGCCTGCCGGCGAGTGGATTCTTCCGTGCCTTTCTTGAGTTCTACCAACTCCAGCCGCACCATGATAACCCACAAGTAAAGGGGATCGCAACAGCTTTCGAGGGTAGAGTATTCAACCCAAATTTGTTGATTCGACACAAGGGGAGCCAAAGAATATTCTCAAGTATTAGCAGCTGAGTTGTCAATTCAACCACACCTGGAAACTTAGTGTCTGCAGCAAAGTGTTTAGTAGCAAAGTAATATGATAGTGGTGGTAACGGTAACAAAAGTAAAGACAGCAGAAGTAATGTTTTTGGTATTTTGTAGTGATTGTAATAGTAGCAACGGAAAAGTAAATAAGTTTAGAACCAGTATATGGAAAACTCAGAGGCACCGGATCGTGATGGATAATTATGCCGGATGCGGTTCGTCATGTAACACTCATAACATAGGGTGACATGTAACTAGCTCCACTTCATCAATGTAATGTAGGCATGTATTCTAATATAGTCATAATGTGCTTATGGAAAAGAACTTGCATGACATCTTTTGTCCTACCCTCCGTGGCAGCGGGTCCTATTGGAAACTAAGGGATATTAAGGCCTCCTTTTAATAGAGAATCGGAACAAAGCATTAGCACATAGTGAATACATGAACTCCTCAAACTATGGTCATCACCGAGAAGTATCCCGATTATTGTCACTTCGGGGTTGTCGGATCATAACACATAATATGTGACTATAGACTTGCAAGATAAGAGAAAGAACACACATATATTCATTAAAACATAATAGGTTCAGATCTGAATTCATGGCACTCGGCCCTAGTGACAAGCATTAGCATAGCAAAGTCATAGCAACATCAATCTCGTAACATAGTGGATACTAGGATCAAACCCAACAAAGCTAACTCGATTACATGATAAATCTCATCCAACCCATCACCGCCCAGCAAGTTTACGATGGAATTACTCACGCACGGCGGTGAGCATCATGAAATTGGTGATGGAGGATGGTTGATGATGACGACGGCGATGAATCCTCTCCGAGCCCCGAACGGACTCCAGATCAGCCTCTCAAGAGAGATTAGGGCTTACGGCGACTCCAGATCGTAAAACGTGATGATTTCTTCTCTCTGATTTTTTCTCCCGAAAGCCAATATATAGAGTTGGAGTTGGCGCTGAAGGTGTCCAGGGGCCCACGAGGTAGGGGGCACGCCAGAGGGGGGGGCGCCCACCCGTGGGACAGGGTGTGGGCCCCTGGTCTTCATCTTTGGCAGGATTTTTATTATTTTTATAAGACATCCTGTGGAGTTTCAGTGTCATTCCGAGAACTTTTGTTTTCTCGCACATAAACAACATCATGGCAATTCTGCTGAAAACAGCGCCGGGCTCAAGTTAGTTCCATTCAAATCATACAAGTTAGAGTCCAAAACAAGGGAAAAGTGTTTGAAAAGTAGATACGACGGAGACGTATCACACCACCTTACTCCAAACACGGTGGTGTTGCTGTCGGCCTTCGTCACCCTGTGCGAAGGCTTCCTTGGCATCATCCCCACCCTCGAGCTTTGGGGGGAGTTCTTCCAGTGCAAACTTGGCACCGTCGTCACGGGCGTGCCTGCCCCATGCGGTGCCTTCATCGCCGTGCGGAGACCGACTGGCGACAATCCGTTTCCGCCCATCGCATTGATCCAGTCGGTGAAGCTCTGGCAAAAATCTTACTTCTACGTGAAGAACGTCGCTCCGCAAGGCGACTTCATCAATCTGCCGGCTTACATAGCCGGCCCGCCTGGTGGGAGGCGTCCTTCATGGTCCTACCGAGCCAAGTCGCTGACTCTGGCTGGTGCTGCCGCCGTCGCACGACTCCGGGTGCTGGTCCAGCCGGAAGGCCTGATCGGGCCCGACTTGATAGCCGCCTTTGTGGAGCATCGGGTGCTCCCACTCCAAGGCTACCCTCAAATGATTTGCCAGACGAGCGGTCGTTTCGACCCAAGTCGGCTAAGCACCAAGTGGATGCCTCATGACGAGGTATCTTACATGGTGAATTATATCGCCAACTGCAAGCTCACCGAGGAGTGGCGGTTCGGCAAAGAGCCGTACTCTCGCGCCAATCCTCCGCCTTCGGTAAGCTTCCCCTCTTTTCTTCTTCTCTTGTTGCCAAGTTCACACTGGCCGACTCTTGACAAGTCGGCATGTTTTTAATCAGAGCCCCCTCCTTCAACCGGCGGCCGGAGCCGCGGGTGTGGAGCTCCAGTTCGTCCCCGACCGTGCGACGACGACCTGGACGATCCCGACTTGGGGGCGGCCGCCCAAGACGACGACGCCGTAGGGGGAGGCGGTGAGGCAGGCGGCCCCGGGCTCGGGGCCGTCATCAAGGACTAGCCGGATGACGACGAGTCCAAAGTTATTCCGCGCCGTCAGCTAGCGTCCGATCATCAAGGCGCGAGCTCATCTGCCGCACCGGCTGTTCGTGGTGGTGCGCAAAAACGTCGGGCCGCGCCGACCCTCTTCGGCAGCTGGGCCGAAGAAGCCCAAGGGCACTGCGGCAGCGACCAAGCGGGACGAGGCGGCCGTGAAGGCAGCCCGCTTCCGCAAGGTGGTGAGGCAGCTGCAGGTGGTTTTGGCGTAAGTGTCAACTCTCTCACGCCTTTCTTTTTTCTCTTCAATAGACACTCTTCTAAGCCTTTTCTTGACTTATCAAACAGGGCAACGCTTTCTCTCGAGCGGGCCACTGCAGCCTCCATAGTTGGAGCAGCGGGAGGGTCTGCGAGCGCCCGCTGCGTCGACCCCCGTGCTGATCTCCTAGCGGCGACGGAGCAGAACGCGCGGGAGGCGCGGGAGGAGCGGGAGGCGGTGGAGCAGAGGGCGGCTCAGGAGACGACGGAGGAGCTAGCGAAGGCGCGCGCTGACGCAGCAGCCAAGGCTCAAGCGGAGGCAGTGGCCGCGGAGAGGGCGGCAGAGGCCATGCGTAACCAGCCTCCGCAGCTCATCATCCCCCTTCGCGCCATGGCCCCCGATATCCCAGTGCCCCCGCCGGAGGAAACCGGCCATGACCGGCCGACGATGGAGACGGAGGAGGGCGACGCAATCGTCCTGGAGGGGGAGGCGGCACCGCCATCGCCGACTGGAACGGGCCAAGGCGGCCGGCCTAACGTGCCGCCTGAGCAGCCGGCTGGAGGCGAGCCAACTGTGAGGGTGGATCTTGTGGTCCTGTCGCCGTCTGGTCGGCCGCGGGGAAGGCGACTTCAGTGCCAGAGCCGCAGAAAGCCGTGGGCTTCAGCTCGTCGGCCCAGGATCTGGAGATGGCCAGCGCCAGCTCTCCTGGGTGGACACGGGGCAGTGGGACGGCCGTGCTGAACATGGTAGCACAGGATGTCCGGAACCGCTTCAGCCCCAGCCGCCATCAAGCAAGATACTCAAGAGTTTTTGCGACGCGACGGCCATTCAGGTGAGTCCTCCCGCTGCTGATTGCTCTTGATTTCTTCCGTGGGGCGCTACAGCACTCCACTGGTGTAGTCCCCGAGTTCCGAGTCGCTATCGAAGCAAAGCGGCTTGGAACTTCTTAGTAGACTTTGATTGCTGTCTTGTTCTTATTCGCACCTCCGTCCTATTTGCAGGAATATCACAACCTCCGCGCGGCTGCTTTCAACTCCCAGGCCCGGGAGACGAACCAGAAGACCGCTGATCTGACCGAGAGTCGGAGTAAGTGCTTCATTTTTTATCTCATGTGGGCGCACAACAAGACTCCACTGGGTGTAGTCCCCGAGATTCGGCCGATCACGAAAGGTCGGGTCGGATCTTTCCTGACGACTTCTTCCTTATTGTTTTTTTATTCTTCTTCATACCTGCAGGGGCCAATGCCGACTTGAGGGAGCAGCTAGGTGGGGCCCAGACCGCCCTTTGCGCCAAGGAAGCCGAGTGCAACGCCTTGGCTCAGGAACGTGATCGGTTGGCCAAAAAACGGGCCGACCAGGAGGAGAGCCATAAGGCGTCCCTGAAGACGGTGCAGGACTGCGAGGCCGCCCTCAAAGCCGAATATGAGACCGAGGCGGCGAGCTGGGCTGAGGCGAGGAAAGCGCTCAGCGAAGGCTATAGCCGGATTGAAGATTTGATTGATGGTAGGCCGCCTTCTTCTTCGTTGCTTTGCTCGCCCCCTGTCATTTGGTCTGTCTTCTGACTTTGTTCTACTTCTTTCTTCTTTGTGCATATTATTTCCCTGGTTACTCCGTTTCCGCCAACCAAGCCATCGAGGCCCACCGTGATGCACGACGGCAGGCTGGGGTTGAGATCGCACCGAATGATGGCCGGTCGCTTGAGGAGCAGCTTCTGGCGATTCAAGCCCGCCTCCAGCCGGCTTACCGCTTGCTCCGCCGTCTTCAGTGTGCCGGGCCGTAGGTGCTGGCTGCCCTCTGGCCCGGCGAGGTGGTTCCCCGCACCACCAGTCGGACTGTCGACTGGCTGGAGGTAGCAGTCGGCCGCATTGAGGCCTGGAAGGCTTCTGCAGCCCGGTCCGGCTCTAGGAGGGCGCTAGAGTTCGTCCGAGCTTGGTATCCCGGGGTTAATTTGGCCTAGCTAAGCGCCTGGCAGCAGGAGGCCGACGAGGAGCTAGAGGCGGTGCGGCCGGCTATCATCCAGCGCGCCTCGGCGATCGCCGACTACACCGACGTCAGTGCCTTTGCCCCTGAGGTAAATGATGACGGTGTTTCTCAGCCGGAGGAGTGGTTCGGGCTGAACCCAGCAGAAGGTGAAGATTCGGCGGAGGAGATCGCTTCCACCGACGAGGGCGAAGAGGAAGAGGGGGAGGATGGTGAAGACATCGTGCCAGACGGTGGAGCGACCAGCCAGCCTCAGCTTGATCATGCCTCCAGCAACTAGGCGCGTGCAAGCGCGCCGCCTGCAACAGGTGACGATCATGCTGAGACTCGCCAGCCGGTCACTCCTCCAGCCAGCACTGCCGTCTCCACCAACCTGCCTGGCTCGCCTGTTGCTCCCTTGGCCTGATCCGCAATCTTTGCTTTCCTGCTCGTTACTCTTTGAACAATTTTTATTAAATTTGCGCAGTTCCTCCCATTGGGGGTGTATTTAAACTATGTTGAATGCTGGCCTTTCGAAGGCCTTTTGTGTAAATATAATCATGCATGTGCTTGGCTTCCGTTCATATTTGCATTTCACCCTTTTGGCTGTTTCCTTTGCCGCCCTCCCTTGGTCGCCGCCTTCCCAGCCGGACAGCTGCTCTGCAGTCTGTGGCTGGGGAAGGGCTTGGCCATTTTGGGAGGACAAGTACTCGAGCTTTCTTAGATTGTAGCAAGGTGAACGGGAAGCCGGCCAGCCGGCTGCTCTGGCAGCCAGTCGGCGGGGTGGGAGGCCGGCTTGTGTTATATAAGTTTGTTAGTCCTTAGCCATTTTTCGCGTGGGCATCCTTTCCTGCCTTTGGCTCTTGCCAGCCGGACAGTCGATTCTTCGAGCTGCGACTTTTGACAAGAGAGGGCTTGGGTGCCCGCGCACTACTTGTCTGACTGCATGTAGAACTTGAATATAACTCATATGGCAAGTCCCCGGCCGATCGGTGAACCCGTGCAGACGAGAAAACAAATGTAGTAACATAATCATAGGCATGATACTCATCACACATAGATTAAAGAGGGTAGTCCCCGAGTGCTCCTCGGGGGGCCCGTTGTCTTGTACTTAATACAAAAGGTGGGGTGGTACATACTGCATTTTAACTGTAAAATCTTCGGAGGAGATTGGTGTTCCATGGTCGTTCCGACTCCTTGCCGGAATCATCTCTCTTGCGTGCCTTTGGCTTCTGCACGTCGATCAGGTAGTAGGAGTCGTTTCCTAAGGCCTTGCTGATGATGAAGGGGCCTTCCCAAGGGGCCGAGAGCTTGTGCTGGCCGGCTGTTCGCTGGATCAGCCGGAGCACAAGATCACCCTGTTGGAAGGATCTTGGCTTGACCTTCCGGCTGTGGTAGCGGCGTAAACCCTGCTGGTAGATGGCGGACCAGCTGAGGTCTAACAGCCGGCCTTCTTCCAGCAGGTCGACGCCGTCTTCTCGTGCTTCCTTGGCCTCCTCTTCCGTGTACATGGTGACCCGAGGTGAGTCAAACTCAATGTCAGTTGGGATGACAGCCTCGGCACCACATACAAGGAAGAAAGGGGTGAAGCCGGTTGACTTGTTCAGGGTAGTGCGCAAACTCCAGAGGACGGCCGACTGCTCATCGAGCCAACAGCCGGCCGAACGCTCCAGTGGCACGACCAATCGGGGCTTGATGCCGGAGAGGATGAGGCCGTTTGCTCGCTCGACTTGGCCGTTTGACTGCGGGTGGGCAACGGATGCTAAGTCCAGTCAGATGCCCTGTGTCGCGCAGAAATGTGCCAGTGCTCCCTTGGCACAATTCGTGTCGTTGTTGGTGATGATGCTGTGTGGTACACCATACCGGGTTGTAATATCTGGGATGAATGTCACGGCAGTCGGCCCATTCAGTTTCTTGATCGGCTTCGCTTCAATCCACTTGGTAAATTTGTCCACAGCGACGAGCAGATGTGTCATGCCGCCACGCGCCATCTTGAATGGGCCCACCATGTCCAGTCCCCAGACGGCAAAGGGCCAGGTGATGGGGATGGTCTTGAGTGGGGAAGCCGGCAGGTGTTGCTTGGAGCTAAAGGCTTGGCACCCTTTGTAGTGTTTGACTAATTCCTTGGCGTCATCCAAAGCAGTCGGCCAGAAGAATCCATGGCGGGAAGCTTTGGCGACGAGTGATCTTGAGTCCGCGTGGTGGCCGCATTCGCCTTGGTGGATGTCCTTGATGATTGCTATGCCCTTCTCTGGTTCGACGCAGCGCTGGAAGACTCCAGTGACACCGCGCCTAACGAGCTCTCGGTTCATTATTGTGTATGCTCCGGCTCGGCGTTGGACTTGCCTTGCCGATATCTCGTTAGTCGGTAGCTCTCTGATTATCTGGAAGTTGAGGATGGGTTGGGCCCATGATGGAGCTGTGACTTCTTCTATTGCCAATACGGCTACCACGACCAGAGCGGGTGGGCTGGGTGGTGAAGAGTTGGAGTCGGCCACCGCCTGTTGTGTCAATGCAGTCCCCGGGCCGACTGCCGTAGTCCCCGGGCCAGGTTCTGAAATCCCCGGGCCGGGTGCGACTATGGCAGTCCCCGAGCCGGCTGTCGAAGTCCCCGAGCCACCTGCTTGGTTCCCCAAGTCGGATCCGACTGCGTCGGGGTCAGGCGGTACGGAGATGGAATCAGATTCTGGAGATGGCTTGACAGACGGCTTGAGGAGGCGTTGAAGAGACACGCCGGTTGGTATAGCTTGTCGGGTGGAGCCTATTCGTGTGAGGGCATCTGCTTGCTCGTTGTCGGCCCGTGGCACGTGGAGGAACTCGCATCCTTCAAAATATCCACTGATTTGCTGAACGAGGAAGCAGTAGCTCGCCATGTTTGCGTCCTTGGCGTCCCAGTCGCCAGATGATTGCTGGACTACCAAATCCGAGTCACCATAGCACAGGATCCGGCGGATGCCGAGTTCTTTGGCTAGCCGGAGCCCGTGTATGAGCGCCTCATACTCGGCCACATTGTTGGAGGCGGCAAAATGAATTTGCAATGTGTATCTCAGCTTGTCGCCCTTGGGAGAGGTGAGGACGATGCCGGCTCCCAAGCCGGTGCGCATCTTGGATCCATCGAAGTGCATCCGCTAATGAGTGGAGTCGGGGGCCGGCGGCAGGTACTGGGTCTCGGCCTAGTCAACAAGGAAGTCGGCCAATGCCTGGGACTTGATGGCGGTGTTGTAACACCCCAAAAATTTAACCAGGTTTTGTTTATTAAAAAATTTGCCAGTAGTTTCAAATTTTTACTTTCTGGATTTTCCTTTGATTTCAGAACCTCCCTTTTCTTTGATATTGTGGATTTTTCACCCCAAGTGAAAACTTTTCAAAAATATTGCTGGACTTTTATACCCTCTCAAGAAAATTTTATTTTATCAGTGGAAATTATTTATATGATTATTTTTCCTGAGCTTTATTCTTTTAAAAATGGTTTTTCATAAGTTTTGGGTTCCAATTGCACTACAACCCTTTCATAAATTTATTTTAAAATCCCACCAAAATTTGGGGAGGACATATAATGTCCCTAAATCACTTTTGTACAAAAATATATTTTTGTCATGGGAGATTTAGAGCTCTAGCCCAGAGTTTCAAAACTGGTCCAGTTGGTACCTTTGCACTACAACCCCTTTAAATAATTCTTTAAAAATTCTACCAAGTATTTGGATATGACAGTAGATGCATATAATTCAGCTTTATGCAAATACCCATGTATGTTCTTTGCAAAATTTGAGCAAAACATCCTCTTTTGCTCTCTGGTCCAGTGAGGTGTTTTCTACTGCAACCATATTTTTACCTGCCTTAATCACCATGATTGTTTTTCATGCTTATAGACCACTCTACAAAACCTTTAAGTCTAGGATAGTGGCCCCAATGGAGTATCTTTGGTCCATGCAATAATGTCCTTTTCTTTCTGACCAGATTTGGTTTTCTCAAAGACATACACTAACAAGTTTTTGGTATTGACCCACTAACCTTGCCACAATCACCTACACCTAAAGAGACTAGGATCTGGAGATTTTGGCCACCCCAAGAGTTGTCTAGATGCTCTTAGCATTTTGTCAAACACCTTCTGTGCATGGCCAGCTTTGGCATGGTTTTTAGTTTGCACATTGGACTTGCTTGCTTTTCCTAACTAGCTTGTCTCAGAGCTTTACCATAGCCTATAGCCCCACCCTGCTAAACCCCTCGTGGATTGGAGCCCCCTGGCATGCCATGGAAATTTGCCGAGCACGTAGCATGCGTGCTCTAGGCACGCCCAGAGCGCTTGTTTTGCACGTGCGTGCGCCCGAGTCGCCGCTTCTGGCCCCTGGCCTTTGCTCACCTGCAGAGCCACACCCCGGCCTCATCCACTCACCAGAATACCCCAGACCGCCCCTGGAGCCCCACAGCGCCGCCGTCATGTCGGCCACGACGGCTAGCGGCCGGCCACAGTGGGTTCCTGCCATGGACGGCGCCGCCCAAGCCATACGCACGCGCCAGCTGGCCCCTAGAGCAGTGCCCGCTCGTCAGCTAGCTTCTACCGCCATCCCCAGCCTCGACACGTCGCCCTGCAGCAACAGAATGGCTGTTCGCCGTCGGTCTTATCCACGGCCGCCACGGAACCGAGCTTGGCCGCCTATAAGAGGAGCCCCGAGCTCATCCAGTCACTCAAGCAAGCTCAAGCCATCCTCCTAGAGTTCCCCTAGCCCGCAATCGACCAGGGAAGGCCGTCTTCCCCGTCTCCGGCCAGCTCGGCCGCCGCAACATCCCAGTCCCGCTCGTCGCAACCAGGGCCTTCCCCGTCTATCCAGCTCCACCACCCGACTCCCCTCGATCTTGCGGAGCCACCCAACACCTCAAACTCGCTCGAGAACCACCGTAGCCCAGACCCCAAAACCTCCCGAGGTCACCTCCGTCGCGGAGCTCGCCGCCGGCGACTCCTTCACCCCCACCTACCTAGCGACCACCGGGAGGACCGCCCTAGACTGGCGGATCCATCCCCGCCCTCAGAACCCTGCGGGGAAACGCCGTTCATCGACGGCGATCGCCGGAGTCCCGCCTTCGCTCGGGCAGAGGAAAAGGAGGGAGAGGCGACTGGTCAAACCTGACCAGTGGCCCCCTGGACCCACTGTTAGTGACCACGAGCCGGTCCACGCTGGAATAAGTGAAGGCGTAAACCCAGAGTACGTCTTCGACGTGTTTAGTTTTCAAAATGTTTTTCTTTTTCTGTTTTATTAAAAAAAACAGAATTTGATCAAAACTTTGACTGGCTATAACTTTTTAAATATAAGTCCAGATGAGTTGATTCTTTTTCCTACCTTCCTCAAATTTTGTCTAGTTTATTTTCGTATTTATTTGAAAAAAATTCAGACAACTTTTTAGTACTGTTTTGAAACTATGGGTTAATTTGAATATTTTCAAAAATAGGATTTTGAAGAAGAAGAAAACTTTCAAAAGTCTTGGGATGCACCCTGCCTCTCCACAACTTGAAGGCAAGCATTCTAAACCCTGGCATAATATTGTCGTGTGTTGTTTGATATAGTTACAACACCCCTCGTTTCGGAGTTTCCGTTATTTTATGTGATGATATGATCATAGTCAGGAGTGCATAATGAATGTTCCTTGCTATTGGAAGTTGATGTGCTGTGATGGTAATTACCCTCGTATGCCTTTCATGCCTATCGGAGGGAATCCGGGAAAGCCTCTGTCTTGGGTAGACACGAGCTTGTCTCCAGTCTTTGTCGAGACGGTTGTGTCCGGTATGGCATGATGAGGTATGATGAGTGGTGATTCTGTCTGTTGGTTGAAATATATTTGTTATGCTAATCTTGCAGGAAATACTTAAACCTCCTGAGTCGATCAGAGATTGAGTCTTGTTCCAAAGAATCCCCATACTTTTTTCAGATTACCACTTGTCCCCGCCATGTAGGGTACAGTTCAAGAAGTTGTCAACCCTTTCCTAGCACACACCGTACAGACAGGCCGTGGTGGAAGATATCGGCTGCATCCGGTAGGCATGCCACCTGGTCCGGGGGCATAGGTGTTTCCGGTTGGAGCCAAGGGGGTAGCTCCCCTAGTTTGCGTGTGTTATAAATTTTGTGATCCCATGCTAATCGAGGTTGTAGCGTCCCCACTTAGAGTTTTGCTTAAACTGGTGTCATGGGTGATTCCAGACACTGGTAAGTTAGGCTGGTGTGTGCGGTCAGGTGTGTTTTCAATTAAAAGACCCTAGACGGAATTAGTCTGATGGACTAAAGAAATCAGTTACTCGTGGGAAAGAGTACACCCTCTGCAGAGATTAAACATCTATTCGAATAGCCGTGTCCATGGTTAAGGACTACAGTCTGGGATGGGTCAAGTGTCGGTCTTAGTGTCGGTCTTCGGAGGAAAAACGGCTAAACCAGAACATAGATTGTGGCTTGTGACTCATGATAATTACGGTTATTATTATTATGGACTAACCCTTTATATTATTTGAATTATTGAGTATCCCTGGGACGGTTCTACCTCCTGTATATTCACCATGATTAATCTCTTATAAGCCCTTTATGTGGTGTCGCACAGACGCCCGACTGTGGCATGTTAGTTACTGATTTACTTTATAAGCCCTTTATGTGGTGTCACACAGACGCCCGATTGTGGCATGTTTATTATTAATTTACTTTATAAGCCCTTTATGTGGTGTCGCACAGACGCCCGACTGTGGCATGTTTGTTATTTATTTACTTTATAAGCCCTTTATGTGGTGTCGCCTAGACGCCCGACTGAGGCATGCTTTATATCATTATCCTTTCGAGGCTTCGCTTCAGACACCCGATCGGTGCATTTTATTTCTATTCCATTATTGCATGTTCATGTTGTATATAAATAACCTGCGTGCATGCATCAAGGATTTTATTTTTGTGACTTACGTTGTGACAATAGAATATTTTAGAGCATGATAATCATTTGTCTATTATACATGTGTTCATAATGTTTGCGAGTACATTCCAAAGTACTCACTGGCTTGTCCCCTAGCTATTGTCTTGGCCAGATTTATTGCATGGAGAGGAGCATTGCGATGATAGCCCCGGAACATACGCACTGGTGATAGCAGCCTCGCGAAGATAGGAGTTATCCAGGTCAGCTGTTCCTGTGTGAAATGGAGTCCCATAAACACTGAGAGACCACAAACCGCTTCCGCCATCAGCCACTAGAAACCATTTGTTGTACTCATAGGCCAGAATGGTCTTGTAGTACATATTATGTGTTTTGCTTGGAGCTTCTGTATCAAGTTAGTGTCTCATCAGCTAACAGTAATCCTGGGGCTGGTGAGCACAAGGACCATTTTCTAGAAATTAAGACCCCGAAAATCCGGCCCTCACAACTTGGTATTAGAGCTAGGTTGACCATTGGCTAATCCTATCTTAGCCAGGTCAAAATACCTAGGTTAACCAACCCATCATACCTTAACCTAACCTCAGCCAAGCTTCTCGTGTAAGATAGCCACACAGTGACCCGACACCTTTTTGGCAGTCGGTGCCCAACCTATCAGCCTAGCCTGTCGATCACGCGCTAGTGACCGACACCCAGTTTGTCCCTTTCGCAAGCGTGTGAAGGAAGGCTCCGTCCCTTTTTTCTATAAAAGGGCATGCTAGCCTCAACACAGCACAGCACAGCCTCTTCCCCAAACCGAGCTACGATGCCTGGCCCCATCGTGCACAATGAAACCACAGCAACCAACCTTGGAGGTTTTGTGACCGTACTCGCAAACCTCACCCATCGTGCCTATGCTTTAGAAGAGACCCCAGAATATATTGTGTACCAAGGACCCATGAGCGGTGAGAGCCGTCAATTCTGGGCCACTGTGCACATCTATGGTAGGGGTCTATCACCAGAACGCCCCTACAGGTTCACCGGAAGGACAACTTCCTTTGAGCCACAAGCCATCCAACTAGCAGCTCGAGAGGCCTTAGTTCAACTCCGGCACTTGTCGCCCAGGGTTAACTGCCGCTCGTTCTACTACTACCCCAGCCGTGACGGGTATGGTAGGCCACCCCTGGTTGCCAACGGAGATCACGAGACGGATCCTGCATTGTTGCATCTGGTGCGCTATGTAAGTGCACTAGAGGAACTATTCGATCAAATCACCCTTGATCTGATCGCAGCTCGTGGAGAACTGGTTCGCCGAGCCCAGGCGAGTGGAGAGGATGAGCCCGACGCCGACAACCCAGTTGTGCTGTTCGGACACCCAATCGAGTCCTTGAGGTCTGCCCCAGCCATCGACCAAAATACTTTGGTGTCCCCAGAGGTGCTTCGTCGCCTTTTGGGAACATGCTCCAACGGGATTGTGGCCAACAATCCCCGGGATGGTCATCATCGCTACCCCGACCCTGCAGCCCCTCAACCCCCTCCAGCTAATGCCGACGGTGAAACCCGTGGAGAAGCCTCGACGTCCACAAGGCACGCCCGCTTAGATATAAACGAGGTAGACTGAGTCACACAAGTAGTACCAAGCCTTGGTATTCCTACGCCCTGTAATTATGTGATCATGTATCGCCATCATTATCGCAACCTACTTGTGTGCCTCTGTTTTAAATAGTAGCCTTGCATAAATATGTCAGCATGCGGTTGTATTTTAAATTCCGGGCACAGCTACCAAAACCACCCCGACGACACCTGCAGTAATACGTCACTTTTGTGAGATATGTGCATCGGTAGCATTGACCCCGACCCCATGGAGCATACTCGATAAACTAGTTACCCTTCACCACGGTAAATAACCCGGCCCCAATGCTATATAAAAGGCCACCTCGTGACCTTGCCAAGTACCCCTCACCTTGTGCACAACACTAACAGCCATTCCTTTGCCATGCCGAGCTCTAGTATTTATCTAAGAACTCCAGATGCAACCCCGGGTAGTTTTGTCAAAATATTGTGGGACTTTACCTGCAGTACCATGAGTTCTATCCTTCCACCCCAGTATGAGTTGCTCAAGTCGAGAATCACCCCATCCACCTCGAAATATTGGGCAGTAGTGCACATCCCTCCCGCAAACCCGAACCAAGACCCAACGGAGGTCTCCTTTGTGGGGAAATCTATGCCGACTCTGCATATGGCCATAGAAGCTGCTGCATATGAAGCACTTGCTCGCCTTCGATTCGCGGTACCCTATGCCAACGATCGAGGGTATTATTACTTCCCGAGTCGCGCAGCACCCGGAGAAGTAGCATCTTTTCCCGGTGGACGAATTGAGAGAGACCCATTATTGGCCAACCTTGCCCAATAAGTCATCGCTCAAGAGCATTTAACACAGCAAATAATGGGTTATCTCCAGAGCCTCGCTGATTTGAATCCTCGGATCGCCATTGGCAGACCATTGAGGCCCGACCAGGAGAGGCGCATCCATCGACTAGTCAATCCGCTTCCCCCAATAGAAGAAGAGTGTGCCCCAGTACTAGAGGCGTTTTCTCAGGACCCTGTCCATTTACCGTTTTCATTATAGACATTACTGCTATGTTCTTTGTTCCAGCATCTATGTATGTGTTGCAACTTAAGTGTTGTGTCCTAGATTTGCGTGATTAATTAAATATTTGGTTTCAGTTTATGTGAGTGGTTTTTACTGCGGTAAATTTTTATTAACTGATTTCACTCTCGGTAAATTTTGAAGTGAGATTTTCTTTCCCTGAGTTGTTGCAGCATATATCTCTTCTCGACATGGATTTTTTTTATTCACGCAACACCACAGCAGTCTCACAACCGCAACCACTCGACCTCGTGCACAATTGCTAATGCACATACACATGTTACACCAAACTGACCACCTCTAAAGGAGAGATTAGTGGGTAATCACTCGGGTACAAGTTACCTCCGGCACCCTGACAACAGTTAGCGCCCGACACCGCACCTAATCCTCGTGATCACCGCCACCGCGGAGAGCTAACACTCGAGCAGCAGCATCACGACGATCATCAAGGATCATCACGCACAGGAGCACGGAGAACCCCAGCAATGCCGCCAACCCTCCACACATCAGGACCACGTACCAGTCCGGCATCACCTCCGCCATTAGAGCCTCGTCTCGAGCTCCTGCAAATAGAAATGAAGGAGAAGAAAGGGGAAGGAGAAGCGAGGCCAGGTGTGAGGAAGAAGAAAGGAGCACCTCGGTCGTTTTATAGCTCGAGATCGGTGTACGGTGGGCGAGGTCCACCAGCGCGGCTCATCGCCGATCGCCGGTGTTCGGAGACGAATCCATGAAAAGGCCGACAGCAAGACAGCCCGCAAGGTGAGTGCACGCTGCACCGGTAGCTAGCACGCCGCGCACTACCGCAGTACGGCCTAGATGCCCTATGCGCTAGACGTCGCTGGTGGAGAAAGTGCGGGAAAGCGCGCAGGAGAGAGGAAGAAGAGAGAGCCAGAGGTAGAAGAAGAGGCCGACAGTGGGCCCCGGGTCCACCTGTCAGCCAGAGGGAACACTGTGCTCTCGGGTGTGACCAGCGTATTTTAGAAATTTAGGATTTATTCTAAATTTACTGTATCCATCATAGAAATCTCTCGTTTTCCCCGAACCATGGATTTTTCCACGCAGCACCAGCGTTCCACACTGTAGTTTTACACCACTTATTGCCCGCTCATTGTAGCCACATTTATTGCATGAATAGGACGGTTATTTTTGTGATATTACTTTGATGGCAGGAGTAATATTTTCAAAACAACTTTTAGCAAATCTCGAGGACGAGATCTTTCTTAAGGGTGGTAGTGTTGTAACATCCCAAAAATTTAACCAGGTTTTGTTTATTAAAAATTTTGCCAGGAGTTTAAAATTTTTACTTTCTGGATTTTCCTTTGATTTCAGAACCTCCCTTTTCTTTGATATTGTGGAGTTTTCACCCCAAGTGAAAACTTTTCAAAAATATTGCTGGACTTTTATACCCTCTCAAGAAACATTTATTTTATCAGTGGAAATTATTTATGATAATTTTTCCTGAGCTTTATTCTTTTAAAAATGGTTTTTCATAAGTTTTGGGTTCCAATTGCACTACAACCCTCTGATAAATTTATATAAAAATCCCACCAAAATTTGGGGAGGACATATAATGTCCCTAAATCACTTTTGTGCAAAAATATATTTTTGTCATGGGAGATTTAGAGCTCTACCCCAGAGTTTCAGAACTGGTCCAGTTAGTACCTTTGCACTACAACCCCTTTAAATAATTCTTTAAAAATTCTACCAAGTATTTGGAGATGACAGTAGATGCATATAATTCAGCTTTATGGAAAGACCCATGTATGTTCTTTGCAAAATTTGAGCAAAACATCCTCTTTTGCTCTCTAGTCCAGTGAGGTGTTTTCTACTGCAACCATATTTTTACCCGGCCTAATCACCATGATTCTTTTTCATGCTTATAGACCACTCTACAAAACCCTTAATTAAGTCTAGGAGAGTGGCCCCAATGGAGTATCTTTGGTCCATGCAATAATGTCCTTTTCTTTCTGACCAGATTTGGTTTTCTCAAAGACTTACACTAACAAGTTTCTGGTATTGACCCACTAACCTTGCCACAATCACCTACAGCTAAAGAGACTAGGACCTGGAGATTTTGGCCACCCCAAGAGTTGTCTAGATGCCCTTAGCATTTTGTCAAACACCTTCTGTGCATGGCCAGCTTTGGCATGGTTTTTAGTTTGCACATTGGACTTGCTTGCTTTGCCTAACCAGCTTGTCTCATAGCTTTACCTTAGCCTATAGCCCCACCCTGCTAAACCCCTCGTGGATTGGAGCCCCCTGGCATGCCATGGCAATTTATGAGCACGAAGCGCAGCGTGCTCGAAGCGCCAGAGCTGCTGTTTCTTGCGATGCTTGCGCCGAAGTCGCCTGCGTCTCGCCCTGGCCTTTGCTCACCTGCAGAGCCACACCCCGACCTCATCCACACACCAGAATACTCTAGACCGCCCCTGGAGCCCCAGAGCACCGCCGTCAGGTCGGCCACGGCGGCTAGCGGCCGACCACAGTGGGTTCCTGCCATGGACGGCGCCGCCCAAGCCATCTGTACGCTGGCTAGCCGCCCCGAGCGAAGGCCGCTCGTCAGCTAGCTTCTACTGCCATCCCCAGCCTCGACACATCGCCCTGCAGCAACAGAACGGCGGTTCGCCGTCGGTCTTATCCACGGCCGCCGCGGAACCGATCTTGGCCGCCTATAAGAGGAGCCCCGAGCTCGTCCAGTCACTCAAGCAAGCTCAAGCCCTCCTCCTAGAGTTCCCCTAGCCCGCAACCGACCAAGGAAGGCCGTCTTCCCCGTCTCCGGCCAGCTCGGCCGCCGCCATGTCCCAGTCCTGATCGTCACAACCAGGGCCTTCCCCTCCATCCAGCTCCACCACCCGACTCCCCTCGATCTTGCGGAGCCACCCAACACCTCAAACTCGCTCGAGAACCACCGTAGCCCAGACCCCCAAAACCTCCCGAGGTCACCTCCACCGTGGAGCTCGCCGCCGGCGACTCCCTTCACCCCCACCTACCTAGCGACCACCGGGTGGACCGCCCTGGACTGGCGGATCCATCCCCGTCCTCAGAACCCCACGGGGAAACGCCGTTCGTCGATGGCGATCGCCGGAGTCCCGCCGCCGCTCGGGCAGAGGAAAAGGAGGGAGAGGCGACTGGTCAAACCTGACCAGTGGGCCCCCTGGACCCACTGTCAGTGACCACGAGCCGGTCCACGCTGAAATAAGTGAAGGCGTAAACCCAGAGTACGTCTTCGACATGTTTAGTTTTCGAAACGTTTTTTTTCTGTTTTATTAAAAAAAAACAGAATTTGACCAAAACTTTGACTGGCTATAACTTTTAAATTACAAGTCCAGATGAGTTGATTCTTTTTCCTACCTTCCTCAAATTTTGTCTAGTTTATTTTCATATTTATTTGAAAAAATATCAGACAACTTTTTTATACTGTTTTGAAACTATGGGTTAATTTGAATATTTTCAAAATTAAGATTTTGAAGAAGAAGAAAACTTTCAGAAGTCTTGGGATGCACCCTGCATGTCCACAACTTGAAGGCAAGCATTATAAACCCTGGCATAATATTGTCGTGTGTTGTTTGATACAGTTTCAACACCCCTCGTTTCGGAGTTTCCGTTATTTTATGTGATGATATGATCATACTCAGGAGTGCATAATGAATGTTCCTTGCTATTGGAAGTTGATATGGTGTGATGGTAATTACCCTCGTATGCCTTTCATGCCTATCGGAGGGAATCCGGGAAAGCCTCTGTCTTGGGTAGACACGAGCTTGTCTCCAGTCTTCGTCGAGACGGTTGTGTCCGGTATGGCATGATGAGGTATGACGAGTGGTGATTCTGTCTGTTGGTTGAAATATATTTGTTATGCTAATCTTGTAGGAAATACTTAAACCTCCTGAGTCGACCGTAGATCGAGTCTTGTTCCAGTAACCCCCATACTTGTTTCGTACTACCACTTGTCCCTGCCACAGGTAGGGTACAGTTCAGTAAGTTGTCAACCCCTTTCCTAGCACACACCGTACAGAGAGGCCATGGTGGAAGATACCGGCTGCATCCGGTAGGCATGCCACCTGGTCCGGGGGCATGGGTGTTTTCGGTTGGAGCCGAGGGGGTATCTCCCCTAGTTTGCACGCGTTATAAATTTTGTGATCCCATGGTAATCGAGGTTGTAACCTCCCCACTTAGAGTTTTGCTTAAACTGGTGTCATGGGTGATTCCAGACACTGGTAAGTTAGGCTGGTGTGTGCGGTCAGGTATGTTTTCAACTAAAAGACCCTAGACGGAATTAGTCCGATGGACTAAAGAAATCCGTTACTCGTGGGTAAAGAGTACACCCTATGCAGAGATTAAACATCTATTCGAATAGTCGTGTCCATGGTTAAGGACTACATCTGGGATGGGTCAAGTGTCGGTCTTAGTGTCGGTCTTCGGAGGAAAAACGGCTAAACCAGAACATAGATTGTGGCTTGTGACTCATGATAATTACGGTTATTATTATTATGGACTAACCCTTTATATTATTTGAATTATTGAGTATCCCTGGGACGGTTCTACCTCCTGGATATTCACCGTGATTAGTCTCTTATAAGGCCTTTATGTGGTGTCGCACAGACGCCCAACTGTGGCATGTTTGTTACTGATTTACTTTATAAGCCCTTTATGTGGTTTCGCACAGACGCCCGACTGTGGCATGTTTGTTATTAATTTACTTTATAAGCCCTTTAAGTGGTGTCGCACAGACGCCCGACTGTGGCATGTTTGTTATTTATTTACTTTATAAGCCCTTTATGTGGTGTCGCCTAGATGCCCGACTGAGGCATGCTTTATATCATTATCCTTTTGAGGTGTCGCTTCAGACACCCGATCGGTGCATTTTATTTCTATTCCATTATTGCATGTTCATGTTGTATATAAATAACCTGCGTGCATGCATCAAGGATTTTATTTTTGTGACTGACGTTGTGATCACAGAATATTTTAGAGCATGATTATCATTTGTGTATTATACCTGTGTTCATAAGGTTTGCGAGTACATTCCAAAGTACTCACTGGCTTGTCCCTGGCTATTGTCTTGGCCAGATTAATGCATGGAGAGGAGCGTTGCGATGATAGCCCCGGAACCTACGCACTGGTGATAGCAGCCTCGCGATGATAGGAGTTATCCAGGTCAGATGTTCCTGTGGGAAATGGAGTCTCATAAACACTGAAAGACCACAAACCGCTTCCGCCATCAGGCACTAGAAACCATTTGTTGTACTCATAGGCCAGAATGGTCTTGTACTACATATTATGTATTTTGCTTGGAGCTTCTGTATCAAGTTAGTGTCTCATCAGCTAACAGTAATCCTGGGGCTGGTGAGCACTAGGACCATTTTCTGGAAATTAAGATCCCGAAAATCCGGCCCTCACAGGTGCGAGGCTGGTAGAAGATTGTGTAAGGAGCCAGCGCAATGGCCCATTTTGCCACCCGGCCGGATGCATCCCGGCTGCCTATGATCTCGACGAGCGGGGCAGTACATACGACCGTGATGGGGTGCTCTTGAAAGTAGGGCTTCAGCTTCTTGGCGGCGAAGTACACACCATAGCACATCTTCTGGTAGTGCGGGTAGTTCTGCTTCGAGGTGGATAGTACTTCGCTCAAATAATACACCGGCCTCTGGACTAGCTAAGCTCGGCCTTCTTCTGGGCGCTGAACCACGATAGGTGCTGACCACCCGGCTAGTGGTGGCAATGTAAAGGAGCATGGGCTCTTTCTCAGTCGGTGCCGCCAAGACAGGCGGCGTGGCCAGTATCTTCTTTAGCTCGTGGAAAGCTTGGTCTGCTTGGTCGCTCCACTCGAAGTGAGTGGACTTATTCATGAGTCTGTAGAGGGGGAGAGCTTTCTCTCCTAGCCGGCTGATGCAGCGGTTCAGGGAGGCCAGGCATCTGGTAAACTTTTGGACATCTCGTAGCTTGGTAGGAATCTCCATTCTCTCTGTGGCCTTGATCTTCACTGGGTTGCATTCGATGCCACGTTCGGAGACCAGGAAGCCTAGAAGCTGGCCGGCTGGTACTCCGAACACGCATTTCTCGGGGTTGAGCTTGATTTGAAACCGACGCAAGTTTTCAAATGTCTCTCTGACGTCTTCCAGCAAGGTGCCGCGCTTCTCCGTCTTCACCACAATATCGTCTACATAGACGTGGGCATTTCTGCCGAGCTGCTTGAGGAGGCATTTCTGCATGCAACGCTGAAAAGTGGCACCAGCATTTCTCAAGCCGAAAGTCATAGTCAGGTAGCAGAAAGCTCCGAATGGTGTGATGAAGGCGGTCTTCAGGCGGTCAGCCGGATCTAACTTTATCTGGTGGTAGCCTGAATTAGCATCCACTAGTAGAAAACAAGGCTATGGTTCCGGGCCAATATTCACATTAGTCCCGGTTCAATCACGAACCGGGAATAATGTGAGCATTTATCCCGGTTCGTGCGGCTAAGGCATTAGTCCCGGTTCACCTATGCCCTTTAGTCCCAGTTTGTGCCTCAAACCGGGATTAAAGGGTGCGATGCCCATTAGTCCCGGTTCATGCCTCAAACCGGGACTAAAGATTAGACCTTTAGTCCCGGTTTGAGGCACGAACCGGTGCAAATGGGGTTGAGACCTTTAGTCCCGGTTCGTGCCACCAACCGGTACTAAAGGTCCCATTTTCAAACTCTACCCCCGTGGATCGCCTTTTCAGTTTAAAAAAAATAAAAGAAAATCATGGAAATGTCAAAAAAATAAAAGAAAATAAGTTTCCCATGTGATATGTGGTCTAGTTGTTGGGAAAATTTGCAAATGTGAATTTTGACTTTATTTGCAAAATCTCTCTGGAATTTGTAAATATGGGCATAACTTTTGCATACTAACTCGGATGAAAAAGTTTTTTATATGAAAAATCATCTACTCGAAAAGTTACATCTAAATTTAATGGGGGGAACCCCGTTAAACATTTTCAAAATCCTCAAAAACCTAACAGAAAAAAGTTACTGGGCTTTTAAGATCTAGAGTGGAAAAAATCGAAAAAATTTCAAACTGTGGTCAAACAATGGTCAAACTAATTATTCTAGAATATTAGTGTTACTAAATAATTTGTTCAGTTATTTTGAATTTTGGTCAAATCTGGTCAAACTGTGGTCAAACTGTGGTCAAACAATGGTCAAACTAATTATTCTAGAATATTAGTGTTACTAAATAATTTGTTCAGTTATTTTGAATTTTTGTCAAACTGTGGTCAAAATGTGGTCATACTATGGTCAAACAATGGTCAAACTAATTATTCAAAATAACTATTGTTTTCTAAATAATTATTGTTTTTTAAAACAATAGTTTGAAACTCAAACAGTGAAATGTGTCACTTCATGCTCAAGCAAAATTCCTGAGGGATAATAGGATTGACATCTTACTATCGTCAGGAAAACAACAAGTGCAGACTTGGAAACGAGGGAGAATAGAACCCGAAAGTTAAGCGTGCTCAGGCTGGGGGAGTGGGAGGATGGGTGACCGTTCGGGAAGTTAGATGATTTGGAATGATGAGGATGAGGGTGATTAGAGATTAGAGGATAAATTGAGCCGTGATGAGGGGTGCTGATTAGAGATTAGAGGTTAAAATAATTCAGAAATTTGAAAATAAAAAAATATTCAAAAAAATTCAAACAAAATCATAGAATTTCCTTTAGTCCCGGTTGGTGTTACCAACCGGGACTAAAGGTGGAGCTCCACGTGGCCGCAGCCTTTAGTCCCGGTTCTGGATTGAACCGGGACTAAAGGGGGGAGGCATTAGTACCGACCCTTTAGTCCCGGTTCACCAACCGGGACAATAGGCCCTTTTTCTACTAGTGATCCAAGAAGCTCAACAGCTCGCATCCGGCTGTGGAGTCTATCACTTGGTCGATTCGGGGTAAGGCAAATGGATCTTTGGGGCAGGCTTTGTTGAGGCTGGTGTAATCTATACACATGCGCCACTTGTTATTTTTCTTCAACACGAGGACCGGGTTGGTAAGCCACTCTGGAAAGAACACTTCCATAATGAAGCCGGCTGCCAGAAGTCGGGCTATCTCTTCTCCTACAATCCTTCTCTTCTCCTCCGACAGTCGGCGGAGGGGCTGCTTGACTGGTTTTGCATCTGCTCGGACGTGTAACTTGTGCTCGGCCAAATCCTTCGGAACACCCGGCATGTCCTTGGGGGACCATGCGAAGATGTCCCGATTCTCACGAAGGAAATCGACGAGCTTTGCCTTCCTATTTGCTGTCCAGATTTGCCCCAATGACGGCAAACCTTTCTGGGTTCTCCGGGTCCAGAGGTATCTTCTTTGTTTCTTTGGCCGGCTGGGAAGAACCTTGGGCATCATATTCCTTGGGGTTAGGGGACAGGGTCGGCTGCTTGCCGGCCATGGCCACGACTCGATCCAGCATCTTCTTCTCTTCAGCGATCATGACGGACTCGGCCTGCCGGCTGCTAGCTGCCGCACACTCGGAAGATTTCTTGTAGTCTCCGGCTATGGTGATGATGCCCTTGGAACTCGGCATCTTCATCTTGAGGTAGGCGTAGTGGGGCACAGCCATGAACTTGGCCAGAGCAGGTCGGCCAAGCAATGCATGGTAAGGGCTCTCAAGGTCCACTACTTCAAACCATATTGCTTCTTGGCGGAAATGATTCTTGTCCCCAAAGAGAACATCTATCTTGATCTTGCCGATTGGTGAACAGGACAGGCCGGGTACGATGCCATGGAACACAGTCCGACTAGGCATGAGCTGCTTCGTCTTGATGTTCAGCTTCTCCATGGTGTCACGGTACAGTATGTTGATGCTGCTCCCGCCATCTATCAGCACGCGGGAGAAACGGGCAGCTCGCCTTTCTGTCGCGAGGGTGGCGTCCAAAACCAATGCGTAAGAGCCGGGAGACGGCATCACCTCTGGGTGATCGGCCCGGCTCCAACTGATAGGCTTCTCCGACCAGTGCATGAACTCGGGGTTGTTGGAGGCGACCGCGTTGACTTCTTGGTGCTGTCGGTGCCGGCTGCGCCGGTCTTCGGTCTGGCTTATAAAGACGACGTAGGCGGCATGCTCATCGTGGAACTCGTCTTGAACAGCCCCGACTACTGGTCGAGCGGCCAGCTGCTGAGGGGCCGGAGGCGGCTGGCTAGCAGGCGGAGGTGGCACCAGCCCTTCGCCTTTGGAGATTCGTGTGAGCCAGTGGCATTTCCGAGTCGTGTGGTTGGACGGCTTCGCGCCGCTGTGGAACTTGCAGGGGGCATCAAGGGTTTGCTCGTAGGAGAAAGCCGGCTGCCAAGCCGGCCTGCCACCCTTCTGCTTCTTGGGCGCGGGCTGCCCTTCGGGTTGTTCGTCTTCGACTGTGGCCACTTGCCGACTGGTGGAAGGCGGCATAGGAGCCTTGCGCTTGTTGTCGTTCAGGTACGGGTGTCGGTTGGAGTCTCCAGCTGGCGTCTTGGGAGCCGGAGTGAGCACCTTCCCGGAGGCGTCTACTCGAAGCTCGGTCTTCATTGAAGAGTCGGTCGTGGCATACTTGTCTGCTATGATCAGCAACTCGTCAAGGGTAGTCGGCTCGTCGCAGAGGAGTCGGTGCTTGAGGAGGGTGCCTTCTCGGCATCCGGCTGTGAAGTACTCTATGGCTTAAACCTCGTGCACCCCCTCGCAGGAGTTGCGGAGCTCGGCCCAACGCGTGAGGTAGTCGCGAGTTGATTCATTGGGCCCTTGAACACACAAGGAGAGCTGTCGGGGCTTGGGAGCCCGTTTGTAGGTGCTGGTGAAGTTGCGGATGAAGGCTTCTGTGAAGTCTAGCCAGCTGTTGACGCCGTAAGGCTTGAGGCTGTTGAGACAGGTGCGCGTCGTGCCTTGGAGCATGAGGGTGACGTATTTCACGGCAACGCGCCTGTTGCCGTTTGCTATGCGAACTGCGGTGGAGTAATCGATCAACCAATCTTCCGGCTTCACGGAGCCGTTATACTTGGGCGTGTCTCTTGGGAGTGAGAACCCTTTAGGGAAGGGCTCATCGCGGATGCGGGGGCCAAAGCAAGGCGGGCCGACATCGTCTTCTTCTTCTAGCGCCAGGGATCGCGCTAGGCGGTCAATCCGATGGCGGGCGTCATTCTCGCCGACTCCTTCGCGGTGGCCTAGTCGGCCGTTGAGAGTCAGATGCGTGACAGGCGGCGGGGTGGGATATCTCTCCCCAAGAGGCGGAGGAGGAGGTGGGTTGCCTCGTCATTCCATAGCTCGAGGGTGGCCTTCTGCGTCGCGCTCGACGGAGATTCGAGTCCGACTGCGGCTAGCAGCCGGCTCCTTTTCTTGCCTTGCGCGGGTGCCGCCCGCAGTCGACGTCCGTGACGTCGCACCGTGCTCTCGGCGTGGGGGAGGACTTCCAGCGCGGGTGCCGCCCGCAGTCGGCTTCCGTGACGTCGCACCGTGCATCGATCAACTACTGGATGCGTCTGGTCATGTAGGGGAGCTCGTCGGCCCCCTGTCCATTCAGCTCGTCCACGGCCGACTGGGCGGCGCGTAGGTTCTCGAGGGCCGTGGCATAGACTGGGCAGTCTGCTCCCAGCATGTTGGCGATGGCCCCGCCGTGCTTCTTGACGACGCCGGCTCGGCTCGGCCCGTCAGGAGGCGGCGTGCCAAAGGCGGGCTTGATCGATTTGGCTGGTGAGCCTCAGTGAGGCGTCTCATGGAGGCTATCTTTTGGCCCTCCGCAACGAGGGCGAGGCGGCGTGCCTCCAGCGTCGACCGGGATGGGGGCGGACAAGTCGTGCAGCGCCGCTTGCAGGGCGTCGTGGGCGTTCTCACCAGAGGCGACGCCGTGGCTGATGACTAGTACCTCGGTGACGGTGCTGCCGCCGCTGTCGGCTCGAGGAAGAGGGTCGTCGAAGATCACTATATTGGTGGGGAAAGCGTTAAGCGATGCCGTGTCGGAGTCGACAAGCATCGGGTCGGTGAAACCAACCGACTCCAAATCCGCAGCAGGCTCGCTGGAGACGTGGAGTTGGTCGAGGAGGCTGACGAGGCGGCTCTCGGGGCAGCCTGTGCCCGCGTCGGACGCGGGCTCGTCGGAGACGCGGGCTTCGCCAAGAAGATCGGCGAGGCAGCTCACCGCGCAGGCGTCGTCGACGCCTTGCAGTGCGTCGGGGCAAGTGCCATCGGGCGTGCCGGGCTGGCTACGCTCGCTGGAAGGAAAAGGGTTCCCGTCCAGAGCAGGTCTCCGGACGACGGTGCACCTGGCCCCACGGTGGGTGCCAAATGTCGGGTGGTAGGTGCGACATATGCCAACGGATGGCTTATCATTGTGGGAGCCCGTAAGACATCGCCGATGCCTGGAAACGGGATGAGGCGAAGACATGCACGCCGGCGGATTTTACCCAGGTTCGGGGCTCTCCGTGGAGATAACACCCCTAGTCCTGCTCTGCGGGGTCTCCGCATGATCACTAGATCAACAAGTGGCTACAAGGGGCTCCTTGAGCTGTTCGGTGAGAGGAAGAAGAAGGGCAAGGCTAGCTCTCTTCTCCCCTCAATGTAGTGTCTAAAACTCTAAGAGATCAACCCTTTGCATGGGTGCCCTGGGGGGTTTATATAGGCCTACCCCCCAGGGGTACAATGGTAATCCGCCTGGGCGTGGGGCCTAGCCGTCAGTGTCTATGTTCGTCGGCTTCTCCGCCGGCCGCTGGGGCCCGCCGACTGGTGGCTCCCGCCGGTTGCCGGTTACTGTTGCCTCACTCTTGATGACAAGGGCTTCATCGAGGTAAGCATGGCTACAGTGCCGCCGCCTGGCGGGCTCTCATTATAGCCTTACCTCGTCTTGTCGCCTTAATGGCGCGCATTCTTCGAGGGGGGGAACAAGCCGGCTGTTGGGAGCCGGCCACATCCCAGGCCGACTGGGGGAGGCCTTGCCGCCTTTGGGTGTCTCTCTGACTGAAGGGGCCCGCCGCCGGCGGGCCGTACTGACAGCCTATCGTGGGTGACGTCATGGTCAACATGGCGATAGTGCCGCGCCGGACGGGTGATGGCTGCCCGTCGACGACCTTGGCTATATCGTGCTCGGGATTCGGGGGTGGCAGGCTTCACTGTAGCCACGCCCCGTCTCATCGCCGTTATGTGGGTGCAGAGTTTGAGGGTACGATCTTGGCCGCTTGCCGGGGGCCGGCTCCTTGGAGTCGGTCTTCTCATAGCCGGCTTCTTGGAGTCGGCCTCACTGTGGCTTTCTTTATGAGAGTTTAGGGCCGGGCCGCCTCCCGGTAGTCGGCCTGTGAGACATCTGGCCAGGGGTAGGCGGCCCTATGCCTAGGATGCTTGAAGGCTCGATCGGCCTGTCATTTTTTGAAGAGCCAGGGGGAGCCGGCTAGGCTACCCATGGTTATTTACTCCGACAGCGCTTCTCACTAGTCTTCAAGGGAGTAACCCAACCTGCAACGCTCGAGGCTTATGCATGTAGAGAGGCTGTAGCTTTGGCAGAAGATATGGTCATCACCAAAGTGGTATAGCATCCGACTGTCTGAGAGTCATCAACGACCTGAAAAGCCAATTGCACCGAGGAGAATATTCATGATGTTAAACAATATACATGAGACGAAGTCGAGTTTCCTTAGCTGTGATTTTGTTCACGAGCAACGCACTAGTAATAGTGAGGCACATAATTTAGCGATGATGGCCACTACCTTAGATATCACCCGTCATGTGTGGCTCAACGGTCCTCTGGACCACCATTGTATTCCTCAAAACATTATGATATGAAATAAAGCGCATTGTTCTTCTAAAAAAAAGGTTAGGCGGCAATGCTTAGTCTTGGCTTTCACTCCAAAATAATACTAACTGGGAATTGTAGTATTTGATATGCGAATGATGTTTCATTAGTGGAAGGTTCCAGCCCCGCCATTGACCTAGCTAGGAGCTCCGCCATGGCGTTCCATACCCTACGGAATGAAAAATGTACACTAGCACATGACCGACCACTACATATCCCCTCACCCCACGCAACGCTAAAAACAGGAGCAATTTAACTTAAAAAAAAACAGGAGCAATTTTAACAGGCAGAGAACTATTAGCTTGCACCAGTCAAGCCATCACAAGGTCGGAGTCGGACCCGATCAGACTCGGATCACGACCGGGCAATCTTGGCTGTTGGGGGCACTACATATTTCTCGCCCCCTCGCCCGGCACAGACGCGATTTCCTCCCCCGCAGTTCGCACGCTTGCACATACGATCGGTCTGCACCTGATCCCAGGCCATGGCGGCGTCCGCTCTTCCGAACTGGTCCAGCCTCCTGCCGGATCTGCTGGGCCAGGTGATCGCCCGCCTCCCGCACATCGCCGACCGCGCCCGCTTCCGCGCCGTCTGCCGCTCGTGGCATTCGGCTGTGCGCCTGCACGTCTCCCCTCAGCGGCGCCTCCCGTCGGTCGTCCTTCTCGACGGCACCTTCCTGACGCTCTCAGACGGCGGCATCCACCGCGCGCCCTTCGGCAAGAACACCGAGTGTGTTGGCTCAACCGGGGATTGGGTCGCCCTCGACTGTAAAGACGAAGCTACGCAGACGCACACATATAGGCTGCACAATCACTTTTCCGGCGCCACCGTCCCGCTCCCGGAGCTGGACTCCATAATCGGCAAGGTTCCGGAGGAATTCCAGATCCGCAAGGTGGTCATGCGGTCGACACCCCAAGACCTTGTCGCCGTCACGTGTAATACATGGAAGTACCCTCTGATTCTATGCCGACCCGGGAAAGGAGTCTGGGTACCGAAGCTATTAGCCATGCCATACTTCCGTATCTGTGACATTCTATTTTCAGGAGACAAGCTGTATGTGATCACTAAGGCCGAGGACCTTTTTGCCCTTCACCTTGCTGAGGACGACGATGGCAAGCCCACTGTTAAGAATGTCAAACGAATCATCAGGCATGCCCCAGGCCACGAGGACGATATGTATGACGTCGGCATGTGGAAGAGGTTGACCGACATCGATTCGTCAAGTGACGAGGACTCTGAGGAAGACTCGGATGATGAGGCATTGTGTGAAGAGGACAATAACGAAGTGTTAAGTCAAGAAGATGCTCACAATGAACTGGTCGGTGATGATAGTGACACTGACGATGACAGAAAACACTTAGCTTTCATGGAAGAGGATACTTTTTCTGAATGTGAAGACGGTGTGAGAGAAGGGTGGGACGCCGTCCACACCAGCCGGCACCTTGTCAGGTTACAAGGTAAACTACTCATGATTAAGCGAGAACGACTAATTGCAGCCTTGACTCCAACTCACCACACTCGCAAGGTCGAAGTGTTTGAGGCGGACATGGATGCATGTGCATGGATACCCACGAGCAGTAGGTTGGGTGACGGCCAGGCAATATTCATCAGCTATCGCTTCACCAACATAGTTCCTGCTTGCGGAGAAGTGGAAGAGGATGTCATTTATTTTCCCGACACTAATGACGTATTTGACATCAAGTCCAAGACAATTAGACCGTTAATGCACATGAACCCGTTACATGACCGGTGGAGGGCGACGTGGGTTTTCCCACCTAACCTAGTTGTCTAAATGGCAAGTTGAACATTTCTGTTGTTCTATTCTGGCATAGGTGTATTCCGGTGAATATGCTAAATTCACATTGCACCAAATATTATGGTATTTTTTGTCTCAATATTTCTGTATAATGTCTTATATATTGGAGTGGCAAAACAAATAACTGTGTGTTGCAATGGAAGAAAAAAATATGTACGAACGATCCTAACAGAATAAGCATGCCTCAAGAACCTCATTCACACGTACATGTAACTTCTTCACCTACGCTTTGTGCCTGCGCCAACGTTCACCACAAATTCCTAGGCATGTCCCACCCACACGTATCATCTCCACCCGCGCTTTCTACAACCCCCACCCCACTATTTTCTCTTGAAATAGGCTTTCGCCCAGCTTTATATATAAAGCAATACCCGAACAAGTACACCTCTGAACGATACAAGATGACGAGGTAGCCCTCTTACAAAGCCAATCATGAGATAACCGGCACACGCAAAACACACGCTACTACGCTATCAGCAACGAGCACGGGAAGACCTAAACACCTGCACTTACGACCTAGCACACCTAAGTTCCAAAACGCCCCCACGAGGGAGAACGACGCAGCGTAGCTATTGTATTGATTTCACACTGGACTGAGGTCTTCACCCAGAACCCTGGCACGGAAAGAAGAACCGCACCAATGTATTTAAGAAGAGCACGACACCCACGGGTTTCGTCATCATCAGAGCCACACCCGGCTTTATATATAAAGCAACACCGGAAGACCTTCGATATGCTGGAGGGTGATGAGGTGACATGGAGCTAAACATAGATTGAAGATTCTGTCATGGGTTCCTCAGAGAAGATAGAACAAATGAGTATGGAGATCCAGCTGTTGAAGACGCCGAGGGACAAGAACATTCAGGAGTTGTTCGCCTAATGGGTTGGTGAGAACAAGAATACAGTTAACATCATCACAGAGCCCTGCACATCTCGCATGCGAGGCAGTATGTCCCTTTTTCTTTAGCACAACTCATATGTCTCTTCCTACCGGGGAGCGTTCGTAATACTTTGCCTGATTCTATTATGGATTACCCATTTTGTTTACAAGTTGACGTACTTATTAATTTGGTGTCGTATTGACTACACCGGAGTCTGTTCTTGTGCAAAGGAAATTTGATTGGGATTGGCCGCACATATTAAATGCATCTAGAAAATTAACCACTGATAGATTTCACTCTTATCGCCCTTCTATTCAATACATTTTGATTGCTGAAATTTGAAACAATGACCAGGTTCTGTAGGAAGCACAAGAAAGTGGGTATGAAAGCTATGAGACGATGGCCAATACAGATATTGACAGGGCTGGAATATCATTAGAGTCCGGCGCCAACGAATATACATAGCGACTTAAAGTGTGACAATATATTCATAAATAGTCCTGATGGAACAGTGAAGATCGGCGACTATATGGTCTGGCGACATTATTGCATCAATGGAAAAAGCAAAGTGTCAAAGGTGTGTGACATTGTGTTTTTCTGACAGCTACGGTCTGTGAAAATATACCTATTCTATTTACTGTGGATATACTCTCAGGTTACTTTGTTTAAAAATTTATTTTAGTCGTGTACTAACTACCATTGTGTTAAAATGCAGGCGCATTAGACTTTACGGCACCAGAACGCTTCACTGGCAATACAATGAGTTGCTTGGGTATTCCAACCCCCTTGCTGAACCCTGTGCTATTCGCAGCCTCTTCTGTCAATCCAGCAGCACACCGCTGCCCTTCGCATCCTCCCTGCATCACTTCAACTGGGCCGTGCTCACATCATCTGCGGTCACATGCGCAATCTCTGCGCTCGACGCTGCCTCCACCGAGATTCATTGCAAGGTCTGTTCATAGCCACGGTTCTTGCTCCGTACCATTGTTGATGCTCCTGTTAATGGATAAGTGTCCAACAAAATCACCTGCAGGGTGCCTGAAACGGCCACTGCTGGGTACATGCATACAACAATTATGCCATGTCTTCCCTATTCGATCGGTCCCACAGGTATGTTTCTTTTCCTTCTTTGTTTAGTTTTAAAGAAAAGATTAATTTCTGAACTCACCATATTTTTATACTATATATAAGCATGGATGACTAGAATAGTTGATTGTCAGTTCACTTATATTTCTCCTATGGAAAGGAGCATCAGTTTTACGCATGCTTCCCGGGTCCTTGGTGAGAGGCCTCTGTGATGTTATTCTTTTAGGTAAGCTTTACTCAGGTTGCTACTCATGTCACAGTGTCCGTAATTTAGCTAGAGTCAGGTTCAGAGTTATTGACTGAATTTTTCGGGCACAACCATCAAGCAACCTGAGTAAAGCTTACCTAAGCCAATGATTTTGTTCTTTTAGCTAGAGCCAGGTTCAGAGTTGTTCACTCTGGATTTTTTGGGCACAACCATCAAGCAAGCTAGCACGTATTGTTTAACTGAAGCAAAGGGCAGCTAAGCTATGAATGCTTCATTCTTTGTTCTACACAAATGCAGCTACTATTTGTATTTGATCTGAGCAAAGGTGCAACCAATTGAAGTTATTTTGAAGAACCTGCACCTGAGTATATATGTTTTGATTTTATAGCCTGCAGAGTCTGTAGAGTAAAGTTTGTACATTTTTTGAATCGCTTTGTTCCGGTTTCCCTTGGTGTATAGTCTATACTGTATCAGGTTATTACTATGTGCAGATTTGTTTGTGCCATTGCCGATCATGTACTTCTTTCTGTGCTTGGAAGCATAGTCTCATTGTATCCCCTAGATCTGTATAAGTATATTTAGCTCACATACACTTGGCATTTGTTCTTCAAAAGGCGATGTCCTCTATGCTGGACTCCTGGTAACAGTTTATTACATGTTATTTCTTTTTTTTTGGTGAGTCTTTTCTTGAGATTTAGGATTATGGAGTTAACGGGTGTTATTTTTGACCTGCCAATACAGCTGCGTTAAACTTTTTGCTCTTCGAAAGCAACTATGTAAGTCTGACGCTAACATAATGTTTACTGCTGAAATACTTCAGTAGGTATAACTTAGAGTCAGGAACACAAGTAGAATTTCATAGAAATCTGTCTAGCTCCTGTAGATGAAAGACTTCCTGCAAGTGAGCTCTTGAATAACTCTTACCTCCAGGAAGATGAGGTCTATTCCAGCGCCTCCAATTTCAGTCTCTCTGGTCTCAAGTGTGACTGAAGAAGGGTGGCAATCTGCAAGTTTCGTGCTTTGGAAGGGTGAATTCTTACTGAAAAACCATATGTATCTTACCGACCATATTAATTTATTGCTAAGGTTTCCTCATACCAGTGGTAAATATAGCACTGAAGAAACTTTTAAATCAAACTTTACTTCAGTCTTTAATGACACTACGAATTATTTCAGGCTGTTTAAAGAATACTGAGTTGTCGAGCGAGGTACTGCAGTGGCTGGCGTTGCCGGCATGGGACGACGTCTCTAGGCTCCTGCCTGAGGCAAGCCTCTCCGGCCTCCTCGGATGCCCTCTAGGGACTGGCACTGTAAGATGGTCTCCTCACCTAGCACCTAGGTTGACCTAGCCACCGCCATCGAAGTGGAGAGTTGACAACATATGCCCTCTAGGGACTGGCACTGTAAGATGGTCTCCTCACCTAGCACCTAGGTTGACCTAGCCACCGCCATCGAAGTGGAGAGTTGACAACATATGTATGATTGTTGGACGTGTCAATCCTGCCATTGACATGTTCAAAACTATGAATTGAGTGATTACAAATATGCTTTGATCAATGAAATGAAAGGATGTTCTGTTACATCTTGTTGTGCAGATATAGGGCTTGAATTATTTTCGGTCATATCATCTTCGCCCTATAATAAAAAAGCGAGTGTGGGAGTGCGCGACCAGTTGCTACCAGTATCAAGGTGCACTTGATGTGTAGTTATCAGTCAATGAGAACCATAGAAAAATGAAGGCACGGACTCTAGGAGTATATATCCGCTCCCCAAAAAAGGGTGTGCTATATATTGAATGGTTCAATATAGGTCAGTGAGTTTGAGGCAGCAAAAAGCTTTAGAGCTAAAATCAATAGGAAATGGTATTTTTTTTCTTAAGATGTTTTTTTTTTATAAATGTAAAAAAATTGAATTAGTTAGTTAGTAATAAGAGAGAAAAGGAGACCATGACTTGATTGTCTATTTATTCGAAGTTTCTGCCTGCTGCTGTCGTCAACCTTGATGAAGTCATGTACCTAGGGTAGGGTCATGAACCTATCTAAGACACCCTCCCGAAGGACATCTCTAGAAGAAATTACCTTTCAGTTGACTAGGAAGAGTTCCACTCGACCAACTGGAAGACACTCGACCATGAAGCCAAACCACTCGACCGCCAGAAGATCTAAAGCTAGCTTTATGGTCATCATAGCACTTTATGTGGGCGTTACCAGTAACCCCCTACCTTAATGTACCTTTAACCCTGCATAACTGAGGGCCGGAGGGGTCTGGCGAACTCTATATAAGCCACCCCCCTCCTCAGTGTTGGGGGTTCGCACATTTGTAACTCATACACGCATAATCCAGTCGACCGCCTCCGGGCTCCGAGACGTAGGGCTATTACTTCCTCTAAGAAGCGCCTGAACTCGTAAAACTCGTGCGTATAAAACTACTCCATAGCTAGGATCTTGACTCTCGATACCTACCCCCCCATTCTACTGTCAGGCTTAGAACCACGACAGTTGGCGCCCACCGTGGGGCAGGTGTCTTAGCGACTTATTGGAGAAGTTGCATTTTTCTCGATCCCATTCATCATGGTTTCAGGCGGAGTTTTGGTTGAGGGTCGCGAGATCCGTCTCGGCGCGCTCACGTTCATCGCCGACGACTCCGCTTGGTTGCAGGAGGCTCCACTCAACGTTGACGCACTC
Organism: Aegilops longissima; assembly: GCA_021605205.1. NCBI lineage: Eukaryota > Viridiplantae > Streptophyta > Magnoliopsida > Poales > Poaceae > Aegilops > Aegilops longissima. The sequence continues at coordinate 611,558,947 of CM038681.1, read as the reverse complement.
TCCGTCCATGGGCGACGACTTCGCGCGCGTCGTCGCGGCGTCCTCCTGCGGCAGCCGTCGACCCGATGTCGGTTGGCTCTTATGCCGTCCTCCTCCGGTCTCGCGCGGCGCAAGCGCCCGGTCGTCGAGGCTTCAGCGGTGGGTGAGGCACGCGGTGGCCCGCCAGTCGGCCACTCCCCAAGTCGCGGCAATCGAGCCCGACGAATCTCTCTACGGCCTGTTCGATCTGTCGACTGGCTCCGTAGAGACTGCATCCGAGTGCGATAGCAGCGATCCAGCGGCGGAGGTTCTGATGGTCAACGGACCACGCAGTCCTCCTGGTTTCCCCCGCACCGACGAAGGCGTTGATGGAGGCGAGCCGGCGCAAGCTCATGAAGAGTACCAACCCGAGCCCCTCACTTCGCTGCAGAGGGAGGAGCTCCGCCGCCGGAACATGGATGCACTTCACACTCCTATCGTTGGAGAAACCCCCGAGGCCCGTGCCTTAGAAGATACGCGTTTGGCCAACTTGGCTGAACGCACTCGACTGGAAAATCTCCAGCGAGTGCTCGATGAACGAGCGCGACAACGGGCCCCGTCGTCCAGTCGACGTCAACTCTTTCCACAACCGACTCAGGTATACTGAACTCCCATTCAGAATCTAGCAGCTGCGGCCCGCATAGCAGAGTCCATTCAGCCTTCCCAGTCGGAGGCTGGCAGGGGCTTACTCCAGATCAGAGATTTGCTTCGGGCAGCAGGAGATCAAAATTCAGCTATATCATAGTCGCGGAACAGGATTCACAGCAGATCCGTCGCTGCGAATACAGTCCAGTCGGCACATAGCCCAAGATCGCCCCCGAGGCGTGAGGGACATGGAGGCCGGCGTGATCAGTAAGAGGACCGACTCGATCGTGATGATCGACGTCGAGTGCCCACTCCTCCCCCAAGGGGTGGGTCATATGCACCTCATCAGCAAGATGACAGACGCCAGCACAGTGTTGGGCGAAGGATTCCAGTCGACCCCAGGGAACGAGGCTTTGATGCGAGATCCGTTATCGTTCAAGGTCTGGTCGACAGGAACAGAGCGAACCGTGGAGGTCATGACAGAAATGCACCCATCAGCAGCAGAGTACACGTCTCAGGACCAGAGTGTTTTAACAGAGCCATCAGAGCCGCGGTGATTCCTCCCAACTTCAGGTTGGCGACTAGAGTCAGTAAGTTCACCGGTGAGTCTAAGCCAGATACTTGGCTTGAGGACTACCGAGTGGCTGTTCAGATCGGCGGCGGCAACGATGAGGTGGTCATGAAACACCTGCCTCTTATGTTAGAGGGATCGGCCAGAGCATGGCTGAATCAGTTAGCACCCAGCAGCATTTACACTTGGGAAGATCTAGCCCGAGTGTTTGTCAGGACATTTGAAGGGACTTGCAAGCGACCAGCAGGGTTGATAGAGTTGCGGTCGTGTGTGCAGAAGTCGAATGAAACTCTGAGGGATTACATCCAGAGATGGATCACTTTGCACCACACAGTAGAGAATGTATCTGATCATCAGGCAGTCTGTGCCTTCAAGGAAGGAGTCAAGAACAGAGAATTGAGTATGAAATTCGGTCGGATAGGAGACATGACCCTGAGTCGAATGATGGAGATTGCCACCAAGTACGCCAATGGTGAAGAAGAGGATCGGCCCCGGAGTGGCAAGTACAAGTCAGCCGCTAATGAAACCGGGGGAGGGAACTCGATCGGAAGCGAGGTTTAAAAGCCGAGCGGTCGCTCTGGAGAAGCCTTGGTCGTGACTCGGGAAAGTTCAAGGAAACCCAAGGGCCTTGAACCCCAAGAAAGTTAAAGACCAAGATGGAAATGATGTGTTGGACTTGCCATGTCACATTCACACGAAGAAAGATGAAGAGGGTAAACTCATTTACCCAAAGCATACCACTCGGCAAAGTGCGGCTCTTGATTCAGCGGCCCAAGGAAGCAGCCCAAGGAAAAGGAAAAGGAGTCAGACAAAGTCGAGGACAAGGAAGATAGTGATGGTGGGTACCCTCAGGTCAATTCCACTCTGATGATTTTTGCTGACGTTGAAAGCAAAAGTCGATTGAAAGTTATCAACTGCGAAGTGAATATGGTCGCTCCGGCGACACCCAGTTACCTGAAATGGTCGTAGACTGCCATCACATTCGACCAGTATGATCACCCAACACACATAGCCACCCCTGGGAGGCAAGCGTTGGTGGTCGACCCAGTCGTCGAAGGCACTCGACTAACTAAGGTTTTGATGGATGGTGGCGATGCTTTGAACATTTTGTATCGAGAGGCGTTGAAAGGGATGGGCATTCCGATGTCGGACTCAGCACCGACAACATGAGCTTCCATGGAGTCATTCACGGAAAGAAGGCTGAGTCACTCGCCAAATTGCTCTTGATGTGGTTTTTGGTGACTACAAGAATTTTCGTAAGGAAAAGTTGACCTTTGAGGTCGTGGATTTTCAGAGCGCTTATCACGCTATCCTGGGGAGGCCGGCATATGCGCGTTTCATGGCTCGACCATGTTATGTGTACCTCAAGCTGAAGATGCCAGGTCCAAAAGGTGTGATCACTATCACTAGCAATCGGAAAAAGGCAGAAGAGTATTTCCAGAAAGGCTCTAAGATCGCTGATGCTCAGATGGCAGTGGTCGAACTGCAAGAGTACCAGAAAACTGCAGACCCGAGTGATTTGTTGCGAGCCAAGAAGCCCGCCACGGAGTCAGCATTTCATTCGTCCAGAGAGACAAAACCGGTTCATATTCATCCGACTGATCCCAATGCTGCTCCGACTCACATCTCAACAACACTCGACTCCAAATAGGAAGAAGCGCTCATCCAGTTCCTCCGTGAGAACTGGGACGTCTTTGCATGGAAGCCTGCTGACATGCCAGGTGTTCCCAGGGGATTGGCTGAGCATCATCTGCGAGTCGACTCAAAAGTTAAACCTGTCAAAGAACATCTTCGACGGTCCGCCGTCCAGAAGAGAAAGGCCATTGGCGAGGAGGTGGCTCTGCTCTTAGCAGCAGAGTTTATCCGAGAGATTTACCACTCCGAGTGGCTCGCCAATGTTGTCAAGGTCCCTAAGAAGGACAATTCACTATGCATGTGTATCGACTTCAAACATATCAATCGGGCCTACCCGAAAGATCATTTTCCCCTCCCCCGCATCGACCAAATAGTTGACTCAACTGCGGGGTGTGAGCGGTTGTCTTTCCTAGACGCATATTCCGGGTACCATCAGATCCGTCTGTATGGACCCGACGAGATCAAAACAGCTTTCATCACTCCATTCGGGTGCTTTTGTTATGTCACCATGCCATTCGGCTCACGAACGTCGGAGCCACGTTCATGAGGATGATTCAGAAGTGTTTACTCACTCAAATCAGTCGGAATGTGGAAGCATACATGGATGACATTGTGGTCAAGTCACGGAAAGGTTCCGACCTGTTGACTGACCTTGCTGAAACATTTGTCAATCTCAGGAGGTACGATATCAAGCTTAATCCATCAAAGTGCACATTCGGAGTTCCTGGCGAAAAGTTACTCGGTTTCCTCGTTTCTGAACGAGGAATCGATGCTAACCCTGAAAAAATTGGCACTATACTCTGAATGAAAGCATACAATGCGTGTGCACGATGTCGAAGCTTCTTTGGATGCTTGGCGCTTTAAGTCGATTCATCTCTCGCCTCGGTGAAAAGGCATTGCCTCTTTACCGGTCGATGAAGAAGTCGACAAGTTCGAGTGGACTCGAAGCTGATGCAGCGTTTGCGAGCTCAAAGCTCGCTCTCCACCAACCGGTGCTTGCTGCCCCAATCAGCAAGGAGCCGTTGTTGCTTTACATTGCAGCCGCAGGACAAGTCGTCGATCAGATACTTACGGTCGGCGGCAGAGGAAGGAAACGCCTTCAAAGTTCAGCGCCCAGTATATTATCTTTCTGAAGTATTAACCCCGTCGAAGCAAAGATGCCCTCATTATCAGAAGCTTGTGTATGTGATTTATATGACGATGAAGAAGGTTTCTCACTACTTCTCTGATCATTCCATTACAGTCGTCAGCGATGCCCCATTATCGAGATTACACTGTGAGATGCAACTGGTCGAGTGGCGAAATGGGCGATTGAACTTCTTCCCTTTGATATCAAGTTTGAGGCAAAGAAAGCCATCAAATCCCAAGCAATAGCAGATTTCATCGCCGAGTGGATTGAACAACAGTTACCGACTCAAGTTCACTCGGAGCACTAGACTATGTTCTTTGCGGTTCCAAGATGCTGAATGGTTCGGTCTTTGGGGTAGTATTGGTTTCCCCGAGGAGATAAGCTCAGATATGTGCTCCAGATTCACTTTGATTCTTCCAACAATGAAGCAGAATCTGAAGCACTGTTGTATGGGTTGCGTATGGCCATTTCACTCGGCGTCAAATCGCCTCATGGTTTATGGTGACTCAGATCTAGTGGTTAATCGGTGATGAAGGAGTGGGACGTCAAGTCCAGCCATGATAGCTCTTTGTAATGCAGTGAGGAAGCTAGAGAAGAAGTTTGAGGGTTAGAGCTCCATCATATACCCCCATTGAAAAATCAAGCTGCTGATGATTTGGCGAAAATAGGGTCCAAGAGGGAAGCCATTCCCAGTGATGTGTTTTTGGAGCACATTCGCACACCGTCGATTCAAGAGGATCCTTTCACTGAAGAAGCTCCACAGCCAAAAAGTGCCACTGATCCGACTGAAGTTGAGGTTCCAGCGGTGGTCGACTTGGTCATGGAAGTCGTGGTCATCACTCCCGACTGGACAGTTCCATACATTGCGTATATCCTGAGGAAAGAGCTCCCAGAGAACAAAGAAGAGGCTCGACAGATCGTCCGCCGATCCAAGGCCTTTACTGTGATCAAGGGACAATTGTTCAGAGAAAGTGTGACTGGAGTCAGCCAGAAGTGCATAACGCCAGAAGAAGGTCAGATAATTCTTGATGATATCCACTCGTGGACCTGTTGTCACCATGCGTCCTCTCGGACCATCGTGGCTAAAGCATACCGAGCAGGATTTTATTGGCCGAAGGCAAATGAAATGGCAAAGGAAATAGTCGACAAGTGTGAAGGATGTCAGTTCTACTCCAATTTGTCACACAAACCAGCCTCAGCATTGAAGACCATTCCACTCGTCTGGCCTTTCGCTGTTTGGGGATTGGATATGGTTGGACCCCTGAGAACTGGCAGGAGCGGTTTCACTCATTTGCTTGTGGCAGTCAACAAGTTTACGAAGTGGATCGAAGCTAAACCTATCAAGAATCTTGATGCGTGCACTGCTATCAGTTTCATCAGAGAGTTGATATTCAGATATGGAGTTCCGCACAACATCATCACTGATAATGGATCAAACTTCGATTCCGACAAGTTCAAAGCCTTTTGCGCCTCTCAGGGCACGCGAGTCGACTATGCTTCAGTTGCTCACCCTCAGTCGAATGGACAAGCAGAACGATCAAATGGTCTAATTCTCCAAGGACTGAAACCTCGACTGATGTGTGATCTCAAGCATGCAGCAGGAGCGTGGCTCGACGAACTTCCGTCGGTTCTTTGGGGATTAAGGACCACTCCTAATCGGTCATTGGGAGAACTCCATTCTTCATGGTCTATGGAGCTGAAGCAGTTCGCCGGCGACCTGCTCCACAATGCGCCCGAGTCGAACTCTACTCAAGTCAAGCGGAGCAAGCCCGGCAAGATGCAGTCGACCTCCTTGAAGAGGAGAGAGAGAGATGGCCCTGATCCGCTCGACCATCTATCAGCAGGACTTGCGTCGATTACATGCTAGAAATGTGAAGAGCCGAGCCTTTCAAGAAGGGGACTTGGTCCTCCGAGTGGATCAGCAGAAACCACACAAGCTCGCTCCCACTTGGGAAGGTCCCTTCATCGTCACCAGAGTTCTCCACAATGGAGCTTATCATCTCTACAACGTCGAACGCCAGATCGATGAGCCTCGAGCCTGGAATGCGGAGCTGCTCTGCCCCTTTTACACTTAAGAACTCACTCGGGTGAGATGTAATAAAAATACCTCTGTAGTTTGTTTATGAAAGATAAGAATGTTATAATTTTCCCAGTGATTGTTATTACTTTTTCGTTTACATAAGAAATTTCCCCCAGTCGGTGGCTTAGCCGCGAACCTGTTTCGCCTAAGTTTGTAAAACAAATCCATGCCGAGTGGAGAGCCAGCCTCCCACTCGGGGCTTAGCTGCGAATCCGTTTCGCCTAAGTATCTGAAAAATCCTACCAAGTGAGGAGCCAGCCTCCCACTTGGGGGCTTAGGTGTAGTCCAAGTACTCGCCTAAGTATTTGAAAATCCTACCGAGTGAGGAGCCAGCCTCCCACTCGGGGGCTTAGCTGCAGTCCAAGTACTCGCCTAAGTATTTGAAAATCCTACCGAGTGAGGAGCCAGCCTCCCACTCGGGGGCTTAGCTGCAGTCCAAGTACTCGCCTAAGTATTTGAAAATCCTACCGAGTGAGGAGCCAGCCTCCCACTCGGGGGCTTAGCTGCAGTCCAAGTACTCGCCTAAGTATTTGAAAATCCTACCGAGTGAGGAGCCAGCCTCCCACTCGGAGGCTTAGCTGCAGTCCAAGTACTCGCCTAAGTATTTAATACAATGTGCACTTTGCGAGGACGACGAGGTACAGGTCGACTGTTGCCTTCCCCTTCAAAGCTATGACACAAAAATCCTCCTTGGAGGCTTAGCTGCAGTCCAGTACTCGCCTAAGTTTGAAAAATCCTACCGAGTGGAGAGCAAATCTCCCACTCGGGGGCTTAGCTGCAGTCCAGTACTCGCCTAAGTTTGAAAAATCCTACCGAGTGGAGAGCAAACCTCCCACTCGGGGGCTTAGCTGCAGTCCGGTACTCGCCTAAGTTTGAAAAATCCTACCGAGTGGAGAGCAAACCTCCCACTCGGGGGCTTAGCTGCAGCCCAGTACTCGCCTAAGTTTGAAAAATCCTACCGAGTGGGGAGCAAACCTCCCACTCGGGGGCTTAGCTGCAGCCCAATACTCGCCTAAGTACGAAATCCATCTCGATCCGCAAGGACGACGAGGTGCAGGTCGACTGTTACCTTCTCCTTCGGAGCTGCGCCACAAGTACAACGTGCGCTTCATCCCGATCCGCAAGGATGACGAGGTGCAGGTCGACTGCTGCCTTCTCCTTTGGAGCTGCGCCACAAGTACAACGTGCGCTCCATCCCGATCCGCAAGGACGACGAGGTACAGGTCGACTGTTTCCTTCTCCTGCGCCTGCAAGAGCAACAAAGTGTAGGTCGACTGGATCCACCTTAGAGCTACATCTCAAGCATTGAAGCATAATCCGAGTGAAGAGCAAAGTTCACTCGAAGGCAAACAAAAGCATATTTCGACGATAAGTAAAGTTCGGATAGCATCCTAAGGATGCAGAAGTACCCAGGCCTCAAGCCTGTTAAAGTTTATCGGTTACAGGATCACTCGGCATTCCGAGGTAAATTTAAGACGAGTCATAGAAGTTTTTTACTCCTCGGGCAGAGGACTGGAAGGCGCGACGAACTGGTCCAGGTCAATCCCATCGGCGATTCGGGTGGCAGCACCAATGAAGGTCTCCATGAAAGATCGGAAGTCGTACTTCTTGGTATTGGCAACTTTGATGGACGCCAACCTTTCCTCTCGTGCCTCCTTGCAATGAACGCGGACCAGGGACAGAGCGACATCAGCACCGCATCTGGCAGAGACTTCTTCCATTCCTGCACTCGACTTGGAATATCATTCAGTCAAGTCATTAAAGACTCAAGGTCATTTTGAAGTGTTTCGCCTGGCCAGAGTGTTGAGTCGATCTGCGACACCGCAACCTTCAGACGAGCAAGGTAGTCCACCACAACAGCAACGCGAGATTCCAGTCGGAGCACGTTCATAGCAGCTTCGTCTTTCACGGGGGAGTTAATGGGGTCCAGACTTGTCTCCACTCGACTAGTCTCCTCCTCGAAATTACGGCGAGAATTCTGCAAATCGACTCGAGTTCAAGCTAATGGTTCTATGATGAGTCGATGATGACAAGTCAATCGGATAAGAGGAATTACCTTCAAGCATGAGGAATAGCTTCTTGGCGAGCCCTCCCAGATAAGCCTCTAGATCATTCTTCTTCCCCGCCAGCTCACCAGCCTGGTCGCTCAGAGCTATCTTGTCGTTCTTCAGTCGGCTAACCTCCTTGTTAGCCGCATCAAGAGCAGCTTTCAGATTGGTGTTCTCTTCTTCAAGTTTTCCGACTGAAGACAACTTCTCTTCCGCGAGCCTGGTCTTGTTCAAAGCCGTTTGCTGCGCCTCGGCAAGGTCATGATCCTTCTTCTTGAGCCTCCTCCATTTTGTGCGCAAAATAACGGTGAGGTCAGAATTAGGAAGGACGAGAAAAACAAAAACAGTCGTCAAGATCTCACCAGCCATACCTTTTGCTTCGTCTCTGCATACGCAAGTTCTCCTGTGCAAGCTTCAAGTCAAGGTTGAGCTGGATCTGTTTGTTCTCCAATTCAGTGTATCGAGCCACAAGCTCGCAAGATTTCTGCAAAGAATTAGTCGACAGACGTCACAGATGGGTTACTTCCGAGTGTCCAAGAAAAATTAATGTGTTTCTAAGCCTACATCCGAATCAAAATATTCGACAGTAGTCTCGGGGATTACACCCAGTGGGTGCACTTAGCGTGCCCCCACTGATCCTACCAACTCGGTTCGATCAGTCGACCGAAAGAGACAAAAAAAGAAGAGAAAGGAGTTCTTCAGACTACGGTCGACTGCCAACATTCCACCATAGTCTCGGGGACTACACCCAGTGGGTGCACTCAGCGTGCCCCCACCAGTTTCAAGATTCCACTCGACATGGTCCGACCAGACCGAGTGAAGAAGTTGTCAAAGAGATACAAAGTACAAAGACTACGGTCGACTGCCAGCAGTCCACTATAGCCTCGGGGACTACATCCAGTGGGTGCACTCAGCGTGCCCCCACCGGTTCGAAAATTCACTCGACACACCGGTGGGTGTCTGAATCTGAAGGTCTTCGAAAGAAGTGTTTTTCAGGTAGCATATCCTAACAAGACAAGTGGTGATCAACTAACCTGGACATTGCTCTGAAGAGCCGAACTGGCATCATAGGCCGCTTGGCTGGCTTCCCGGACCACCTTCATCTGCTCCATCATGAGCCCCGCTTGGCGTATAGCCTCCTTAGCAGCACCCACTTGGTCCTCCGGGACGTGGTGCGTGGCGAAAAGGGAAGGCGGATCAGCAGTCGACGTTGAAGGCCGGATACTCGTCAGCGGCATAGCGAAAGACACAGAAGTTCGAGTGGTGTTACCACCCTCATTAACCAGCGCCTCAGACATCGATGCAACCTGAGCAGTCCTGCCAGCAGGTGCCTTCTTAGTCCTCCTCCGCCTCAACGGCTCCTCCTCATCATCATCAGGGAGATCAATGACATGAGGAGGGACTACAGGAAAGATTCTAAGTTAAAGACGGAAATCCAATCGACCAAAAGAAAAATTGCAGCGATCGTACCAAGGTTAGAGCAAGCAGCATCTTCCATCTCCTGGTCTTCGTTCCTGACTGAGGTCTCGGAGGTGGCAGCGCTGCAGAGTTCAGAAATCAGTTGATCAGTCAACAAGTCGACCAAAAGTATGATTCCCGCTGAACAAAGAGCTCAAGTTCTGTTGTACCCGGAAATAGTGGGGATAACCATCTTCATCTTGGGAAAAACCTGGGAGAAGACAAACAAGATGAAAGTCAGTCGACCAATTTAAGCGAACAATATGGGGTAAGCAGAGTCAGAGTCAAAGATACGGGATTGAACCTTGTCAGGCTCGTACGATTGGTCGAGTGGAGGGATCCTCCGGGCTCCTCGGGGGTTATCTTTGTTCCCAGTGATGGCGGCCATCCATATCTCCAGTGTGGCACCCTCGACCTCCTCCGGGTGGACCCGAGTGGTGTCTTCAGTACCAGAATACATCCACATCGGATGGTCTCGATACTGAAGTGGTTGGATGCACCGTCGAAGAAAAACCTCTAGAGGATCCATACCAGTCACCCCGTCACGGATGAGCTGGACTACACGCTCGACCGAAACCTTGACCTGAGCCTTCTCCTCCGGGATCACCTTCAGAGAGGATGGCTTGCTCACTCGGTCCATGGAGAAAGGAGGGAGTCCAGTCGACTGCCCTGGCGTCGGCTGGACTTGGCAATAGAACCAGGTCGACTGCCACCCTCGAACCGACTCGGGAAGGATCATGGCTGGAAAAGAGCTATTACCTCTCATTTGGACCCCAAGACCCCCACACATCTGAATTACTTGGGTTCTCTCATCACTCGGGTTTTCCTTTTTCACCGTCTGAGAGCGACAGGTGAAGATGTGTTTGAAGAGGCCCCAATGCGGCCGACAACCCAGAAAATTCTCACACAAAGACACGAAAGCGGCGAGATACATGATAGAGTTGGGCGTGAAGTGGTGGAGTTGTGCCCCAAAGAAGTTCAGAAACCCTCGAAAGAAAGGGTGGGGCGGCAAAGAAAACCCGCGGTCGACGTGAGTGGCTAAGAGGACGCACTCACCCTCCTGACGCTGCGGCTGCCACTCCATCCCTGGAAGCCTCGCTGATCCATGAGGGATCAGTTCTTCGTTGGCCAGGTCGTCAAGATCTACCTGGCGGATGGTCGAGCGAATCCAGTCGCCCTGGATCCAGCCTTGCGGCAAACCGGCCCGCGATGAGGATCCGCCCCGACTGGTCGCCCTCCCCTTCGCCTTCGCCATCGCCTTCTTCGCCCGTTCCAAAGCCGCCGTCTTTTCTTTCACCATTGTCGCCGGCGGAACGCGCGAGGAGCAGCGGTTCGGAGGTGGAGGCAGGGGCGGCGGATGAATCTGAGGAAGAAAGGAGGAAAGGGGAACGCACTGTTCAAAAAACCTCAGCCCTGGACCTTATATGAGGTTACTTCCGAGTGACTGACCGGTAGGCCCAGGCGATCCTGTCAAATCCCGCAACAGTCGCCCGCGCGATACGTGGCGAAAAAGGTGGCGCGGAGATCGAGGCGCCCTTGCCTTATCCCATCCAATTACTGCGGCTCTCTCTCCGTCCCGCTCGTTTCCCGAAGATTCAAATCCCGCCAAATCCGCGCGCCGCAGAGCAAATCGTCAGACAAAAGATTTCCTCCGTCTTGTCATTCGGAAATCACCAAGTACGGAAAACGCACTTGACGGGTACAAAGAATGGATCAAGGCAACTGAAAAAGAAGTTGATACCGTCACTTAAGTCCATTTGATTCAAGACAAGACACTATTGCAGCACAAGAATGAGTCGGGAGTATGTTCAACTCCTTCCCCACTCAAACCTCGATCCATTCGGGGGCTAATGATGAAGCCATGTACCTAGGGTAGGGTCATGAACCTGTCTTAGACACCCTCCCCAAGGACATCTCTAGAAGAAATTACCTTTCAGTCGACGAGGAAGAGTTCCACTCGACCAACTGGAAGACACTCGATCATGAAGCCAAACCACTCGACCACCAGAAGATCTAAAGCCAGTCTGCACGCAAACGGTCGGTCATTAAGTAGCTTTATGGTCATCATAGCACTTTATGTGGGCGTTACCAGTAACCCCCTACCTTAATGTACCTTTAACCCTACATAACTGAGGGCCGAAGGGGTCTGGCGAACTCTATATAAGCCACCCCCCTCCTCAGTGCCGGAGGTTCGCACCTTTGTAACTCATACACGCATAATCTAGTCGACCACCTCCAGGCTCCGAGACGTAGGGCTATTACTTCCTCCGAGAAGGTCCTGAACTCATAAAACTCGTGCGTATACAACTACTCCATAGTTAGGATCTTCGCTCTCCATATCTACCCCCCATTCTACTGTCAGGCTTAGAACCACGACAAACCTACCCTTGCATGCCATCTACTTCCAATTCACTTTTGCGAGAGGTGCATGCCCGACCGTAGACGTTGATGCATCCTCTCACTCAACGTCGTGTCTCCGCAGGATGGAGCTTAGATCGGTGAACCGCATAATGGTCAACATAGAGGCAAAAAGTAGATGATTTTGACGCTTTCGATGGTGCATGAGGAGGTATTTTTCACCTTTTGCCTATAGCAACACACGGGTCTTCTGCTAGATGAGACTGGGGCGAAGCCCACCATCATTATAAATTTTCATAATTACAAGTCGGTGTAGGAAGGGGCTCATGAAAGCCGCGTGCTAGAGTGTGATGACCAATCCCCGGTTCGGTCGTTGGCACCCATCAACAATGCACAGCGGATCAGACTTTGAGTGACCCTCCACAACCCAGGTCCTTGATCCCACTCACGGTAGTGAAGCATTGCGATGGTCGCCAATGAAACCCTACTCAGGGTGCTACTTTCCTCGACGGCCTCCATGTTGTCACTGTAGCGGGATGCATGGGACCAAGTGTAGGGAATAGCTTGCGGAGAGCGGTCCTCATGTCCAGCTCGACAAGATTAGTTTTAATGTTTTAAACATTCCATTGTGATTGCACGTTAATGACATGTGTGTCATGCAATGGCTGGGATTGACGAAGTCCAGACATATTGTGATTAGAGGACACTGCGGTAATCGCCGGTGGTGACGGACTAAGATAAGTGGTGACACGGTGTCAGTGAGGGACTAAGATAATTGATGACACGGGTGGGACACCGTGTTGAAATAGAAGACGTTGAATTGTGGGGGTCTTGAGCCGTATTTATCGGGCCCGTTGCAACGCACGGGCATGTTTACTAGTAATGTCTTATATATTGGAGTGGCAAAACAAATAACTGTGTGTTGCAATGGAAGAAAAAATATGTACGAACAATCCTAATAGAATAAGCATGCCTCAAGAACCTCATTCACACGTACATGTAACTTCTTCACCTACGCTTTGTGCATGCGCCAACGTTCACCACAAATTCCTAGGCATGTTCCCACCCACACTTATCACCTCCACCCGCGCTTTCTACAACCCCCACCCCACTTTTTTCTCTTGAAATAGGCTTTCGCCCAGCTTTATATATAAAGCAACACCCGAAGAAGTACACCTCTGAACGATACAAGATGACGAGGTAGCCCTCTTACAAATCCAATCATGAGATAACCGGCACACGCAAAACACAAGCTACTACGCTATCAGCAACGAGCACGGGAAGACCTAAACACCCGCACTTACGACCTTGCACACCTAAGTTCCAAAACGCCCCCATGAGGGAGAACGACGCAGCATAGCTATTGTATTGATTTCACACTGGACAGAGGTCTTCACCCAGAACCCTGGCACAGAGAGAAGAACCACACCAATGTATTTAAGAAGAGCACGACACCCACGGGTTTCGTCATCATCAGAGCCAAGGCACCGAGCTTTTGCTCTGCAACTCAACCATGCCACCACGAGGCCGCTAGGAGGAATGCCACGATGTCAAATCTCTAGATCTGAATCAGGGCGCTGCCCCTCCAAGAGAGAGGGCATGCCCAAGCTACATGTCGCAACATATTTCGAGGCCCACACAACCCGGGAGGAGCGCCACCACCACCGCAATGAAGCCCGCCGAAGAGCGATCATGCGGACCGCCATCGAGGGCCGCTACCCCGGCATCCCTGTCACGAGATAGTGTGCGCCACTCACATAACAACACACTCAACCACAATTGGAAGAGTGACGACACTCCATCTACTCCTAGCCCAACATCAATCCTCGAGTCTGGGTAGGCGCCTTCACTATATGAGGCACCCACACCTGCGTTCACAGCCAATGCCCAGCGAACTACCCGCCTTCCCCCCACCTTTCCCACCAAGGCAACTGTGGTTTTCTGCCATGCTCGCACCTGAGACATAGAGGCCACCACCGCAGATGGTGGCACGCTCTCCTTGAAGGAAATATGCCCTAGCGGCAATAATAAAGTTGTTATTTATATTTCCTTATATCATGATAAATGTTTATTATTCATGCTAGAATTATATTAATTGGAAACTTGATACATGTGTGAATGCATAGACAAAACAAAGTGTCCCTAGTATGCCTCTACTTGACTAGCTCGTTAATCAAAGATGGTTAAGTTTCCTGACCATAGACAAGTGTTGTCATTTGATGAACGGGATCACATCATTAGGAGAATGATGTGATGGACAAGACCCATCTGTTAGCTTTTCATAATGATCGTTAAGTTTTATTGCTATTGCTTTCTTCATGACTTATAAATATTTCTTTCACTATGAGATTATGCAACTCCCGAATACCGGAGGAACACCTTGTGTGCTATCAAACGTCACAACGTAACTGGGTGATTACAAAGATGCTCTACAGGTGTCTCCGAAGGTGTTTGTTGGGTTGGCATAGATCGAGATTACGATTTGTCACTCCGAGTATCGGAGAGGTATCTCTGGGCCCTCTCGGTAATGCACATCACGATAAGCCTTGCAAGCAATGTGGCTAATGAGTTAATTGCAGGATGATGCATTACGGAACGAGTAAAGAGACTTTCTGATAACGATATTGAACTATGTATGAGGATACCGACGATCGAATCTCGGGCAAGTAACATACCTTCGACAAAGAGAATTGCGTATGTTGTCATTACGGTTTGACCGATAAAGAACTTAGTAGAATATGTAGGAACCAATATGAGCATCTAGGTTCCGATGTTGGTTATTGACCGGAGATGTGTCTCGGTCATGTCTACATAGTTCTTGAACCCGTAGGGTCCGCACGCTTAACGTTCGATGACGATTTGTATTATGAGTTATGTGTTTTGGTGATTGAAGATTGTTCGGAGTCCCAGATGAGATCACGGACATGACGAGGAGTCTCGAAATGATCGAGAGGTAAAAATTGATATATTGAACGATAGTATTCGGACACCGGAATGGTTTCGGGACGTTTTGGATATTTATCAGAGTACCGAGGGGTTACCGAAACCCCCCGGGGATAGTAATGGGCCTAATGGGCCATAGGAGAGAGAGGAGACAAGCCACAAGGGGTGCCTCCCCCCCATGGGAGTCCGAATTGGACTAGGGGAGGGGGCGGCCCCCCCTTTCCTTCCCCTACTCCCTCTCCTTTCCCCCTTTCTTCCTCCAGAGAAGGAAAAAGAGGGGGGGTGCGAATCCTACTAGGACTGGAGTCCTAGTAGGACTACCCTCTCCTTGGTGCGCCCCTTTTGGCCGACGGGGGTAGGGGCCATCCCAAAGCACATCAATTGTTCTTAGTCGTGTGTGTAGGGGAACGTAGCATGCAATTTCAAAAAAATTCCTACAATCACGCAAGATCTATCTAGGAGATGCATAGCAACGAGAGGGGGAGAGTGTGTCCACGTACCCTCGTAGACCGAAAACGGAAGTGTTAGGTTAACACGGTTGATGTAGTCGAAGGTCTTCACGATCCAAGCGATCCAAGTACCGAACGTACGACACCTCCAAGTTTAGCACATGTTCAGCTCGATGACATCCCTCGAACTCTTGATTCAGCAGAGGGTCAAGGGAGAGTTTCGTCAGCACGATGGCATGGTGACGGTGATGGTGATGTGATCCGCGCAGGGATTCGACTAAGCACTACGACGCTACGACTCTTTTTTATGGTAACCTATATATACTACTAAGGGCATCTTCAATACCGACCCTCTAACCTCCCTCATCCGTCCAGACCATGCTGTCCGGAACATGGAAGCCATCCAACGCGGGTCTGTATCGGTTCAAGACGCGGTCTGGACGTACTTTCTCCCATAAACCGAAGACAAATGTGGGGGGCTTTGCGGGAGTCTGGACCTCTCCCACGCCCGCCTCTGACCACCCTAGCCCACCCAAACCCTCCTCCCTTGCCCGTGCGCGTTCCCCCCTTCCCCCCTCCGGCGCCAGCTGCCCGCATTCATGGCACTTTAGAGCGCGCCGCTCCACCTTGAAGACGGCTCAGGGCGGACACGACCTCTCACTACCTCCTCCATTGAAGCGGCTCACCTGCCGAGGCTGCTGCCCGCGGCGCGTCTCTGGTGTTCGCGCCTGTTCAATGCCAAAGATGCATGACTTGACGGGACGGATATCTACCACGCCCGTTCAATGTCCTTCCATATGCCGCCAATAAGCAGACTCGCCGGCCAAGAAAACCACTCTGTGCGGCACATTAACGCACCCGTACGCGTCGTCGAGTCCGCTATTTAAAGGCGGCCACACCTGGCTAAATCCACACCACAGCACAAGCCGCCCCCATCCTCCTCCCTTCTACTGCATCCACCATGACTGCAGGCGGCGAAGTTCTGTGGGAGAGTCTTTCCACGGAGATGAAGCACGATGTGGCCGCCCTTGCCACCGCCTGGTAGAGCCGCCGTGCCAGGCAGATTGAGGCCGGCTTGCCGACCAGCTCACCGGAGGTCTCCGAGGAGGAGGACAACACCATGGTTGAGACAGTCTGCGGTGACGCCGCCCCAGCTCCTGCGCCTCTTGTGCACGTTGGTTTCTCCATGGAGCCGGCACAGGCGCACTACAACGCCACCATGGCAAGCTCAGGAGGAACAACAGTACAACTTGTTCCTCGTGGAGCAGCACCGGCTGGCGGAGAGCCAGATCTATGGCAAACGCGCGAGCGAGGAGGCTATGGCGGCCATGACCGCGGCTAACCCCAACTTTGTCGCGGAGCAGCGTGCCATCTATGATGTCATCCGCGCTCAATCCGCCACTCGTCAGGAAGCAGCCGCCGCCGAGGCGCAGCCCCAGGCGATCGTGGACGAGAACAACGCCTGCTGCGCCTCCTACACGCCACCGACGAATTATCAAGCAGCCTAATGGGACGACGACAGCGTCGGTGCCACCATTTCCATCGTGGACCTCACGTCCACCAGCGATGGATATATAGATCGCGGACTCCTCCAAGGATGAGTAGGCCACAGGAGGTGGCAGGGCTTGGTGTCCAATGTGGGCTGGTCTGTGTCCCGTGTTCTATTCTTCTTCGCCGGAGGCCGCACCTTCACTTCACGGGTATTATCCCTGCTGCTCATGGAGATGGCGGACGGAACGACACAGGCATGGAAGCCGGGCGCCACCGCCGTAGGATAGGTTTAGGGACAGGTAATTTTTTCTAAATGTTCGAAATGTAATGAAAATCCACGATGTTGTTTGAACTCCGTCATGTTTATATGAAATCTGACCATGTTTGCACGAATTTCATCCGGTTTGTTGAAAAAGAGTTTGAAATGTATGCAGCTATGGTTGGATGGCAGCCTCCCAAATCAGTGTCCGCGAACTGGTCCCCATATCCAGCATTTAATGCTCGGGGATTCCTAGTTGTCGTTGAAGATGCCCTAAAGGGAGATAGCAGCATACACCTCATCTAGTTGAGGGTAGGACTGACTTTTCCTACTACAAACCCTACAACCTTGCATCTCCATGTGCTTGGTACTATTTTTTCCGAAATGATAAGTGTCATACGTGTGGCACGAAGCAATCTGGCCCTGGCATTTTTTAAACAAAAATTGCCATCCGAAAAGAAAAAACAAAATATAGAAAACTAAAACTTGCCATGCCAGAAGTTGCTATGCCTTTCTCCTTGCCGATTTACGGGAAGACAGTCTTCCGTACGGGCAACCGCCTGAAACTTCCGCACGCAGCCCGCCAAAATGTTGCTGCCCTGCCGGAGCTTTGCCGGAAAGCTGTCGCGCCGCCCGACGCCGCCTAGCCCGCGCCACCCGAAAACATCACATTAAAAAGAGAACACTTTTCTTTTTTATAATGCTATGTTTTTGTGGGTTTCTTGCGTGTGTGATTAGGTGTTACCTGTTAATCAACTCATAGTTATGAGAGAATTTTTTGCGCCGGTGGTCGCATGTATCATGTTGTTGCTACATAAATCTGTCGCGCCGCTGGCGCACCACCGCCGCCTAGCCCGTGCCACCCAAAAATTCACATTATAAAAAAGAAAACACTGATGGTTTCGTGGGTTTTTTGACTGTGTGATTACTTGTTACCTGTTAATCAACTCGTAGTTATGTGGGAATTTTTTATGCTGGTGGTCGCATGTATCATGTTGTTGCTACAGTGTTAGACATTGACGCTTTTTTTAGGTGGTGAGAGGACACACGGGATTGTTGTGCTTTTTATGATGGTTGATGCCGATTAATTTAATAAATTGTTCATCCTGTCAAAATCATGAATTAAAGGCAAAATTGATTGTCTTACCTAAATGAGAGAGCTTTTTAAGAAATCAATCCGGTGAAAATTATGATCCAAGTTCAAAATAAAAACACCTTAACTAAATGTAAGAGCTCCAAAATTAAGGCCAGGAAGCATCCGGGCCAATAGTGTCCAGGCTTGACGCGTGTTCAACACTCAAACGCTCAAACTGAACTGTCGAGCTAGGCACCGATACGACAGGCTTCCAGGCAGCTAGGCCAGCAAGCACGCGCGGTGTTGGACATCCGACCCGACTCGGCTCACGACCGGACAGCCTTGCCGCTATATATTTCTCTCTCTCCCCAGCCAGCACGGACGCAATTTCTCAGATCGCACAGACCTTCATCACGTAGTACGAACGACCGGATCGGCCAATTCCCATGGCGGCGTCGAGCCCGGAGTGGTCGAGCCTCCTGCCGGATATCCTGGGCCAGGTGATCGCCCGCCTCCCGCACATCGCCGACCGCGCCCGCTTCCGCGCCGTCTGCCGCTTGTGGCGCTCGGCCTTGCGCCTGCGAGATTCCCATCGGCGAGGGCTTCCGTGGGTTGTCCTTAACGACGGCGCCTACCTGACGCCCTCGGACAGCGGAATCCATCGCCTCCCACTTCCCGTGAACACAAGATGCATCGGCTCCACCAATGACTGGATCGTGCTAGACCGCATGGACGGCGTTACGCAAAAGCATACATACGCATTGCACAACCACTTCCTCGATGTCGCGGTGCCGTTGCCGGAGCTGAACTCCATAATCAGGAATGTTCCTGAGAAGTTTGAGATCCGGAAGGTTCTCCTGCGGTCGACACCCGACGATCTCGTTGCGGTCACAAGCAACATCTGCAGGTACCCTTTCATCTTGTGCCGACCAGGTAAGGGAGCGTGGGTGGCGGGGCCATTAGCTATGCCGTACTTTCGTATCATCGATTTTGCGTTCCTCGGAGACATGCTCTACGTGATCACCAAGGCCGAGAGCCTCTACGCCATCCACCTCACCGAAGACGATGATGGCAAGCCCGATGTCTCCTTTGTCGAACGGATCACCAGGCACACCCCTTACCCTAGTGGTGATAGGTACAATAATGACATGTGGATGGGTACAAGTGACAACGCTGCGTCAAGCAGTGAGGATGAAGATGACAACTATGATGCGTTGAGTCAAGAAGAAGCCCCCGATGAATTGGTCGGTGATGCTAGTGACATTGACGACGATAATGACCGCTCCTCTACCTACAGTTGTACGTTGTCTGATTGTGAAGAGGTCGTGAACTCCAAAGGATGCAACTTACTCACGACTTACAGACACCTCGTTGAGTCCCGCGGTAAGTTGCTCATGGTTAAGCGGCAATGCTTACTCACGGCTTTCACTCCAAACCACCACACTCGCAAGGTCGAAGTCTTTGGGGCGGACGTGGACAATGGCACATGGGTACCAGTGACTCGTGGGCTAGGTGGCGGTCATGCGATATTCATCAGTCATGGCTTCAACAATATAGTTGCTGCCTGTGGGGAAGTGAAAGAGGATGACATATATTTTCCCGACACGAACGATGTGTTTGACATGCAAACCGGCATTATTAGAACTTTAGGAACCATAAGTCGGTTAGACGCCTGTTGGAGGACGTGTGTCTTTCCACCGGACCTAGTTGTTTAACTTACCAGTAGTATGTGTCCAACCTATGTTGACTTGCCAATCTGGGAATTGTGATATTTGCTATCTCAAACTTTAGTGCAACCTGCGACATCATTAGTCACTAGAACTATGAGAATCATGTTGTAGATATATCAATCATTCTTCGGTCTATTTATGACGAGTTGGCTACCAGATCAGGTTCTCGTGGACATGCAGCAACAACCAAATTATGATGGACAAGCTAGCCAGCAATTTGTTTCGATCGCAAATATATATTCTTACTTTATGGGTCGTGCTAACTGCCACACGTGTGGCAGGAAGGGAGACGCACCACACGATCTCTAATGTAAACAGATTGCCACGTCATCGCATGCATGCATGCAGGAATTTTTTTGGATTTTCAGTTTTTAAAATGTTTTATCTCTTAAACGAAAAATCCGATTAAAAATCCGTTTTCACCATTAAATCCCTCGCGATGAGATCTTCGAAACTAAATCACATGTTGATATGTTTTGATGAATTTTTTTTTTAGATTAAAAGTTGCCATGTCTATTGCATATGAATTGCCATGATGTTTACACTGAAGTTGCCATGATATGTTTCAGCTATTTTCTTCTACATTTAAAAGTAAATTTTGACATTTATAAAACGGGGAATTAAGAAACTAGACTTGCCATGAACCATAAACTAAAATTGCCATGATACATGCACGTAAAATTGCCATGGTTCATACAAAAAATAATTTTCATGGTCAAAGTACTGGAGTTGCCATCATCAAAATACTAAAATTGCCATGATCTACAAACTAAAATTGCCACATGGCAACTTTAGTTTAAGCCCTATGGCAACTGCAGTGTAAACATCGTGGCAACTTCTGGCAAAAAAAAGTTAAATCGAAACATATCAACATGGGGTCTAGTTTTGAAGATCTCGTCGAGACGGATTTAATGGTGAAAACGGATTTTTAGTTCGCTTTTTTATTTAGAAGATACAACATTTTTAAGCCGAAAATCAAAAAAAATATGCTGATGTTATCTATTCATACGTGGCAAAATGAGTGCTGATGGAGGCGTGTGGGCGATGTTCAAACGCCCACACGTGTGGGCGTTAACATTTCCGTACTTTATTTGTGGAAAATGAGACAAGAAAGGTACTACAATGGCACAACAGATCGCAGGCAAGGCACTATAACAAGGATATTCCAACAACAAAATATCAAGTGCTCCAGACAAATCTTCTATGCGCATGATTCTTCGGCGGTGCAACACATGCTTAATCAAAATGTCCCATTTTTTTACTTGTATATTCAGCAGAAAAGGATTTTGACACCAATGCAATAATGCCTTCCTTTCATACCAAGGAAGCTATGTTTCTTGACAGCAAGTTCATACTCAGCAAAGAACTAATAGCTGGACAAACAAACTGACAGTCAGAGGCTTTGAAAAATATATATTATTGAAGCAATTTTTTTTTAAAACAAAGACAGAAGATTTGCCTCATCCATTAAATAAGGAGATAATAGAGTTTAGAGTTTTACAACACACCCACGAAAGTGGCATGACAATTACTCGCCCAACAACAAGTTCCCTAGTCTCTTAGCGCCCGCGGTCCCAAAGCTTGGCCTCGTCCAGGATGATGGTAAGGATAATAGGCGGTGTCATGCACTTGTGGCGGAACACTCTAGCATTTCTTTCATTCCAAGTTGGCCGAGAGACACACATGGTGAGGGAATTGCCATAGTATGCCAATTAGGATTGCTACTGTCGGTTCTCTTGTCCCACCACTCGTTGACGGTTTCATGAAGGTGCCACATGGATGTATCCATGTGATATAAGCCAATCTTCTCGATGATGGCTTTTCAAAGCCTAATCGTGTAGCGGCATTTGAATAAAAGGTGAGAATCCGGTTCCTGCTCCTTTTGCAAAGAGGGCAGAGGCCGCAATTTGGCCACCCACACCTCTCCAAGTGATCGACGGTCCAAATCCTATCTTGCAGTGTCAACCAGGCGAAGAATTTAACCTTAGGAGGATCCCAAACCTTTCGGACCATGCGGTCCATGGGGGAGAGGGTCAAGCCAAGGAATTGAACCTAGAGGACATATCAGGTGATACGGCCACTTATGTGATACAATGCTCCAACTGATCCTGGACCATTAGATCATGTTTGAAAGGACACGATGAGTATACATGTGATGGCCAGCTCCTCCACAGTGAAATTTACCAAAAAAACCATGATCATATTCTTAATTGAGCCCGAGGGTTGAAAGCAATCATAAGATAAGAATATCTAGATTTAGTCAAAGTTTCGTAGTGCTCGTTTGGAGATGGAATGCACATGAAATGTGTGAAGACTAACTGCAAGAAAGATTGAATAAACAGGTACGTTTTTAACAGTACTTCTAGGACTGTCATGATTGAAACTAATACTAATATGAAAATTCATGGACTTAACACACCAAACCAATCCGCTAGTATTCATGGACAAAGTAACAAACAACATAGTGGATTTGTGTTTGAAAATACACCTTGGGACATGGGTGCACATGTACCCGTATTACAAAAAAATAGAGTAAAAATGATCAAATATTTTTTAAACTTTTTTGGAGCAAGCATTATCGTGTATTACTCACGTGTAAAGTTTTGCGATAAAATGACTTTGATGGTATTCGGAATTATATTAAGCTTATTATTCACATAGTTTGTACTTGTAATTTTGTCCTTTTTGCCAACAATATGACATAAATCAGTTTGTCCCGTAACCTTATACAACGTTTGTTCTGAAAAAGTTTCATTTTTTATACTCATACTCACAGATTGAGGGCCCAAAAATCCGCAAAGATTTAAGTTGTTGAATTTTAGAAGTAGAAAAAAAAACTACGGAGATGTCACAACCTTGTATGGAAATGGAACGATAGCTACTGTAGAGTTGACCGGCGCTTTAAGTGTGTATTTGCACTTTGCACAGGGACACTGAGCCCTTTTTTTGACGATAAGCGAAACTGAGGCTGGCAGACTAGTACTAGCGGGAAAACGGCCTACCGCTTAATTAAGACATGATCTAGGGTGTGTTCGGCATATTTCACGGTGGAGGAGCTGCCCATACGTGTGCATTCATCATATCCATTCCAACACGATCTAACGCTCCAGGATCAGTCGTAGCATCGTATCACCTAGGAAGTGGTATCACCAGATATGTTCTCATTGAACCTATTGTTGAAGCATGATGTTTCAACGAAATTAAATTACTGTTTCCTTAATATAATATCACAAATCGACGTGTACAACTCTATGAGCAGGCGAAACCACCTTTGATTAGGATGTTGGACACTGTTGCAAAGTGTTTCTCCTTTGTTTATAGACTTAAAGGCTAGGGGAATGTTTTGTTTTGGTCGGTCTGCCGAAGCTTCCGCCGGCGGCATGCCACGCATGCTTCGCACGTCCATCAAAAGCGCCGCATGTTTAGTAGGACTAGCAAATATATTCGTGCGTTGCAACAGAAAAAATAAACTCTCGCACACCCCTACTGAGCATGGCACTTTTCCTCTTTCTACCATCGTCCATGGTGGTCACTTGTCAACCTTTTTACGATAAATTTGACAAGTCTCAAGGCAATGAGTTTGGCCATCACATTCTAGCTTGCACAAATTGTATAATATAAACATAGCCAATCAAAATTTATAACAGGAAATGCAAAATGAAATGAAGATCAGTCTCAAGACGGTGAGTTTGGTCAGGTTCCAAGCACCTTTACCGTGCATGTTATGTTGGCAACCTATTCAATGCTAATATGTCCATGCATGCCACACCCTCAAATCACAATTCAGACATTCTGATTGCATGTGTTGGTAATGGAAAAACTGCCTCAAAGGTTCCCTGCGATGTACCAAGGTCACATCAAAGAGTCAACCATCACATTGTAAGCAGTGGCATCACATGACTTCTGGATTTGGCATGCTTTCTTTCGAATGTATGGTTCTCTCAATGACATCAATGTGCTTTAGGGTTCTCTCGTGTTTAGTAGATTTTGTAATAGGGAATCGCCGCCGTGCAACTACATTGTCAAGAGCCGCGACTACAATATGGGGTACTATCTTGCTGATGGTATCTATCCTCGGTGGACCACGTTTGTGAAGACCATATCTGAATCCCAAGGCAACAAACAAAGCTGATTTGCAAAAATGCAAGAGGTAGCTAGGAAGGATGTGAAGAAGGCTATTGGAGTGCTCGAAGCTCATTGGGGAATTGTTCGTAGAGTTGTAATGATGTGCAAATCAGAGACTTTGTGGTAGCTCTTGACATGTGGTGTCATTTTGCACAACATGATTGTCAAAGATGAGGGTAATATGGTAGCTATTGGGGATATAGCTATTGGGTATAACCCGCCCAGGAGGGGCCGGGTTAAAGCCCCTGACGGCTTATCTATGGAGAGGCCCGATAAGGTCCAAGACACAAGGATGGCGGTTCATGGAGCAAGCCTGCTGACGGCCCAAGACCTGGAGGTGACTTGAGGCCTATGAGTGTGAGCCATTGTATGTTCAACTTGTCCTGTAAGGCAGGTTTAGTTAGACACCGAGTCGGTCACGTTGTGTGAGCCGGCCGGGACTATGTAAGCCGCTGAGCATCAGCCTGTGTATATAAAGGGGTGACCTGGCGGCGAGTTAACTCAAGAAACAACAAGTTGAGAACTAGGTTAAGCGTATTCGCTCCCTGGTAATCAAAAACCAAGCATTACAACATAAAATAGGAGTAGGCTTTTACCTCGTAGAGAGGGGCCGAACCTGGGTAAACCCTTTGTGTCCTTTGTCCCGTTTTAACCCCTTCAAGCTAACCTAGCTGCGATGGCTTCACACCTAAGTCCTTTTGCTAGGGCATCTGCCGTGACAAACCCATGATAGTTGGCGCCCACCGTGGGGCCAGAGCACGGTGGTTTCAAGTTCTTGAAGGGCAGCTTCGCAGGGATCAAGGGATATGCTGTGGGCCGGATGACCAAGAGCCGGCGCAGCAAGATCTACATCGACGATGCTGGCTGGGGTCCTGAGGCTGACTCAATTGAGTACGGGTATAGGGTCCCCTTTGGTGGGATTCATGTCTTCATCGGCAAGATCAGCGAACCTGGTCCTGAGCTGGATTTCTGTTCCGGTGTTGTTGAGACGGCCCGGCGCGTTCAACCCGCCACGAAGCACGTCTTCGTGGGGTGTGTGCATGAAACAAGTCTGGATGAAGGATCTATGTCCAATGGAGAGACGGCCATCTACTCGGGTGATGAGTCCTCGTCCGGAGAGACCGATTCAATGTATCAGTTGCAAGACGGCCGGCTTGGGAGCTGTTCCGATAGTGACAGTATTTCGGACCCCTATGAGCCGCCGAATAGGGCTGCGATCTTCATGGCTGGTACACAACCGGTTCATAATTCGTCAACAGTAGCAGCTATGACTTCCAGTTCAACAGCCGCGGTGACAGCCGGTGCGAGCGGTTGAGCGCGCCCTCTGGGGCAAGTGTTGTCAGAACTTTTGGACGCTTTAGCGGCACTCATGGAGATTGAGGTCACCCCGGTGACTCAAGCACAACATAAGGTGGATGTTGCGAAGCTAAGAGATGAGATAGCCGCAGTGACAGCCGGTGCGAGCGGTTGAGCGCGCCCTCCGGGGCAAGTGTTGTCAGAACTTTTGGACGCTTTAGCGGCACTCATGGAGATTGAGGTCACCCCGGCGACTCAAGAACAGCATAAGGTGGATGTTGCGAAGCTAAGAGACAGCCGGTGCGAGCGATTGAGCGCGCCCTCCGGGGCAAGTGTTGTCAGAACTTTTGGACGCTTTAGCGGCACTCATGGAGATTGAGGTCACCCCGGCGACTCAAGCACAGCATAAGGTGGATGTTGTGAAGCTAAGAGATGAGATAGCTTAGGCTAAGGAGGAACTTAATGCAGAGAATGCTAGGATGGCCACAGAGTGAGTCGCCCTGGATGCTGAGTCCCAACGGATTCAGGCTGAAAATTTCCGGTTAAGTTTGGACCAGAATGCATCAAACGCGGTTCTGTGAAGAAGGCATGAGAGCTGGTTCCCCCTCGAGTACAGTGCACGGAATCTATTCAACACACCGAGGGAAGGGCCCAGTAACCCGGCGGAGGTTAACCGAGCTGCAGAGGCACCTGCGACCGGTGCGACGGTTCAGCCGCGAGGCATGGATCCGCCCCATTTGAATTTGACTCCGCCTCAGCAGACGTTAATACCGTCGGGTCATTTTTCCAACCCATTGGATAATTTGGTTGCTGCAGCAACACGGCTGGCGGCTCTTCCAGTACAAGGAGAGTCTCCCGTGGCGATTGAGACCCGGAAGGCTGTGGAACTTCTTAACACGACACTGGTTCAACAAGCAGCTTATTCGTACAGCCGCGACCGAATTCATTTGACTCCACGTCCCAGTCGGAGCTATAGCCGGCACATTGAGTCGCCAGCGGGTTCAAGCAGTGAGCAGCACCGTAGGCATGACCCGACGCATGTGGATAACAATGCTCAGGTTCTGGTAGATCAAGGCAGGGCACGGCGAGAGGCTGAACTGGCGGCTCAACTGGCGGGTCAGCAATGATCTCCGATTTACCCATCCATGTCCATGGAGGCTGGAGTGAGCTCTAGAACACTTGGTGTACCAAGCCTAGTACCGGCTTTGCATAATGAGCGTCTGCCCAAGGATTTCAAGGCTACAACATATTCAAATTTATCATATCCAGTAGACTTGGCGGCTACTTAGATATATTTCTATGAAAATATTATGGTGTTTACTGTTGGGGAACGTAGTAATTTCAAATAAATTCCTACGCACATGCAAGATCATGGTGATGCATAGCAACGAGAGGGGAGAGTGTTGTCCACGTACTCTCGTAGACCGAAACGGAAGCGTTATAACAACGCTGTTGATGTAGTCGACGCCTTCACGGCCCGACCGATCAAGCAATCAAACCACGGCACCTCCGAGTTTTAGCACACGTTCAGCTCGATGACGATCCCCAGACTCCGATCCAGCAAAGTGTCGAGGATGAGTTCTGTCAGCACGACGGCGTGGTGACGATCTTGATGTTCTACCGTCGCAGGGCTTCGCCTAAGCACAGCTACAATATTATCGAGGAGAACTATGGTGGAGGGGGGCACCGCACACGGCTAAGAGATCTCAAGGATCAATTGCTGTGTCTCTAGGGTGCCCCCCTGCCCCCGTATATAAAGGAGCAAGGGGGGAGGCCGGCCTGCCCTTGCTAGGCGCGCCAGGAGGAGGAGTCCTCCTCCTAATAGGAGTAGGACTCCCCTCTTTTCTACTCCTACTAGGAGGGGGAAAGGAAGGGGGAGAGGGAGAGGGAAGGGGGGCGCCACCCCCCTCTCCTAGTCCAATTCGGACCAGAGGGGGAGGGAGCGCGCGGCCCACCCTGGCTGCCCCTCTCTCTCTCCACTAAGGCCCATTACTTCTCCCCGGGGGGTTCCGATAACCCTCCGGCACTCCGGTTTTCTCCGAAATCACCCGGAAAACTTCCCTGTCCGAATATAGTCGTCCAATATATCAAACTTTATGTCTCGACCATTTCAAGACTCCTCGTCATGTCCGTGATTACATCCGGACTCCGAACAACCTTCGGTACATCAAAACGTATAAACTCATAATATAACTGTCATCGTAACGTTAAGCGTGCGGACCCTACGGGTTCGAGAACTATGTAGACATGACCTAAACTGTTTCCGGTCAATAACCAATAGCGGAACCTGGATGCTCATATTGGCTCCGACATATTCTACGAAGATCTTTATCGGTCAAACCGCATAACAACATACGTTGTTCCTTTGTCATCGGTATGTTACTTGCCCGAGATTCGATCGTCGGTATCTCAATACCTAGTTCAATCTCGTTACCGCAAGTCTCTTTACTCAAATCACGTAATGCATCATTCCGTAACTAACTCATTAGTTACATTGCTTGCAAGACTTATAGTGATGTGCATTACCGAGAGGGCCCAGAGATACCTCTCCGACAATCGGAGGACAAAACCTAATCTCGAAATATGCCAACTCAACATGTACCTTTGGAGACACCTGAGAGCTCCTTTATAATCACCCAGCACGTTGTGACGTTTGGTAGCACACAAAGTGTTCCTCCGTAAACGGAGTTGCATAATCTCATAGTTATAGGAACTTGTATAAGTCATGAAGAAAGCAATAGCAATATACTAAACGATCAAGTGCTAAGCTAACGGAATGGGTCAAGTCAATCACATCATTCTCCTAATGATGTGATCACATTAATCAAATGACAACACATGTCTATGGTTAGGAAACATAACCATCTTTGATCAATGAGCTAGTCAAGTAGAGGCATACTAGTGACATTAAGTTTGTCTATGTATTCACACATGTATCATGTTTCCGGTTAATACAATTCTAGCATGAATAATAAACATTTATCATGATATGAGGAAATAAATAATAACTTTATTATCTAGCATGAATAATAAACATTTATCGTGATATGAGGAAATAAATAATAACTTTATTATTGCCTCTAGGGCATATTTCCTTCAGTCTCCCACTTGCACTAGAGTCAATAATCTAGATTACACAGTAATGATTCTAGCACCCATGGAGTCTTGGTGCTGATCATGTTTTGCTCGTGGAAGAGGCTTAGTCAACGGGTCTGCAACATTAAGATCCGTATGTATCTTGCAAATCTCTATGTCTCCCACCTGGACTTGGTCCCGGATGGAATTGAAGCGTCTCTTGATGTGCTTGGTCCTCTTGTGAAATCTGGATTCCTTTGCCAAGGCAATTGCACCAATATTGTCACAGAAGATCTTCATTGGTCCCGATGCACTAGGTATGACACCTAGATCAAAAATGAACTCTTTCATCCAGACTCCTTCATTTGCTGCTTCCGAAGCAGCTATGTACTCCCTTCGCATGTAGATCCCACCACGACGCTTTGTTTAGAACTGCACCAACTTACAGCCCCACCGTTTAATAAAAACACGTATCCGGTTTGTGATTTAGAATCATCCGGATCAGTGTCAAAGCTTGCATCGACGTAACCATTTATGACTAGCTCTTTGTCACCTCCATAAACGAGAAACATATCCTTAGTCCTTTTCAGGTATTTCAGGATATTCTTGACCGCTGTCCAGTGATCCACTCCTGGATTACTTTGGTACCTACCTTCCAAGCTTATTGCTAAGCACACATCAGGTCTGGTACACAGCATTGCATACATGATAGAGCCTATGGCTGAAGCATAGGGAACATCTTTCATTTTCTCTCTATCTTCTGCTGTGGTCGGGCATTGAGTCTGACTCAACTTCACACCTTGTAACACAGGCAAGAACCCTTTCTTTGCCTGATCCATTTTGAACTTTTTCAAAACTTTATCAAGGTATGTGCTTTGTGGAAGTCCAATTAAGCGTCTTGATCTATCTCTATAGATCTTGATGCCCAATATGTAAGTAGCTTCACCGAGGTCTTTCATTGAAAAACTTTTATTCAAGTATCCCTTTATGCCATCCACAAATTCTATATCATTTCCAATTAACAATATGTCATCTACATATAATATCAGAAATGCTACAGAGCTCCCACTCACTTTCTTGTAAATACAGGCTTCTCCAAAAGTCTGTATAAAACCATATGCTTTGATCACACTATCAAAGCGTTTATTCGAACTCCGAGAGGCTTGCACAAGTCCATAAATGGATCGCTGGAGCTTGCACACTTTGTTAGCACCTTTTGGATCAACAAAACCTTCCGGTTGTATCATATACAACTCTTCTTCCAGAAATCCATTCAGGAATGCACTTTTGACATCCATTTGCCAAATTTCATAATCATAAAATGCAGCAATTGCTAACATGATTCGGACAGACTTAAGCATCGCTACGGGTGAGAAAGTCTCATCGTAGTCAACCCCTTGAACTTGTCGAAAACCTTTCGCAACAAGTCGAGCTTTTAGACAGTTATATTACCATCAGCGTCAGTCTTCTTCTTGAAGATCCATTTATTTTCTATGGCTTGCCGATCATCGGGCAAGTCAACCAAAGTCCATACTTTGTTCTCATACATGGATCCCATCTCAGATTTCATGGCTGTCGGTGTCAAAACCGGCGGATCTCGGGTAGGGGGTCCCGATCTGTGCGTCAAGGCTGATGGTAACAAGAAGCAAGGGACACAGATGTTTACCCAGGTTTGGGCCCTCTCGATGGAGGTAAAACCCTACTTCCTGCTTGATTAATATTGATGATATGGGTAGTACAAGAGTAGATCTACCACGAGATCGTAGAGGCTAAACCCTAAGAGCTAGCCTATGATGGTATGATTGTAATTGTGATCGGCCTTCTAAGGACCAACCTCTCCGGTTTATATAGACACCGGAGAGGGCTAGGGTTCACACGGAGTCGGTTACAAGAAAGGAAATATAATATCCAGATCACCAAGCTTGCCTTCCATGCCAAGGAAAGTCCCATCCAGACACGGGCCGAAGTCTTGAGTCTTGTATCTTCACGCTTCAATAGTCCGGACGTTGTACACGGTCCGGCAGTCCGGATACCCCCTAATCCAGGACTTCCTCAGTAGCCCCTGAACCAGGCTTCAATGACGATGAGTCCGACGTGCAGTCTTGTCTTCGGCATTGCAGGGCGGGTTCCTTCTCCGAATACTCCAAAGTGCGTGTTACGACGAATAGTGTCCGGCCTCCAATCAATGTTGTGCTCCTCGGCTTCGGTGCCTCAGTAATGACCATCTCCACGTGTCGGGCAAATGCGAGGAGTCGAGGCATTTTTGCATTTGCCACCCTCGATCCTCCAAGCAACTGCCTATTTGAAGGGACGGGATTCTCGATCCAAACTCACTCTCCTCCCGAGCCAAGATTCAGTGAGGCCCGCTAAAAGCCATTCCAACATGGTCGGTCGTCGCAGCTCTTCTGCTTGCCCTTCTCGTTCCAAGTCGGGGGATTGGGGAGAGTGTTCAGTTCCTCATAGCCGTTTGATAAAGTTACAAAACCAAGGGTTTCTCCCACCGGCGTTCATGGTCCCCGTCCGAGCTGGAATAGCCACTTATGATGGAGGAGACCAAGCTGAGGGATCTCCTAACCCATCTCCGAAGGAGCGTATATGGCTGATCCCTCATTTGCTGAGGGGCGTCGGGTTCCCTATCCACCCGTTTCTTCGCGGGCTCCTGGAGTTCTACGGCCTCCAGTTGCACGATCTTACCCCTGCCTCTATTCCGCACATAGCGGGGTATGTTGCCCTTTGCGAGCTGTTTTTAGGCTGCGAACCACACTTCGGATTATGGAGGAAGTTGTTCTGCCTCGTCCCCCGCACCCAGGGGAGTCCCTACGTCAAGTGGGCGGGGCCGAAGTATGGCGCATTGCCAAGACCGGATACCTGTCCGGCACTCCGGAGAAGGCACCAGAAAACTGGCCTTCAGAGTGGTTCTATATAAACGACGCCCCCCTTCCGGATCCAGTCTGGCCAGGTCTCCGCAAGTTCAGCAACGCCCCGCCGAGGGCACGCCTAAGCTGGCGCTCCCGGGGCCCTC
Source organism: Aegilops longissima (assembly GCA_021605205.1). Lineage (NCBI taxonomy): Eukaryota > Viridiplantae > Streptophyta > Magnoliopsida > Poales > Poaceae > Aegilops > Aegilops longissima. The sequence goes on along the minus strand of CM038681.1, from coordinate 611,527,600 downwards.
AAGAAGAGGACACAAGGGTTCCTCCTGATGGACGGGATAAAGTTACTGGCCAAATCCGGACTAACGATAGTTGAGGTTATGGCAATATGCATAAGACGGGGAGTGCAGCCACTCCAATATCGGGGGAAGCCCATGTGGCATTTCAACGGGGAAGATGACGCCACCCACTGCGCCCGTAAGGGTCCGGACTCCGCTACCGCTCTGGTAAGGATATTGTCCGATTTGTACAAAGGGGAAGAGGAGGAATTCCTTCGCATAAAAACGCGGGACGGATTCTCCATGTACAACCCCCCAGCGTGGGTAAGTTGCCATTCTTTTTCCCTGCTTTACTTACTTTAGCGTTCTTCTGCTAAGATTACTTGCATCAATGCTTCTGGGCAGGAACTAAGGAGGGTTGTGAAGGAATCTTCACCCCCGCAACGAGAGGACCTCGAAGGGCTCTAGATCCGGACTTAAAGTGGATCCGGATATCACCGTGGAGCTTGTCAACGGGTATTCTATCAAAGTAGCCGATGGCGCCTTGTGTCCATTACGGCCGACTACCCTGGACTGCTCCCTACTTCGCGTGTAAGCCGAACTAAAAAACACTATCCTTCAAAGAGGACTCTTCCCAGGTATTACAGTTTACCTTTGAGGTGTCGTTCTATTTGCGTAAACGACGGCTGGAGCGAGGGGCCGAGCCCCTAGGGACTCACAACCACGAAGGCCCAGATCGGTCGAGCTCAAGAGGAAGGCGGTGAGGTTGACACACCGCTACACAGTAACGCAATGACCTGTCCTGTAATTATAGAATTTAAAATATGACAGCGCCCTTTGTGTCGTGCAGAAGAGGAATAATCTGGACTATATCCGCGACCCTACCAATCACGCCCACCAGCCGAAGTTTCGTAACCGGCTTCAAAAGTGAGGCGGACACGGGCCAAGACTGCATAGCTCTCCAACAGAGAGTGCGGATATGCTCTCAGCCATGAATTCCAAAGTAGAGAGCACAATGAATCACAGGCGCCGACGGGCCGTACTTCGGAACAACATCTTTTCTGAAGAGGCATTTAATGCCTTCAATTTGGGAGACACATACATCCGAGCTGCTCAAGGCGGGCTTGCCCGAGCGACGGACCAGTATACCAAAGATATATGGGTAACAAAATTTGATAGGCATGTGTAGCAGTAGCCCCTGAGACTTGAAACGGTTGAAACAACAGTTTTAAGGATCAATGTATGTACAGGTCCTTGTAGAGAAGAACGAGCAATTGTCTCGGGAGCTAGAGGGATGCAAGGCCGAACTGAGGGCCGCAGTTGCCAAATTAGAGGAACCTCAAAAGCCCTCATCTGGTAACAATTGTCACAATTGCATGAAGATGCACCAGTTAGTAAATGGCTGATGTGACAAGTCTAACAGAAAATTCTGCATAATCCGGGGTGAATCCGAGGGCGAAGAGAGGACGATCGCGATCTCAAAAAGCAGCTAGAGGCTGGCGAAGCATTCTTACGCGAGTTAAGCGGAGAAGAACGATCTTCAAGATGCCAAAGTTCAGCTGGACGTGGAGTTAAAGATCTCCGCGCCAGTTGGCGGACTCCGTGAAGGAGAACAAGAGGCTTCGACGCGACATTTATGGTAGGCTTAGACGAACTGTTGTACAGTTCGGGCGAGGAAGTATATTGAAAGAATTTTGCTTGCAGGAATGTTAACGGTCGCCGGAGGAGGAGATGCCCTCATCCGCAAATGATTTACTGCAAGACCTTTTCAGAATCGCACGAGCGAAGCTCGGCAAGTGATGCAGGTGTTGCTCAGGCTTTGTGGCCATCAAGCTTACCGCCGAATGGCATGGGGGAACTTGCGGACCTGCTTCAAGGAGCCCGGCAGCGCTTCCGTCTATGGAAGATATCAGCATGCCGTCAAGGAGCAAGAGAAGCCTGGGCAATGTTGAAGACGCGCTACACCAAGCTGGACCCAAACCATATGGCCGAAGTGGGACCGGCGGGGCCCGATGGGCAAGAAATTCCCGTTAGTCTGGTGTATGACCAGGTAGCATTAGCCGTAAGTATTCTCAACAGGATTGTAAGCTAGATAGCATGTTGGATGGTATAGAAGAGGAATGTAATCAGTCCAAGTGACTGTGTAATTTAATGGGCATGATGAGCCCCTAGCCGGATTAGAATCATTTGTCATGGCAGACCTTTTCGCTTCAGCCCCCGGATCCTATAGTCCGGGGTGTGTCCGAATACCCGCTCAGCTATACAAACCCGGGGTATGCGTGGAAACAAGGCGTAGGGGTCATAAGTGCTTGAACAGACAAGTACCCAACTAGTTATGTTATATTACATGGATAGTAAGAAACATCTTCCAGAGAGAATAGTTCCGTTAGGGGTTCCTTTCCCTGGGTACGCATGCGACGATGCACATGTCCGGACTACGAACGAAGGCGCAGGATACAAGAATTCTGGGGATTTATGTTATAATAAACGAATACATCTTTTGTTCACCGACCGAATATTCTCTTAAGGGAGCTAGCTTTCGGCTTCACCCAGTCTGAGGCACACATCCGGCTGAACCGGCAGTAACAATCGCAGAGGTGCTCCCCTTATGCCCTAGCCGAATTAACGGGAACGTAGGGCATAAACACAAGAGCCAGGCAACCCAGCTTGGCAACATCTTAAGTCATATCGATGCATATAATGGTGAAGAAAAGGCACATATGGAAAAATAATGCATATGCGACGGGCAGAAAGCTATGTGAGTAATCATTTTTAGCTTCCGTATAGGAAGCCCCCAGGTATTGCTTACACACTTAGTGCGGCCGGAGTGATCCGGAAATCCGCACTGTATTGAATACTTTGTGTGAAGGGAGAAAAAGGTCGAGAAAGGAAAAGGGGATGGGGCATAATTAAAAGGGAGTGGTTAGGAGACGAACGCTTTGTTCGGCGCTAGGCGTAGAATCTCCGTAGTCTTGCCGCGTTCCATGGGTTCGGCTCGAGTCTGTTATCGGATGCATTACGTAAGCGGTACGCTCCTCCGGTGAGAACTTTGTCAATGACGAAGAGACCCTCCCACTTGGGTTTGAGTTTGTCCTTCTTCTTCTCCGGTAGTCGTAGAACGAGCTCGCCAATATTGTAAGTTTTGGCCCGCACTTCTCTGCTTTGGTATCGTCGAGCCTGCTGCTGATAGAATGCGGAACGGGATTTTGCGACATCGCGCTCCTCCTCCAGGGCATCCAAATTATCATGCCGATCTAACTCGGCTTCCTTCTCTTCGTACATGCGTACGCGTAGCGAATCATGTATTATGTCGCAAGGTAAGACTGCTTCCGCGCCGTACACCATAAAAATGGTGTATATCCGGTGGTGCGATTTGGCGTGGTCCGTAGCCCCCAGAGTACGGAGTCGAGCTCCTCCACCTAGTGTGTATCCGACTCTGTCAAGGATTGCACTAGTCTGGGTTTGATACCACTCATGATGAGACCATTTGTCCGCTCTACCTGGCCGTTTGTTTGGGGATGGTAGACGGAAGTGTAATCGAGCTTGATGCCCATTTTTGTGCACCAAGTTTTCACTTCCTCGGCTGTGAAATTTGAGCCATTATTAGTGATGATGCTATGGGGGACACCGTATCGGTGTACGACCCCGGATATGAAGTCTATTACTGGTCCGGATTCAGCTGTTTTGACTGGTTTAGCTTCTATCCATTTGGTGAATTTGTCCACCATGATCAATAAGTATTTCTTCTTATGGCTTCCCCCTTTAAGAGGTTCGGCCATATCCAGCCCCCAGACCGCAAAGGGCCAAGTTATGGGGATTGTTTGGAGAGCGGTAGGGGGCATATGACTCTGATTGGCAAAGAGCTGGCAACCGACGCAGTGTTGGACAAGGTCTTGTGCGTCTGCTCGGGCCGTCGGCCAATAGAAGCCTGTACGGAAGGCCTTGCTGACTAATGCCCGAGCAGCGGCGTGGTGCCCGCCCAGGCCGGCATGGATTTCAGCCAAGAGCTGCCGCCCTTCCTCTTCGGAGATGCATCTTTGTAGTACTCCGGTAGCGCTTTTCTTGTAGAGTTCCCCTTCATAGAATTTGTAAGCTTTAGAACGCCGGACAATGCAGCGTGCTTCATTTTGGTCTTCCGGGAGCTCCTGCCTATTTAGGTAGGCCAAGAAGGGCTCGGTCCACGGGGCGATTACAGCCATGATTTCGTGGGCCGAGGACGTTATTTCGGGGGTAGAACCTCCGACTATGTCTGATGGTTCAGAATCTGGGGATGTATTCGGATCCGTGCTAGTATTGCCAGACTCCCCTTCCCATACTACGGATAGCTTGAACAGCCATTCCAAGAATATGTTATGTGGGGCAGGGTCACGTTTAGCACCGATGCGAGCGAGGACATCCGCTGCTTGATTGTTTTCTCGAGCCACATGGTGGAATTCGAGCCCCTCGAACCGAGCTGACATTTTGAGGACGGCATTACAGTAGGCCGCCATTTTCGGGTCCTTGGCATCAAAATCTCCGTTTATCTGTGATATTGTGAGGTTTGAGTCCCCGCGCACTTCTAGGCATTGAATGCCCACAGAGACTGCCATCCGAAGACCGTGCAACAGAGCCTCTTATTCGGCTGCATTGTTGGAGTCTGTGTATAATATTTGGAGGACGTACTGGACCGTGTCTCCGGTGGGAGACGTTAGGACTACACCTGCTCCCAATCCGGCCAGCATTTTAGAGCCGTCGAAGTGCATGATCCAGATTGAGTATGCGCCGTACTCTTTAGGGAGTTCGGCTTCTGTCCATTCGGCGACGAAGTCCACCAACACGTGCGACTTGATGGCCCGCCGAGGTTTGTACGTTATGTCGAACGGGAGGAGCTCAATGTTCCATTTGGAAATCCGGCCCATAGCATCGCGGTTATTTATTATGTCACTGAGTGGTACTTCGGAGGCCACCGTAATTGAACACTCCTGAAATTAGTGTCGTAGCTTCCGGGATGCCATGAACACCGCATATGCTATTTTTTGATAGTGTGGGTATCGGGATTTGCATGGGGTTAGGACCGTGGACACGTAGTAGACCGGCTTTTGGAGCGGGTATTTGTATCCGTCAGCCTCTCGTTCAACGACGAGCACTGCGCTTACGACTTGATGCGTTGCAGCTATGTACAACAGCATAGGTTCGTCGACATTCGGCGCTGTTAGTACTGGATTACTGGCCAATAAGGTCTTTATTTCATCCAGTCCGGCCGCGGCTGCATCCGTCCATACGAAGTGTTCGGTGCGCCGAAGAAGGCGGTAAAGCGGTAGTGCCTTTTCTCCTAACCTGGAGATAAAGCGGCTGACAGCAGCCACGCATCCGGCTAGTTTTTTTTGGAGGTGCTTGAGGTCTGTTGGTATGGCCAACTGTGACAGAGCTTGGATCTTTGCCGGATTCGCTTCAATTCCTCTGTTGGAAACGATGAAGCCGGTAGCTTCCCGAGGGACGCCAAAACACATTTTTCGGATTCAGCTTGATGTCGTATGTCCGGAGATTGTCGAATGTAAGCCTCAAGTCATCTATTAGGGTTTCGACGTGTCTTGTTTTTATGACCACGTCGTCCACATATTCCTCCACTGTTTTGCCGATTTGCTTTTCCAGACATGTTTGAATCATGCGTTGGTAGGTTGCAGCGGCGTTCTTGAGCCCGAAAGGCATAGTGTTGAAGCAGAAAGGGTTCTATGGCGTTATGAAAGCTGTTGCAGCTTGGTCAGACTCTGCCATCTTTATTTGATGGTATCCAGAGTATGCATCGAGGAAACACAGCGAGTCATATCCAGCTGGGGCATCAATGATTTGATCGATGCGAGGGAGCGGAAAGGGATCCTTGGGGCAAGCCTTGTTAAGGTCTTTGAAGTCGACGCATAGGCGCCAGGATTTGTCCTTTTTGGTACCATCACCAAGTTTGCCCGCCAATCCGGATGTTTGATATCTCGATAAATCCGCCTCTAGTAACAGCTAACTCTTCCCCATTGCTGTCGTTTGGGCTCGAGAATCGCCTTAGGGTCAACTTGACTGGTTTATATCCTTTTAGAATATTGAGGCTGTGTTCGGCCAGTCTGCGTGGGATTCCTGGCATGTCCGATGGGTGCCAGGCAAAAATGTCCCAATTCTCGCATAAGAAATCTCTTAGTGCGGCGTCAATCGTGGGGCTCAGCTGTGTCCCGATGGAAGCTGTCTTCGTGGGGTCCGTTGGGTGGACCTGGAATTTGACTATCTCGTTTGCAGGTTTGAATGAGGTGGACTTGGGTCGTTTGTCTAGTATCACGTCGTCCACATCCCAAAGTGGCCCTGCATGTTGTTAACTCTTCGGCTGCTAGGGCTTCAGATACTGCTTCCAAGGCTAGAGTTGCGGTTTTATTTTTGGCGCGAAGCACAACGTCCGGATCACTGGCTAGAGTGATGATTCCATTGGGTCAGGGCATTTTAAGCTTCATGTACCCATAATGGGGTACAACTTGAAAGCTTGTAAACGCGTCCCGCCCTAGAAGGGCGTGGTATCCGCTGCTAAAAGGAGCCACCTGGAATGTGATTTCCTCGGGCCTATAATTCTCCAGGGTACCGAATACCACATCGAGTGTGATTTTTCCCGCACACCGCGCTTCCTGAGTGGGGATAATTCCCCTGAAGGTCGTGCCACTTTGTTCAATGCGGCTTTTATAAATCTCCATCTTGCTGAGTGTTTCTTCATAAATCAGATTTAATCCGCTTCCTCCGTCCATGAGTACTTTAGTGAGCCGAAAGCCATTTACGATCGGACTAAGGACCAGAGCGGTTGGTACCCGGACAGCCCAGAATCGAGGTTCATCACTGGCATTAAAAGTTATAGCAGTGTCGTTCCAAGGGTTTATTTTTGCCACACAGTAAATTTCAGTGGAGCTTCGACGAGCTCGCTTGAGCCTATTGTTTGAGGCGAAAGTCTCGAAGACTGTTAGTACCGTATTGTGTTCGCTGGCGGGATGTTGTTCCGCTTTATGGCCCACAAGGAGGTCCTCGCCACTTTTTGCCACCTGCCGGAGTATCCAACATGCCTTAAGGCTATGAGTAGGTGTTGTATCCGGAGTACTGTGGAGCTTACATTGTCCGTCGAGCCATTCTTCCAATACGGATCTCCGCCCTGGAGTGGGCTTTGGTTTCTTGGGGGTTGGGTCGGACGACTTACGAGAGTTTGCCCGTTTAGTTCGGACAAAGGTTTTGGTGAGAGCAGTACTATCCCAAAATTCTGTTTGGGTCTTCCAAGCGCTCTCCATCGCACAAGATATACGTACTATGGTTGCCAAGTCCATGAAGCATACCATGTCATGACAGCTTATAGCATTGAGGAGTCCTTCGTCCGTGCAGTTTTTGCGAGAAAAGTGAGACCATGTCCTCTTCTTGGCGGTCCACGACCTTGTTAAGCGCAAGGAGGAATCTGGCCCGATAGTGATGTACGGTTTCACGGGCTCTTGCACGATCTGCGGAGAGACAGTTTAGGTCCAGTTTAGAGTCCGGATTTTGATCCGATCTAATGCCCAAGGGCACGGGCGGTCCCGAGCTAAACAGCTCAGAATCCGGGGTGCCCAATCTCTTAGGCCCGATTCCCGATTTCAAGTCCGAGACCTGGGTCAGGTTTTCCTTTGAGCAGGTCTTTGGCTCAAGGAGTTCGGTGATCCGAACACAGCTTGTCCTCAATGTTGAGGGGCAATCCGCGTGTGGTAACTCCACTATCGCTATCTCATGGGTGGCCGGCGGGGACCTGATGTCCCTTTGGTCGGGTTCGTTAAGGGAGGAGAGCTCCATTGGATCCATCTGTTCGACAAGTTCCGAACTGACGCGAAGGTTATGACTGATGACCCGAGAAGTCATCGTCGGCGCCACCGCCGATGCGGCGGCCATGATAAAGCCGCCGAGCCAGAGCGTCTGGCCTACATCCAGAGCCCCCTCCGAGGTAATGTCGTCCTTGACAATGAGACGAGCCATCGAGCGACGGGCGACGACAGAGGAATCTCAATGAAAGCACCAATGTCGGTGTCAAAACCGGCGGATCTGGGGTAGGGGTCCCGATCGTGAGTCAAGGCTGATGGTAACAGGAAGCAAGGGACACAGATGTTTACCCGAGTTCGAGCCCTCTCGATGGAGGTAAAACCCTACTTCACCTTGATTAATATTGATGATATGGGTAGTACAAGAGTAGATCTACCACGAGATCGTAGAGGCTAAACCCTAAGAGCTAGCCTATGATGGTATGATTGTAATTGTGATCGTCCTTCTAAGGACCAACCTCTCCGGTTTATATAGACACCGGAGAGGGCTAGGGTTCACATGGAGTCGGTTACAAGGAAGGAAATATAATATCCGGATCGCCAAGCTTGCCTTCCACGCCAAGGAAAGTCCCATCCGGACACGGGCCGAAGTCTTGAGTCTTGTATCTTCACGTTTCAATAGTCCGGACGTTGTACACAGTCCGGCAGTCCGGATACCCCCTAATCCAGGACTCCCTCAATGGCCTCAAGCCATTTTGCGGAATCTGGGCTTATCATCGCTTCCTCATAGTTCGTAGGTTCGCCATGGTCAATTAACATGACTTCCAGAATAGGATTACCGTACCACTATGGTGTGGATCTTACTCTGGTAGACCTACGAGGTTCGGTAGTAACTTGATCTAAAGTTTCATGATCAATATCATTAGCTTCCTCACTGATTGGTGTAGTTGTCACAGGAACCGGTTCTTGTGATGAACTACTTTCCAATAAGGGAGCAGGTACAGTTACCTCATCAAGTTCTACTTTCCTCCCACTCAGTTCTTTCGAGAGAAACTCCTTCTCTAGAAAGGATCCGAATTTAGCAACAAAAATATTGCCCTCAGATCTGTGATAGAAGGTGTACCCAATAGTCTCTTTTGGGTATCTTATGAAGACACATTTCTCCGATTTGGGTTCGAGCTTATCTTGTTGAAGTTTCTTCACATAAGCATCGCAGCCCCAAACTTTGAGAAATGACAACTTTGGTTTCTTGCCAAACCACAATTCATAAGGCGCCGTCTCAACGGATTTTGATGGTGCCCTATTTAACGTGAATGCAGCCGTCTCTAAAGCATAACCCCAAAACGATAGCGGTAAATCAGTAAGAGACATCATAGATCGCACCATATCTAGTAAAGTACGATTACGACGTTCGGACACACCATTTCGTTGTGGTGTTCCGGGTGGCGTGAGTTGCGAAACTATTCAGCATTGCTTCAAATGTAAACCAAACTCGTAACTCAAATATTCTCCTCCACGATCAGATCGTAGAAATTGTTACGATGATTTTCCACTTCACTCTGAAATTTGTTTGAACTTTTCAAATGTTTCAGACTTGTGTTTCATCAAGTAGATATACCCATATCTGCTCAAATCATCTGTGAAGGTGAGAAAATAACGATACCCGCCGCGAGCCTCAATATTCATTGGACCACATACATCAGTATGTATGATTTCCAAAAAATCAGTTGCTCGCTCCATAGTTCCGGAGAACGGCGTTTTAGTCATCTTGCCCATGAGGCACGGTTACTTAAGTACCAAGTGACTCATAATCAAGTGATTCCGAAGTCCATCAAGTATGGAGTTTCTTCATGTGTTTTACACCAATATGACCCAAACGGCAAGTGCCACAAATAAGTTGCACTATCATTATCAACTCTGCATCTTTTGGCTTCAACATTATGAATATGTGTATCACTACTATCGAGATTCAATAAAAATAGACCACTCTTCAAGGGTGCATGACCATAAAAGATATTACTCATATAAATAGAACAACCATTATTCTCTAATTAAAATGAATAACCGTCTCGCATCAAACAAGATCCAGATATAATGTTCATGCTTAACGCTGGCACCAATTAACAATTATTTAGGTCTAAAACTAATCCCGATGGTAGATGTAGAGGTAGCGTGCCGACCGCGATCACATCGACTTTGGAACCATTTCCCACGCGCATCGTCACCTCGTCCTTAGCCAATCTTCGGCAATCCGTAGTCCCTGTTTGAGTTGCAAATATTAGCAACAGAACCAGTATCAAATACCCAGGTGCTACTGCGAGCATTAGTAAGGTACACATCAATAACATGTATATCACATATACCTTTGTTCACCTTGCCATCCTTCTTATCCGCCAAATACTTGGGGCATTTCCGCTTCCAGTGTCCAGTCTGCTTGCAGTAGAAGCACTCAGTTTCAGGCTTAGGTCCATACTTGGGTTTCTTCTCCTAAGCAGCAACTTGCTTGATGTTCTTCTTGAAGTTCCCCTTCTTCTTCCCTTTGCCCTTCTTCTTGAAACTAGTGGTCTTATTGACCATCAACACTTGATGCTCCTTCTTGATTTCTACCTCCAAGGCCTTTAGCATTGCGAAGAGCTCGGGAATAGTCTTGTCCATCCCTTGCATATTATAGTTCATTACTGAAGCTCTTGTAGCTTGGTGGCGATGATTGAAGAATTCTGTCAATGACACTATCATCGTGAAGATTAACTCCTAGTTGAATCAAGTGATTATTATACCCAGACATTTTGAGTATATGTTCCTTGTGAACTATTCTCCTCCATCTTACAGCTATAGAACTTATTGGAGACTTCATATCTCTCAATCCGGGCATTTGCTTGAAATATTAGCTTCAACTCCTGGAACATCTCATATGCTCCATGACGTTCAAAACGTCGTTGAAGACCCGGTTCTAAGCCGTAAAGCATGGCACACTGAGCTATCGAGTAGTCATCAGCTTTGCTCTGCCAGACGTTCTTAACGTCGTTAGTTGCATCTGCAGCAGGCCTGGCACCCAGCGGTGCTTCCAGGACGTAATTCTTCTGTGCAGCAATGAGGATAATCCTCAAGTTACGGACCTAGTCCGTGTAGTTGCTACCATCATCTTTCAACTTAGCTTTCTCAAGGAACGCATTAAAATTCAACGGAACAACAGCACGAGCCATCTATCTACAACAAACATAGACAAGAAAAATACTATCAAGTACTAAGTTCATGATAAATTTAAGTTCAGTTAATCATATTACTTAAGAACTCCCACTTAGACAGACATCTCTCTAGTCATCTAAGTGATCACGTGATCCAAATCAACTAAACCATGTCCGATCATCACGTGAGATGGAGTAATTTCAATGGTGAACATCACGATGTTGATCATATCTACTATGTGATTCACGTTCGACCTTTCGGTCTCCGTGTTCCGAGGCCATATCTATATATGCTAGGCTCGTCAAGTTTAACCTGAGTATTCCGTGTGTGCAACTGTTTTGCACCCGTTGTATTTGAACGTAGAGCCTATCACACCCGATCATCTCATGGTGTCTCAGCACGAAGAACTTTCGCAATGGTGCATACTTAGGGAGAACACTTCTTGATAATTAGTGAGAGATCATCTTAAATGCTACCGTCAATCAAAGCAAGATAAGATGCATGAAGGATAAACATCACATGCAATAAATATAAGTGATATGATATGGCCATCATCATCTTGTGCTTGTGATCTCCATCTCCGAAGCACCGTCGTGATCACCATCGTCACCGGCGCGACACCTTGATCTCCATCGTAGCATCGTTGTCGTCTCGCTAATCTTATGCTTCTACAACTATTGCTACCGCTTAGTGATAAAGTAAAGCATTACAGGGCGATTGCATTGCATACAATAAAGCGACAATCATATGGCTCCTGCCAGTTGCCGATAACTCGGTTACAAAACATGATCATCACATACAATAAAATATAGCATCACGTCTTGACCATATCACATCACAACATGCCCTGAATAAACAAGTTAGACATCCTCTACTTTGTTGTTGCAAGTTTTACGTGGCTGCTACGGGCTTAGCAAGAACCGTTCTTACCTACGCATCAAAACCACAACGATAGTTTGTCAAGTTAGTGTTGTTTTAACCTTCGCAAGGACCGGGCGTAGCCACACTCGATTCAACTAAAGTTGGAGAAACTAACACCCGCTTGCCACCTCTGTGCAAAGCACGTCGGGAGAACCGGTCTCACGTAAGCGTAGGCGTAATGTCGGTCCGGGCCGCTTCATCCAACAATACCGTCGAACCAAAGTATGACATGCTGGTAAGTAGTATGACTTGTATCGCCCACAACTCACTTGTGTTCTACTCGTGCATATAACATCTACGCATAAAACCAGGCTCGGATGCCACTGTTGGGGAACGTAGTAATTTCAAAAAAATTCCTACGCACACGCAAGATCATGGTGATGCATAGCAACGAGAGGGGAGAGTGTTGTCCACGTACCCTCGTAGACCGAAAGCGGAAGCGTTATAACAACGTGGTTGATGTAGTCATACGTCTTCATGGCCCAACCGATCAAGCACCGAAACTACGGCACCTCCGAGTTTTAGCACACGTACAGCTCGATGACGATCCCCGGACTCCGATCCAGCAAAGTGTCGGGGATGAGTTCCGTCAGCACGACGGCGTGGTGATGATCTTGATGTTCTACCGTCGCAAGGCTTCGCCTAAGCACCGCTACAATATTATCGAGGAGAACTATGGTGGAGGGGGGCACCGCACATGGCTAAGAGATCTCAAGGATCAATTGTTGTGTCTCTAGGGTGCCCCCCTGCCCCCGTATATAAAGGAGCAAGGGGGGAGGCCGGCCGGCCCTTGCTAGGCGCGCCAGGAGGAGGAGTCCTTCTCCTAGTAGGAGTAGGACTCCCCTATTTCCTACTCCTAGTAGGAGGGGGGAAAGGAAGGGGGGGAGGGAGAGGGAAAGGGGGGCGCCGCCCCCCCTCTCCTAGTCCAATTCGGACCAGAGGGGGAGGGGGCGCGCGGCACACCCTGGCTGCCCCTCTCTCTCCACTAAGGCCCATAAGGCCTATTACTTCTCCCGGGGGGTTCCCGTAACCCTCCGGCACTCCAGTTTTCTCCGAAATAACCCGGAACACTTCCGGTGTCCGAATATAGTCGTCCAATATATCAATCTTTATGGCTCGACCATTTCGAGACTCCTCGTCATGTTCGTGATTACATCCGGGACTCCGAACAACCTTCGGTACATCAAAACATATAAACTCATAATATAATTGTCATCGTAACGTTAAGCGTGCGGACCCTACGGGTTCGAGAACTATGTAGACATGACCTAGAACTGTTTCCGGTCAATAACCAATAGCGGAACCTGGATGCTCATATTGGCTCCTACATATTCTACGAAGATCTTTATCGGTCAAACCACATAACAACATACGTTGTTCCCTTTGTCATCGGTATGTTACTTTCCCGAGATTCAATCGTCGGTATCTCAATACCTAGTTCAATCTCGTTACCGGCAAGTCTCTTTACTCGTTACGTAATGCATCATTCTGTAACTAACTCATTAGTTACATTGCTTGCAAGGCTTATAGTGATGTGCATTACCGAGAGGGCCCAGAGATACCTCTCCGACAATCGGATTGACAAAACCTAATCTCGAAATATGCCAACTCAACATGTACCTTTGGAGACACTGAGAGCTCCTTTATAATCACCCGATTGCGTTGTGCTTTGTAGCACACAAAGTGTTCCTCCGATAAACTGGAGTTGCATAATCTCATAGTTATAGGAACTTGTATAAGTCATGAAGAAAGCAATAGCAATATACTAAACGATCAAGTGCTAAGCTAACGGAATGGGTCAAGTCAATCACATCATTCTCCTAATGATGTGATCCCATTAATCAAATGACAACACATGTCTATGGTTAGGAAACATAACCATCTTTGATCAATGAGCTAGTCAAGTAGAGGCATACTAGTGACATTAAGTTTGTCTGCTGCGTCATCCTGATAAGGATCGTTGTCAACGAGTTGTACAAAAAATGAGCCAAGAGAATTGAGTTATACCTCCGACTCATCATCATCATCATCATCATCATCATCATCGTCATCCAAGTTAAATAACTCGGAGGGGTTGGTCTTCTTCTTGGCAGGCTTTTTGGTAGCCTTGCTCTTTGTCTGGGTCTTCTTGATCGGCTTCTCCAACTTCTTCTTCCAGAAAGAATAATCGGCCTGTGGAAATAGAGATTGATATAAGAAGACAATTTAAATAAAAGGAAATTATTAAACCAGAAATAGATAGAAAACTTACAGCTGGCGGCGGGTTGAGAATGCAGAAAGGATTTAGTCCCACTTTGATGCAGTCTGCCAAGCTCTTGTTCAGCAAAGACTTGGTCATATTATTGATATCCTCTTCAGTCATTTCTATTTGGCAGTGGTGCAATGGGTCTTTCAAATCGCCAGTATATTCGCACATTAAGTCGGGTCGGCGGCTTAAGGGAAAGAATCTCCATGAAACCCAACATCGAACAAGGTCGATGTCGGTTAAGCCGTTAGCCATGAAGGCTCTAATTTTGGAAAACATGGTTGAATATTTGGCCCGTTCTTTGGTGCTGATCTGGTCCGAGACTGGATGTCGATTGCTAAGTCGGTGCTCGCGGTAACCCGGCAGGGAATGTTCACCTTCTGGAGATGTGTCTTGACAGTAGAACCAAGTCTGATTCCAATCCTTGGGATGACTGGGCAGTTTGGCGGCTGGGAAGGTGGCTTCTTTCCGCCTTTTAATAGAAACGCTGCCTAGTTATAGGCTGGGCCCATCTGTGAACTCGGTCTACCAGTTTAAATAATAGAATTCTCTGAACAGTTCGACAGTGGGCTCTTGCTGTAGATACACCTCGCAAAAGACTTGGAAGTTGCAGATGTTTGAGATAGAGTTGGGTCCTATGTCTTGTGGATGAAGTTGGAAAAAGTTCAGCACGTCACAGAAAAACGTTGAGCCGGGTGGGCTGAACCCCCGGAGCATGTGATCTGTGAACACTATAACCTCGCCTTCCTTGGTTTGAGGAGGGGTTTCTATGCCTGGAACCCTCCAGTGGATGACCTCTTCCTTGGCTAAGACACCCATTTCAACGAATTCGTTCAAGGCCTTACCGGTGACCTGGGAGATAACCCAATTGCATGACGTGACGGATTTCGCTTTTGACATTGTGAACTACAAAGGAAAGTATTGTCGGGTTAAGAATTATGCTGTTAAGACGACCAGAGTTTAGAGGTCAAATACATTGTGCAGAACCAAATTATAAGGATGAACAAGCAAGCATGGTTAATACCAGAGAATATTATCGGGTTATACAGGTTATGAAGCATATGTTGGCGTCTTAAATGGGGCCTAATATTATATGGTGGGTCACGATTGTTATATAAGCCGCCATGACAGTTATGGTACTTCTGATCTGTCAGTGAAAATTTGGCTAAGTGCTGGACAAACAAGATTATGCAGATTGATTCTGTAATTTTGGATCTGCTATATGCAGTTTGGAAAAGAAAAATAAATTCTAAACCTAAGGTTGTTACGAGAGAGGAACTTGTGTGCTTAAGGATTTTCTGTATAAGAAAGATGATTCCTATGATTAAAAAGGGGTGTCAAACAACTTCCGCGCACCTTCAACACTACTTTCAGATCAAAATGAGTGTGCTACGGAGGAATGGTGAAGAACGATGAAGAACACCGACGAACTAAAAGAACCCTAATGCAGATCTAAGGCATGGGGAGATGAATACTTACATATGCGAATGGAATAGCGGAGGCACGCTGACGTTCTCTTATCCGGTCAGGTTGATGCAGCGGCCTGAGTTGGCGCAGTGGACGTTGGTCGGCGGAGGCGGAGCTCGGGTCCACAGATGAGTCCCGAGGAAGACGAAGAGGAGGAGGCGAGGGAGAAAAAGTGAAGATCAGGACCCCCCCCTCCCTATTTATAAGGCAATGATCAAATGGCATGCGCAGGAATCGAGGATTTCGAAAAATGGTTATGAGGCTATGTGAATGCCTCGATTTTTGGGATATCCATTAAAACAAAGATCCGTTGAGATATAGTGCACTCTATGTGAAGTTAATGTGTGATGACATCATGGCGGGTTACCAAGTTTCGGTGAGGTGACGTCATGGCGGGTTACAACGAATAGATGGTGGAAGATTTTGCTAAAATCAAGATGATGAAGATTGATGTGAACAAGTTCAAATCAACCTGGGGCCTAATGTTGGGGATATAGCTATTGGGTATAACCCGCCCAGGAGGGGCCGGGTTAAAGCCCCTGACGGCTTATCTATGGAGAGGCCCGACAAGGTCCAAGACACAAGGATGGCGGTTCATGGAGCAACCCTGCTGATGGCCCAAGACCCGGAGGTGACTTGAGGCCTACGAGTGTGAGCCGCTATATGTTCAACTTGTCCTGTAAGGCAGGTTTAGTTAGACACCGAGCCGGTCATGTTGTGTGAGCCGGCCGGGACTCTGTAAGCCGCCGGGCATCAGCCTGTGTATATAAAGGGGTGACCCGACGGCAGATTAACTCAAGAAACAACAAGTCGAGAACTAGGTCAAGCGTATTCACTCCCTGGTAATCGAAAACCAAGCAATACAACCTAAAGCAGGAGTAGGCTTTTACCTCGTTGAGAGGGGCCAAACCTGGGTAAACCCTTTGTGTCCTTTGTCCCGTTTTAACCCCTTCAAGCTAACCTAGCCGCGATGGCTCCACACCTAAGTCCTTTTGCTAGGGCATCTGCCATGACAAACCCACGGCAGTAGCCCAAACCAATGATTTTTCAGACGCCTGAAGATATTCTGAAAAAACAAGATACAGTCCAGCTTATGAACTTTCTAGAGATGCATCAGAATCTTCAAGATCATCAGGTGCACGTGAAACTACCCAGTGATCTCGTGGAGCATATGTGGACCTACAATGAAAACCAAAGAGCTAATATTTGAATTGTACACTTAAAATAAACTTTATGTTTGAACTATGTATTTTTGCTACCAATATTTGTTATTTACTAGTGACATTCACGTGTGCGATGGACGTGCATGGATTTGCATGGATTTGACAGTTTGGATTTGAGGTGTGTGGCTGCTGGACAGGACATATGAGTGATTGTCCAATGCCGTCTACAGGCCTGCCCGTGCGCGTGTTCGCAAACGTATAGGGGGTTAAATTTGGGCGGCTGCTAGGCGTCATCCGCTTGCTAATCTCGCAAATTAGCATCCCGCAAGACAACCATTGGATTTAATTATGCGCGGCCGTCGGGTTGAAGCCACGTGTTCACCCTCCCGACCACCTCTCATTGTCTTTCCCCATTTGCCGCAACCATTGATGCTGGAAGCAGATTCCCCACCTCCTCCACATCTCCTCTGCACCGGCCCGAGGCGAGGGCGAGGATTAGATCGACGATGCCGCATTGCCTCTACCATCGCCGCCGCCGCCGTAGCATCGTCTCTACCATCGCCGCCGCCGATACAGCATCGCCTCTACCATCGCTGCCGCCTCTAGCATCGATGCAGCCGACACAGCATCACCACCACTGACGCATCATCGCCCCCCCTCCCCGCCCCCTACACCTTCCCGCGCCATGGCATCTCACCACATAGTGCGATCAATGTTGTCGGCCGCCATGGATCAAAGCTTCGGTGCTCCTTCAAGCGAACGGCAGACCAAATCGGCCCCGATTCTCGCCGGCGAGCCGATTCCGCGGACTGGAGTTGCAAGGGAGCTTTGTGATCCTCCTGTATTCTCTGTTGAAGGCTCCCGGGCTAGTTCCTCGCATGCGTGGGTAAGTTGTTGTCCAGCTATCTAGCTACTTCTCATGAAGCATGAAGCAAAGGTGGTACTGTACTACGTGATTTCCTGAATTTCATCAAGCATGAAGCATGAACTATGAAAATTCAGTGTGGGGGTGGTTAAGCTTTATGTGTGGTGAATTGCTCCTAACACAACCGAAAACTGAAAAAAGCCTCCAAAAAATGTAGATGTTGGTAATGATGTATGTGTGGTGACTGACATATTAGTTGTGTTGGTCACTGACTCTGTTCGTTGTGTTGCAATTTAGACATAGTAGTTATGTTTGTAAATTTCTTCACTGGAAAAAGTGAAAAAAGACATGAAGAAAAATGTTGCATCATCTACTAGGCAAAAATGCTACTTTGTAGTAAACATTTCCACCTTCATTAGTTTAGCACAGTGAGAAATCATTGTTGTAGCATGTAGTAAAAGCGTTTTATTACTATGATGAGGTAAAAAAGAAGAAGAAACAATAACTACCTTTTTTTTTACATTCTACCTTTTTATACATTGTTAGAAGCACTAGTTCCTATCTACATTCTACCTTCTTCTACTGACATTATGATTGTATTTTCTGCAACAATAAAAACAACAACTAAAAGGCTGCTGGTGCTCGAGGTGATGATGATGAGAGCTACATCATGGGGTAAATTTCTGCTGCGAACGGAGTTAGTATGGAAGGGATGGTTATTGCTGCTGATGTACAATAGGATAGAGATGATGCAGATGATGATGCAATATCATCGCAGCCGCTTGTTCCACATGTGGGTATGACATTTGATTCAGTTGACGATGCGAGAAAATTCTACAACAAATATGCTTTCCGCCATGCGTTTGGAATCAGAACATCTGCTTCAAAGAACAGCCAGGAGAGAGGACCCACAAAGCTAATTAGTAGTACTTTCACATGTGTTCGTGCACGACCTGATGGAAGCAAAAGTGAATCTGATAGCACTACATATAGTATTGCAACAGAGTCAAGCAACACTAGCAAACACCCTGGGCTTTGGATGATGTAACATCCCAAATTTTCAATTTGGAATGTTATACATTAGGTCATCATGCATATCATATTTTCTCGCATTTTTCCGATCCTAGAAAATTTCACGCAACTCAAGGACCTTCGGAGAGAGTTGGAGATTTCATTATTTTCATATTTGGGATTTCTCAAATTTTGAAAATAGGATCATTGGATTTATTTAATTATCTTCATAAAGTTTTTCCAATACAAAAATTTAAGAGAGGGAATAATATGACTTCCCCAACAATTAGGAAAAATGAAGATTTTATAAATAAATCAAATTTTGGTTTTGAAGATTTAATTGCTTTAGGCAAAAAAAATGAGCATTTTAAAAAAATATGCATTTTGCCCGTTTTAAAGTTCATTTTGTTCGACTCATTTTTAGGAGTCGGGGAAAATTTATTTTATTTAATTTGGAGTTCGTTTGGTTTGATTTTTATTTTTGTTTAAGTTTTGTTTTAAAAAAAAACAATCGCCGCCGCCCGCCTGGGCCAAGAGCCCAGCCGCCGCCGCCCGGCCCATCTCCCCTTCCCCCTCGCGCGCGCCCCTGCGGGAGGAGTCCCGCCGGACGCCGCCGCCGCCCGACCGTGTCCGGCTCGGACTCGCCGCCGCCGCCTGGCTTGCCCCCTCCCCAAGGCACCCCCCCTCCTTATAACCCCCTCCTCCCTCATCCCGTCCCTTGCCGCCACCCTCCACCCGAGCCGCCGCCGCTGCCGTCGCCGCGCCGCCGCCTCGCCGCCCCTCGCCGCCCCGCCGCCCGCCACCCGACCCGAGCGCTCCCGCCCGGCGACCTCGCCGGAGGTAGCCGACCTCGCCGCCCCGTCCCGATCCGGTTTTGTTTTAAAACCGATCCGGTTTTCTCGCGTTGTTCGGTTTTAAAAAAAAAACTGGATGGTTTTATTTTTTTTCGGTTTTATTATTTTATGAACGTTCACCGACCCGTTCGTTTTAATGAACGTGTTCGTTGGATTAGTCCTGTTAACGAACGTCCGTCGTTTTAACCGTTCGTCGTTTTTCTTTTAAACGGATTTAATCCGTTATTTTCTGAATTCGATTTCCGATCAAATTTTCAAATCTGTTTATTTTCTCGCTCGTTTATCGGAATCATGTGATTCAAGCGCCTGGAGTTTCGTTTTGAAACCGCCGTTCCGACTAACCTACTTAAACGGAGTTTTGCTACTGTAAAATTTTTACCTAGTTTTAGATTGCTAAACCGAGTCGTTCTCTCTCGAGTTTCGACTTTCGATGCTTTATTTGATTCGATTCTTTTTGCAACCAGGGTTCTTAAGTTGAACTCTCTGGTTAGATCGTTTATTCGAGTTTTCCCTGTGCATTAGATGAGTACTTATTGTATGCTTGTTGTTTGTCTGTGTTAGATCACCCGGAGTGCGCCGCTTGTTACTTCGAATCTCTAGGTCTCGCGGATCATCAGCAAGGCAAGTAACACTTTGATCATACCTTTTATACTACCCAGTTTTTATGCATTAGATCAACCCTCAACCACTTGCATGTTTAGGATCTAATTAAATTGTGGGATTGGGAAGTAGTTTGAGGTAGTACCTATTACCTGTTACTTATGAAACCTTGGGAGTCACTTCTACGTTTGCTTATTATACCATGCTATGCTAGTAGACGTGGATTGGGTGAGTGAATATCCATGACAGATGTGAGATTGTTAATTAATGGTTTATCTAAGGTGGCAACCTAAACACACATCTGGGTGGATTGAGGCACCTGGTTTCTATCAGGACTTACTGTATTTCTTGACCGCCACCTGGCTCTAAGGGATCATAAGATTATTCAAACTGGAAACTTCCGTGTGCAGCCACAAGCCAATTATGGGCTCTGGCGTAGTTGACTAAGTTGTGCGAACTCTTACGGGTAGGCTAGCTGATGTAGGGGATGTAGGTTGGTACGGTCTACCCACATGTAAGGTGCTAGCGCTTCTGAAAGACTATGTCTCGGTCATCCGTTTCTCAAACACCATGTAGTGCGAGAACCAAGCGGAGGCGATCGAGTCTTGTGGGGAAAAGTGCGCAAACCTCTGCAGAGTGTATAAACTAATCATGGTTAGCCGTGTCCCCGGTTATGGACGTTTTGAGTATCTGGTAATTGAATATCATGTGAATCTCAACATGTTACTTCTAATAAAAGTTTGATGAGTACTTTTTAATTGGGATTGAGGATGCTGTCAACCATTCTCAATGTTTAACAACCACCATGATAGTTAAACAAAATTATTCCTTTGTTGTAGGGAAAAACTAGCTTTACGCAAAAATGTAACCGTAGAGCCTTACCACCAGCCATATATGCATGTAGTATAGGCTTATTCCTTCATTGCTCTTTATGTGTTACATTGCCGGCATATTCCATGTCTTGACCGTTTTGGCTGCAACTTTCACGTTATGAGACTTTTCGCAACGACAGTAAGGTGTTAGGTCGTGGTTCTATACTCGATGATGCCGATGGAGTTGATGGACTCACTTATCTTCCAAGCCTTCCGCTGTTATTATTTAGATGGCCTTAAGCCATATTATTGTAATAAGTTCCCTTGTGGACAACGATGTAATAAGTGTGTGATTGCTACTCTGCTATAAATCCTTCAAATCTTGTGTGGTGTCGGCATTCTTGATCCGGGATGACAACGAGCACGAGACTTGATCCATTCGGGTCTGGTCGCTACAGAGATGGTATCAGAGCACACGCTGACTGTAGGACACGACCACTAAGTTAAAGCCATAGATCACTACTCTCTTCCCATTTTCTAACTCCTCATCTTTTCTACTCTTTAGGATGACGGACGCGAAGATCAAGTACACCCAACCAGATGAAGGCACACCTTTTGGATTTCACTTGAAGGAAGTTACCAAGTACCTGAACATTGGACTACCCAGCTTCACCGGAACTTTCAACGCCACTCTGCCTGAAGAGGAGCGCTGGAAGATTCAAGCTCACGTTCCAGGAAGGACATTCGCCCCAATCACCAAGCCTATAGATAGTGTTTTCAGTGCACCAACTTGGAGTGCGGGAAAGAGCATGGCAGCTCACATCACCATGGGACGCATTGGAGAAGTTTATCAAGAAGACCTCAAGGACACTATCTACCAGATTTGCGGACGCCGAGATGAAAAATGGGACATAGTCAGCACCAAGAAGGATAGGTCCATTGCAGCTTTCATCCAGGAGTTAAATCAGCACATTCGACGCCAGGAGAACCAAATGTGCAATGATATGTTGGAGTTGCAGAATGCAAAGGGAAGGATCATCGAACTGGAAGGAGAACTAAAGACTACACGCAAGGACTACATGGACGAGATCGTAGCTCTAGCAAGACACAATAACGATCTTAAGTACGAGATCGAAGAACTCAAGAAGAAGTTGGCGCTCAGGAATGAAGACCAGTATGTCGGTTGCCCAAGCGACTACATCAACATCGACGACACCGATTCGGATCCAAGTGAACCCGACTTTGAAGACGAAGCTGGAGCAGACATCATGGAGTCTTCCACCGGTTCAAATTAGTAGAAGTCCCCCACATATTAGTAGTATTCCCTCCATGTAAACATTTAGTACACGCACTTTTGCGATAGTTAGATCGTTGTAAGCCCTTGTTTGATTGGATGAAGTGATTTTGTGTGCATTTGCTCATGTGCATTTGGGTAGTGATTCCCCTTAGACCTCACTCTATTCTAAATTCTCGTCTTTTCTAAAACCCATCAGATGCCTCCGAGACGCGACCTCGGTTCGTTTTCCGCCAGAGATCACCCAATTGATCAAAGAGCAGAATACCTGATTCAAACATTGGTGCAGAACCAGGGCAACAACAACAACAACAACAACAACAACAACAACAACAACAACAACAACAACAACAACAACAACAACAACAACCCACCGCCACCACCACCTGCGGATCACCTGACTCGTTTCCTTAGACTAAATCCGCCGGTGTATTCTAGTAGTACCGAGCCGATTGTGGCAGATGATTGGCTCCGCAAGATAGGAAGGGAGTTGACCACTGCAGGATGCACAGATGGTGAAAGAGTGAAGTTTGCAGCACATCAGCTTGAAGGACCCGCAGCAGCATGGTGGGAGAATTTTACAGCCACTTACCCGAGACACCATCACATGGGATCGGTTTGACAAGCTTTTCAGACTTGCCCATGTTTCAGCAGGAGCTATGGCCATGAAGAAGCGTGAGTTTCGCAACTTACGCCAAGGAGGAAGGACTGTTGGCAAGATGTGGATGATTTTAGTAAGTTAGCACGTTATGCCCCGGATAGCGTTGCTACTGAGACGCTGCTAAACAGGAGAAGTTTCTAGAAGGACTGAATGATGAGTTCAGATGCCGTTGATGGTAGCAAGTTTCAACAACTACCAGGAGTTAGTAGACCGAGCCCTCATGATTGAAGGAAAGCAGCAGAATTGAGAACTGCAAGCGGAAGTATGGACGGGGAAGTATAACTCGGAGCCCAATGAGAACCTCGTTATACCCTAAATCAGGAATTCAGTTTCAGCATACCCATGGAGGAGGTAATTTGCATAACCATAATGGCACTAAGAATGGGAACGGGAATGGAGGAAGCAATGGACAGAACCGCACCAACCCGTCAACACCATCCAAAGTAGACCTGAGTCATATCACTTGCTTTAAGTGCATAAGATCGGGCATTATGCCAATGGTATCCGAAGGCCGAATGGAAATGGCAATGGAAGCTCTGGAAAGAAGCCCAACCCTTTCAACAGGGGACAGGTGAACCACATTGATGTGGAGAAGGTTGAAGATCAGCCCGATGCAGTAATTGGTAAGTTTTTGGTTAAGTCCTTTACTGCAGTTGTTCTTTTCGATACTGGTGCATCGCATTCATACATATCAAAGGGATTTGTGGATAAGTACAAATTACCGACCCAAGCCCTTAGGTCACCCATGCTAGTAACCTCACCCGGAGCAGAATACATGGCTAGTAAATGGTGTGATCGACTACCATTAAGGATTGGACACTATGTTTTCCCCTCAGACCTGATAGTTCTGGAATCCCAAGGATTGGATGTGATATTAGGAATGGATTGGTTATCAAGGTATGGAGGAAACATAGATTGCTCCACTAAGTCAATTTTGCTCACCACCCCGAAGGAAGAAGGATCAAGTATGTATCACGGCGAACCGAGGAGAGCACAAGTAAATTGCTTATCGAGGAGTGGTGCGGGAAGAAGTACCATGGTGAAGGATTTTCTGATGTATTTCGGAAGAGTTGCCGGGAATGCCACGGATAGAGACATTGAGTTTTGATCAAGCTGTTGCCGTGAACAGGCCCGATATCGAAACGACCGCATGAGGATGCCCGCACAGGATTTAGCGGAAATCAAGAAGCGATTAAGGAACTATTGGATAAAGGTTTTATCGCCCAAGTTCTTCACCTTGGGGATCACCCGCTTTGTTAGTGGAGAAGAAGGATGGATCTTTAAGAATGGTTGTTGATTATCGTGGATTGAATGAAGTAACAATCAAGAACAAGTACCCACTACCTATGATAAATGATCTGTTTGATTGCTTACAAGGAGCTAAGGTGTTTTCCAAGATCGATTTGCGATCAGGGTACCATCAGTTGAAGATTCGGGAGCAGGACATACCTAAGACAGCGTTTACCACGAGATATGGACTGTACGAGTATACCGTTATGTCATTTGGACTGACTAACGCACCAGCCTATTTCATGAACCTGATGAACAAAGTATTTATGGAGTTTTTGGATAAGTTCGTCGTGGTGTTCATTGATGACATTTTGATTTTCTTGAAGAATGAAGAGGAACATAAGGAACATTTGAGATTGGTTTTGGAGAAACTGAGAGAACACCAGTTGTATGCCAAGTTCAGCAAGTGTGAGTTTTGGCTAAAGGAAGTTGGATTTCTCGGACATGTTATATCCGGAGAAGGAATAGCAGTTGACCCCACAAAGGTTGAGACCGTAACCAAATGGGAAGCACCAACGATAGTTGGAGAGATTCGGAGTTTCCTTGGACTCGCGGGATACTACCAAAGATTCATTGAGAATTTCTCAAGGATTGCTAAGCCTATGACTGAATTGTTGAAGAAGGATAACAAATTCTTATGGACTGAGGACTGTGAGGCAAGTTTTTAGGAGTTGAAGAAAAGATTGGTTACCTCACCAGTTTTGATATTGCCAGACCAGACCAAGGATTATGAGGTGTATTGCGACGCTTCACGTTGAGGACTTGGAGCAGTGCTTATGCAGGAAGGAAGAGTTGTTTCGTATGCTTCACGACAACTTAAGCCCCATGAGTTGAATTATGCCACACATGATTTGGAGTTAGCAGCCGTTGTGCATGCCTTAAAGACATGGAGACATTTTCTCATTGGAAATCATTGTGAAGTATATACGGATCACAAGAGTTTGAAGTACATCTTCACACGTATGAATTGAATCTTAGACAAAGGAGATGGTTAGAGCTTATCAAGGATTATGATATGAGATTGCATTATCACCCGAAAGGCTAATGTCGTAGGCAGGCGCATTGAGCCGTAAGAGCCACGTCAATACCCTAATGATGGGAGGGATACTCAATGAGTTAGCCGAGGACCTTCGAGAGCTATGTTTGGAAATAGTTCCGAGAGGCTATGTAGCAGCATTGGAGATTCAGTCAACACTGATGGACAAAATCAGAGAAGCCCAAAAGGCAGATAAGGAAGTTGCCTCTATAAAGGAGAAAATGAGCAAAGGAAAAGCTAAAGGATTTCGCGAGGATGAGCACGATACCCTATGGTTTGAAGACCGTGTTAATGTGCCCAATAACCCAGAGATCAGGAAGTTGATTTTACAAGAAGCTCATGATTCACCCTATTCGATTCACCCAGGAAATACCAAGATGTATTTGGATTTGAAGAATACTTTCTGGTGGACCAGAATGAAGAAGGATATTGCGGAGTATGTAGCAGTTTGCGATGTATGTCAGAGAGTGAAGGCAGAACATCAGAAGCCAGCAGGATTGTTACAACCATTGCCGATACCCGAATGGAAGTGGGATAAACTAGGCATGGATTTCATCACAGGTTTGCCAAAGACTCGTTCAGGTTATGACTCGATTTGGGTTGTAGTCGACCGTTTAACAAAGGTAGCTCATTTTATTCCAGTCAAGACTACCTATAGCAGTGCTAAGTTGGCAAAGATATACATGACCAGAATTGTGTGTTTACACGGAGTTCCGAGGAGCATCGTATCAGATAGAGGAACCCAATTTACCTCAAAATTTTGGAACCAGTTGCACGAGACATTGGGAACTAGACTGGAGTTCAGTACAGCTTTCCACCCACAGACCGATGGACAGACTGAGAGAGTCAATCAGATTTTGGAGGATATGCTGAGAGCTTGTGCACTAGATTATGGATCTAGTTGGGATGATAATTTGCCGTATGCGGAATTTTCCTACAACAACAGTTACCAAACCAGTTTGAAGATGGCACCTTCGAGGCTCTGTATGGAAGAAGGTGCAGGACACCGTTGTCATGGGACGAAACTGGAGATCGTCAGTTGTTTGGACCAAATTTGATTAAGGAGTCTGAGCAGAAGGTTAAACTGATTCGAGAGAGGCTCAAGGTAGCCCAGTCCAGACAAAAGAGCTATGCCGATTCAAAGCGCAAAGCGATTGAGTATGAAGTTGGAGACAGAGCATATCTTAGAGTATCCCCGCTTCGAGGAGTTAAGCGTTTTGGAGTTAAAGGAAAGTTAGCACCACGTTTCGTTGGACCATATAAGATTTTGCAACGCATGGGAGAAGTTGCTTATAAGTTGGAATTGCCAGAAGGACTGTCAGGAGTTCATGATGTATTCCATGTTTCTCAGTTGAAGAAATGTCACCCCGAGATAGCAGAGGTACCGTTAAGAGACACAAGTACTTTGGAAGCAATTCAGTTGAAGGATGATTTAACATATGAGGAAAAACCGGTTAAGATTCTCGATTATGCTAGCAGAGTTACCCGCAGCAAGGTTATCAAGTTTTGCAAAGTTCGATTGGAGCCACCACATGAAGATGAAGCCACCAGGAAAGAGAGGAAGTTTTGCTCAAGGACCACCTCACCTATTTTCTAGCCAACCCGAATCTCGAGGGCTAGATTCATCTTAAGAGGTAGGTTTGTAACATCCCAAATTTTCAATTTGGAATGTTATACAATAGGTCATCATGCATATCATATTTTCTCGCATTTTTCCGATCCTAGAAAATTTCACGCAACTCAAGGACCTTCGGAGAGAGTTGGAGATTTCATTATTTTCATATTTGGGATTTCTCAAATTTTGAAAATAGGATCATTGGATTTATTTAATTATCTTCATAAAGTTTTTCCAATACAAAAATTTAAGAGAGGGAATAATATGACTTTCCCAACAATTAGGAAAAATGAAGATTTTATAAATAAATCAAATTTTGGTTTTGAAGATTTAATTGCTTTAGGCAAAAAAAATGAGCATTTTAAAAAAATATGCATTTTGCCGGTTTTAAAGTTCATTTTGTTCGACTCATTTTTAGGAGTCGGGGAAAATTTATTTTATTTAATTTGGAGTTCGTTTGGTTTGATTTTTATTTTTGTTTAAGTTTTGTTTTAAAAATAAACAATCGCCACCGCCCGCCTGGGCCAAGAGCCCAGCCGCCCGCCTTGACCCATCTCCCTTCCCCTCGCGCTTGCTGGAGGAGTCCCCCCCTTGCCCGCCGCCGGCCGTGTCCGGCTCGGACTCGCCGCCGCCGCCCGGCTTGCCCCCTCCCCAAGGAACCGACCCCCCCTCCTTATAACCCCCCCCCCCCCCTCCTCCCCTCATCTCGTCCCTTGCCGCCACCCTCCACCGAGCCGCCGCCCGCCTCTTGAAGGCCGCCGCCGCCTGCCGTCGCCTGCCGCCGCCCTCGCCGCCCCTCGCCGCCCCCTCGACCCGACCCCGCCGACCCTCGAGCCCCGGCGACCTCGCCGGAGGTAGCCGACCTCGCCGCCCCGTCCCGATCCGGTTTTGTTTTAAAACCGATCCGGTTTTCTCGCGTTGTTCGGTTTTTTTAAAATAAAAAAAAACTGGATGGTTTTATTTTTTTCGGTTTTATTATTTTATGAACGTTCACCGACCCGTTCGTTTTAATGAACGTGTTCGTTGGATTAGTTCTGTTAACGAACGTCCGTCGTTTTAACCGTTCGTCGTTTTTCTTTTAAATGGATTTAATCCGTTATTTTTTGAATTCGATTTCCGATCAAATTTTCAAATCTGTTTATTTTCTCGCTCGTTTATCGGAATCAGGTGATTCAAGCGCCTGGAGTTTCGTTTCGAAACCGCCGTTCCGACTAACCTACTTAAACGGAGTTTTGCTACTGTAAAATTTTGACCTAGTTTCAGATTGCTAAACCGAGTCGTTCTCTCTCGAGTTTCGACTTTCGATGCTTTATTTGATTCGATTCTTTTTGCAACCAGGGTTCTTAAGTTGAACTCTCTGGTTAGATCGTTTATTCGAGTTTTCCCTGTGCATTAGATGAGTACTTATTGTATGCTTGTTGTTTGTCTGCGTTAGATCACCCGGAGTGCGCCGCTTGTTACTTCGAATCTCTAGGTCTCGCGGATCATCAGCAAGGCAAGTAACACTTTGATCATACCTTTTCTACTACCCAGTTTTTATGCATTAGATCAACCCTCAACCACTTGCATGTTTAGGATCTAATTAAATTGTGGGATTGGGAAGTAGTTTGAGGTAGTACCTATTACACATTACTTATGAAACCTTGGGAGTCACTTCACGCTTGCTTATTATACCATGCTATGCTAGTAGGCGTGGATTGGGTGAGTGAATATCCATGACAGATGTGAGATTGTTAATTAATGGTTTATCTAAGGTGGCAACCTAAACACACATCTGGGTGGATTGAGGCACCTGGTTTCTATCAGACTTGCTCAGATTTCTTGGACCGCCACCTGTGCTCTAAGGGATCATAAGATTATTCAAACTGGAAACTTCCGTGCAGCCACAAGCCAATTATGGGCTCTGGCGTAGTTGACTAAGTTGTGCGAACTCTTACGGGTAGGCTAGCTGATGTAGGGGATGTAGGTTGGTACGGTCTACCCACATGTAAGGTGCTAGCGCTTCGAAAGACTATGTCTCGGTCATCCGCTTCTCAAACACCATGTAGTCACGAGAACCAAGCGGAGGCGATCGAGTCTTGTGGGGAAAAGTCATAAACCTCTGCAGAGTGTATAAACTAATCATGGTTAGCCGTGTCCCCGGTTATGGACGTTTTGAGTATCTGGTAATTGAATATCATGTGAATCTCAACATGTTACTTCTAATAAAAGTTATTGGGTTTTGATGAGTACTTTTTAATTGGGATTGAGGATGCTGTCAACCATTCTCAATGTTTAACAACCACCATGATAGTTAAACAAAATTATTCCTTTGTTGTACGAAAAAAATTGCTTTACGCAAAAATGTAACCGTAGAGCCTTACCACCAGCCATATATGCATGTAGTATAGGCTTATTCCTTCATTGCTCTTTATGTGTTACATTGCCAGCATATTCCATGTGCTGACCCGTTTTCGGGCTGCAACTTTCACGTTGCAGACTTTTCGAACGACAGTAAGGTGTTAGGTCGTGGTTCTATACTCGGTGATGCCGATGGAGTTGATGGACTCACTTATCTTCCAAGCCTTCCGCTGTTATTATTTAGATGGCCTTAAGCCATATTATTGTAATAAGTTCCCTTGTGGACAACGATGTAATAAGTGTGTGATTGCTACTCGCTATAAATCCTTCAATCTTGTGTGGTGTCAAGCATTCGATCCAGGATGACATCGAGCACGAGACTTGATCCATTCCGGTCTGGTCGCTACAGATGAACATGGCTGACACAAGAAAAAGGAATAGGTTGCAACATCACGATTGCAAGGCTCACATGATTGTTGGACTCCGAGAGAACCGATGGACCATCACGTGCTTTACAGAAGACCATACTGTTGGGGAACGTTGCATGGGAAACAAAAAAAATTCCTATGTACACCCAAGATCCAATCTAGGATATGAACATCTATGAGAGGAGAGATTGGATCTACATAACCTTGTAGATCGCTAAGAGGAAACGTTAAGAAAAGTGGTTGATGTAGTCGAATGCCTTCGCGATCTAATCACGATCCGTCTCGCGAACTCTCGTTCCAAGTGCCGAACGGATGGCACCTCCGCGTTCAACACATGTACAGCTTGATGATGCCTTCACCTCCTCGATCCAACGAGCGATGGTGAAGTAGTAGCTCGAGTCCTCCGGTAGCACGATGGCGTAGTGGCGGTGGTGGTGGAGAAATGTCAGCAGAGCTTCGCTAAGCACTACGGAGAAGAAGAGGGATGCGATGGAGAGGAGACGCAGCGCTGTGGCGTGGAGATGTGCTCAAGGGGTGCGGCTGCCCTCTCTCTACCTCTCTATATATAGGGGGAAGGGAGGAGGAGCGGGGCAACCTAGATCCCATATAGGGGAACGGCGGCCATAGGTGGAAACCCTAGATGGATTTTGGGCGCCTCCAACCCCCCAGGAGCCTTGGCCCCCAAGGCAAAGGGGTGTGAACCCTAGGGAGGGCGCCCCCACCTCCTCCGGTAACGTGGGATGGGGTGAGGGGAGCGCACAACCCCTTAGTGGGCTGATGTGCCCCCTCCCCTAGGCCCATGAGGCCCCCCAACACTTGTCGGGGCCCCCCGAAACCCCTTTTGGTGATGCTGGCCATCGCTCGGTACCCCTGGAATAATTCTGGACTCCAATACCCTTCGTCCAATATATCGATCTTCACCTCCAGACCATTCCGGAGTTCCTCGTCACATCCGGGATCTCATCTGGGACTCTGAACAACCTTCGGTAACCACCATAATGACTCAACTATACTTATATCGCCACCAAACGTTAAGTGTGTAGACCCTGCGGGTGCAAGAACTATGCAGACATGACCGAGACACCTCTACAGTCAATAACCAATAGCGGGACATGGATAGCCATATTGGTTCCTACATATTCTACGAAGATCTTATCGGTCGAACCTCGATGTCAAGGATTCCGCTAATCCCGTATGTAGTTCCCTTTGTCTATCGTTATGTTACTTGCCCGAGATTCGATCGTCGGTATCTCCATACCTAGTTCAATCTCGTTACCGGCAAGTCTCTTTACTCGTTCCGTAATACAAGATCTCGTGACTAACTCATTGGTCACATTGCTTGCAAGCTTATTGTGATGTTGTATTACCGAGTGGGCCCTGAGATACCTCTTTGTCATACGGAGTGACAAATCCCAGTCTTGATCCATGCCAACTCAACAAACACCCTCGGAGATACATGTAGAGCACTTTTATAGTCACCCAGTTACATTGTGACGTTTGGTACACACAAGGCACTCCTCCGGTGTCAGTGAGTTGCATGATCTCATGGTCATAGGAACATATACTTGACATGTAGAAAAACGATAGCAATAAACTTGATACGATCATACGCTATGTTCATAGTTTGGGTCTTGTCCATCACATCATTCTCCTAATGATGTGATCCCGTTATCAAATGACAACTCATGTCCATGGCTAGGAAACCATAGCCATCTTTGATCAACGAGCTAGTCTGGTAGAGGCTCACTAGGGACACGTTGTTGTCTATGTATCCACACATGTATTTGAGTTTCCGGTCAATACAATTATAGCATGGTTAATAAACGATTATCATTAACAAGGAAATATAATAATAACCACTTTATTATTGCCTCTAGGGCATATTTCCAATAGTCTCCCACTTGCACTAGAGTCAATAATCTAGTTCACATCGCCATATGATTAACACTCGTTCACATCACCATGTGACTAACACCCAAAGAGTTTACTAGGGTCAATAATCTAGTTCACATCACCATGTGTTTAAGACTCAATGAGTTCTAGGTTTGATCATGTTATGCTTGTGAGAGAGGTTTTAGTCAGCAGGTCTGCCACATTCAGATCCGCATGTACTTCGGAAATCTCTATGTCATATTGTAGATTATGCTACCACGCTCCAATTGGAGCTATTCCAAATGGTTGCTCCACTATACGTATCCGGTTTGCTACTCATAGTCATCTGGATAGGTGTTAAAGCTTGCATCGACGTAACCCTTTACGCCGAACTCTTTATCACCTCCATAAGTGAGAAACATTTCCTTATTCCTCAGAGGACAATTTTGACCGCCTTGCAATGATCCACTCTGGATCACTCTTGTACCCCTTGCCAGACACGTGGCAAGGCACATATTAGGTGCGGTACACAGCATGGCATATCATATAGAGCCTATGGCTAAGGCATAGGGGGCGACCTTCGTCCTTTCTCTTTTTTCTGGCGTGGTCGAGCTTTGAGTCTTACTCAACTTCACACCTTACAACTCAGGCAATAAATCCTTCTTTGACTGATCCATTTTGAACTCCTTCAAAATCATGTCAAGGTATGTGCTCAGTGAAAGTCTTATCAGGCGTCTTGATCTATCTCTATAGATCTTGATGCCCAATATGTAAGCAGCTTTACCCAGGTTTTCCTTTGAAAAACTCCACTCAAACAACCCTTTATGCTTTCCAGAAATTCTGCATCATTTATGATCAACAATATGTCATCCACATATACATATCAGAAATGTTGTAGTGCTCCCACTCACTTTCTTGTAAATACAAGTTCCTTACAAACTTTGTATAAACCCAAAATCTTTGATCACCTCATCAAAGCATATGTTTCAACTCCGAGATGCTTGCTCCAGTCCATAGAAGGATCACCGGAGCTTGCATACCTTTTAGCATCCTTAGGATCGACAAAACCTTCTATTTGTAATCACATACAACCTTTCCTCAGGAAATCGTCAAGGAAACTTTGTTTTGACATCCATGTGCTAGATTTCATAAATGAAAATGCAGCAACTGCTATCATAATTCCAACAGACTTTAGCATCACCATGAGTGAGAAAGTCTCATCATAGTCAACTACTTGAACTTGTCAGAAACTTCTTTGTGGTAAGTCGAGCTTCATAAATGTTGACAGTACCATCAACATATGTCTTCTTCTTAAAGATCCATTTATTCTCAATGGCTTGCCGATCAACGGGAAAGTCCGCCAAAGTCCATACTTTGTTCTCATACATGGATCATATCTCAGATTTTATGGCTCCTATCCATTTGTTGGAATCCAGGCCCACCATCGCTTCTCCATAGCTTGTAGGTTCACCGTTGTCAGACAACATGACCTTTGAGACAGGGTTACCGTACCTCTCAGGAGTAGTACATATCCTTGTCGACCTATGAGGTTTGATAGTAACTTGATCCCAAGCTTCAAGGTCACTATCATTAGCTTCCTCTTCAACTGACGTAGGTGCCACAACATCTTTCTGCACTACACTACTCACTGGTTGAAGTAAAGGTTCAACAACCTCATCAAGTTCTATCTTCCTCCCACTCAATTCTTTCAAGAGAAACTCTTTCTCGAGAAAGGACCCGTTCTTAGCGACAAACATTTTGCCCTCGGATCTGAGATAGAAGGTATACCCAATCGTCTCCTTTGGGTATTCTATGAAGACACATTTTTCCGCTTTGGGTTCGAGCTTTTCCGGCTGAAGCCTTTTGACATAAGCATCACAGCCCCAAACCTTAAGAAACGAGAACTTAGGTTTCTCGCCAAACCACGGTTCATACGGTGTTATCTCCACGAATTTAGATGGTGCCCTATTTAAAGTGAATGCAGCTGTCTCTAACGCATAACCCCAAAATGACAGTGGCAGATCGGCAAGAGACATCATAGGACGCACCATATCCAATAAGGTACGACTACAATGTTCAGACACACCATTACGTTGTGGTGTTCCAGGCGGTGTTAGTTGTGAAACAATTGCACATTGTCTTAAGTGATTGCCAAACTCATAACTCAGATACTCTCCCCTTCGATCAGATCGTAGGAATTTGATCTTCTTGTTATAATGATTCTCAACTTCACTCTGAAATTGCTTGAACTCTTCAAACATTTTAGACTTATGCTTTATTAAGTAAATATGCCCATATCTACTTAAATCATCGGTGAAGGTTGCTACCTCTTGAGCACTGCGTTGGCTTTCCCTTGAAGAGGAAAGGGTGATGCAGTACAACAGCGTAAGTATTTCCCTTAGTTTTTTAGAACAAAGGTATCAATCCAGTAGGAGGCCACGCACTAGTCGCTCGAACCTACACAAACAAATAAAATCCTCGCAACCAACGCAATAAAGGGGTTGTCAATCCCTTCACGGTCACTTACGAAAGTGAGATCTGATAGATATGATAAGATAATATTTTTGGTATTTTTATGATAAAGATGCAAAGTAAAGAAAGCAAAATAAAAACGGCGCCAGAAATAGCTTGTTGTCGGGAAATTAATATGATGGAAAATAGACCCGGGGGCCATAGGTTTCACTAGTGGCTTCTCTAGAGAGCATAAGTATTACAGTGGGTAAACAAATTACTGTTGAGCAATTGACATAATTGAGCATAGTTATGAGAATATCCATGTATGATCATGTATATATAGGCATCACGTCCGCGACAAGTAGACCGACTCCTGCCTGCATCTACTACTATTACTCCACACATCGACCGCTATCCAGCATGCATCTAGAGTATTAAGTTCATAAGAACGGAGTAACGCTTTAAGTAAGATGACATGATGTAGAGGGATAAACTCATGCAATATGAAATAAACCCCATCTTGTTATCCTCGATGGCAACAATACAATATGTGCCTTGCTGCCCCTCATCACTTTGGGAAAGGACACCGCAAGATTGAACCCAAATCTAAGCACTTCTCCCATTGCAAGAAAGATCAATCTAGTAGGCCAAACCAAACTGATAATTCGAAGAGACTTGCAAAGATAACCAATCATACATAAAAGAATTAAGAGAAGATTCAAATATTGTTCATAAATAAACTTGATCATAAACCCACAATTCATCGGTCTCAACAAACACACCGCAAAACAAGATTACATCGAATAGATCTCCACAAGAGAGGGGGAGAACATTGTATTGATATACAAAAAGAGAGAAGAAGCCATCTAGCTAATAACTATGGACCCGAAGGTCTGAGGTAAACTACTCACACATCATCGGAGAGGCTATGGTGTTGATGTAGAAGCCCTCCGTGATCGATGCCCCCTCCGGCGGAGGTCCGGAAAAGGCCCCAAGATGGGATCTCACGGTACAGAAGGTTGCGTGGTGGAATTAGGTTTTGGCTCCGATCCGTAGTTTGAAGTGCGAGGTATATATAGGAGGAAGAAGTACGTCGGTGGAGCAACATGGGGCCCACGAGGGTGGAGGGTGCGCCCAGGGGGGTAGGCGCGCCCCCCTACCTCGTGCCTTCCTGGTTGATGTCTTGACGTAGGGTCCAAGTCCTCTGGATCACGTTCGTTCCGAAAATCACGTTCCCGATGGTTTCATTCCGTTTGGACTCCGTTTGATATTCTTTTTCTGCGAAACTGAAATAGGCAAAAACGGCACTCAGGTTGGGCCTCCGGTTAATAGGTTAGTCCCAAAAATAATATAAAAGTGTATAATAAAGCCCATTAATGTCCAAAACTGAATATAATATAGCATGGAACAATCAAAAATTATAGATACGTTGGAGACGTATCAAAGGTGAGAAAGTAACGCTATCCACCGCGCGCGTCAACACTCATCGGACCACACACATCAATATGTATGATCTCCAACAAGTCACTTGCCCGTTCCATTGTTCCGGAAAATGGGATTTTTTGTCATCTTGCCCATGAGGCATGGTTCGCATGTGTCAAGTGATTCAAAATCAAGTGACTACAAAAGCCCATCAGCATGGAGTTTCCTCATGCGCTTAATACCAATATGACCTAAGTGGCAGTTCCACGAGAAAGTGGTATTATCATTATCAACTCTATATCTTTTGGCATCAATGTTATGAACATGTGTATCACTACGATCGAGATTCATAAACCATTCACATTGGGTGCATGGCCATAGGAGGTATTATTCATGTTAACAGAATAACCATTATTCTCTGACTTAAATGAATAACCGTATTGCAATAAACATGATCAAATCATGTTCATTCTCAACGCAGACACCAAACAACATTTATCTAGGTTCAACACTAATCTCGAAGGTAGAGGAAGTGTGCGATGGTGATCACATCAACCTTGGAAACACTTCCAACACACATCGTCATCTCGCCCTTAGCTAGTCTCCTTTTATTCCGTAGCCTTTGTTTTGAGTTACCAATATTAGCAACTGAACCAGTATCTAATACCCAGGTGCTACTAGGAGTACTAATAAGGTACACATCAATAACACATATATCAAATATACTTTGGTTGAAGTTGCCAGCCTTCTTATCTACCAAGTATTTGGGGTAGTTCCGCTACCAGTGACTGTTCCCCTTACAATAGAAGCACTTAGTCTCGGGTTTAGGTTCAACCTTGGGTTTCTTCATTGGAGCGGCAACTGGCTTGCCATTCATGAAGTTCCCTTCTTGCCCTTGCCCTTCTTGAAACTATTGGTCTTGTTAACCATCAACACTTGATGCTCCTTCTTGATTTCTATCTCCGCGGCCTACCGCGAACAGCTCCGGCGGATCATCTCCATCCCTTGCATGTTATAGTTCATCACGAAGTTCTGGTAGCTTGGTGATAGTGTCTGGAGAACTCTGTCAATCACTATCTAATCTGGAATATTAACTCCCGCTTGATTCAAGAGATTGTAGCACCCAGAGATTCTGAGCGCATGCTCACTGGCTGAGCTATTCTCCTCCATCTTGTAGGCAAAGAACTTGTTAGAGGTCTCATACCTCTCAACACGGGCATGAGCCTGAAATACCAATTTCATCTCTTGGAACATATCATATGTTCCATGGCGTTTAAAACGTCTTTGGAGCCCCAATTCTAGGCCGTAAAGCATGGCGCACTAGACTATCAAGTAGTTATCAGAATGTGTCTGCCAGACGTTCACAACATCCACAGATGACACTAGAGGGGTTGGCACATCGAGCGTTGCATCTAGGACATAAGCCTTCTGTGCAGTAGTGAGGACAATCCTCAGACTACAGACATATCCGCATCATTGCTCGCAATATCTTTCAACTTAGTCTTTCTCTAGGAACGTATTAAAATTCAGGGGAGCTGATGCGCGAGCCATTGATCTACAACACAAATTTGCAAAGACAACTTAGACTATTGTTCATGATAAAGAGTTCAATTAATCATATTACCTAAGAACTCCCACTCAAATCAACATCCCTCCGGTTGTCCAAGTGTAACACGATACAAATTCACCAACCCAAGTCCGATCATTATGTGTGATGAGGTGGTTTCAATGGTGAACATCTCCATGTTGATCATATCTACTATATGACTCGTGTTCAACCTTTCGGTCTCTTGTGTTCCGAGGCCATGTCTGTACATGCTAGGCTCATCAAATTTAACCCAAGTGTTCCGCATGTGCAAAACTAGCTTGCACCCATTGTATGTGAACATAGAGTCTATCACACCCGATCATCACGTGGTGCTTCGAAACGACAAACTTTCGCAACAGTGCACACTTGGGGAGAACACAATTTTATCTAGAAATTTTAGTGAGGGATCACCTTATAATGCTACCTTCGTCCTAAGCAAAACAAGATGCATAAAAGGATTAACATCACATGCAAATAATAAGTGACATGATATTGTGCCTCCATTGGGATTGTCACGCAGGTCATACAATAATTAAAGACAACCCTATGGCTCCTGCCGATTGCCGTATGCATCGACATGCAAGTCGATATCAACTATTACAAACATGATCATCTCATACATCAAATATATCTCATCATGTATTTTGCCATATCATATCACAACATACCCTGCAAAAACAAGTTAGACGTCCTCTAATTGTTGTTGCATGTTTTACGTGGCTGCTATGGGTATCTAGCAAGAACGATTCTTACATACGCAAAGCCACAATGGTGATATGCAAGTTGCTATTTAACCTTCTACAAGGACCACCTTTGTCGAATCCGATTCAACTAAGGTGGGAGAGATAGACACCCGCTAGCCATCTTTATGCAACAAAGTCACATGTCTGTCGATGGAACTGGTCTCATGTACGTGGACTTGTAAGGTTGGTCCGGACCGCTTCATCCCACAATGCCGCCGAATCAAGAAAAGACCAAGGAAGGAAGCAATTTGAATATCAACGCCCACAAACTCCTTTTTGTTCTACTCATGATGTCATCCACGCATAGACCTAGCTCATGATCCCACTGTTGGGGAACGTTGCATGGGAAACAAAAACTTTCCTACGCACACCCAAGATCCAATCTAGGAGATGAA
The DNA here is from genome assembly GCA_021605205.1 of Aegilops longissima. NCBI lineage: Eukaryota > Viridiplantae > Streptophyta > Magnoliopsida > Poales > Poaceae > Aegilops > Aegilops longissima. The sequence continues at coordinate 611,489,590 of CM038681.1, read as the reverse complement.
CATGTACGGAGGAGAGATTAGATCTACATACCCTTGTAGATCGCTAGGCGGAAGCGTTAAGAAACGCGGTTGATGTAGTCGAACGTCTTCGCGATCTAATCACGATCCGTCCCGCGAACTCCCGATCCAAGTGCCGAACGGACGGCACCTCCGCATTCAACACACTTATGGCTTGATGACGCCTTCACCTCCTTGATCCAGCGAGCGATGGCAAAGTAGTAGCTCAAGTCCTCCGGCAGCACGATGGCGTGGTGGCGGTGGTGGTGGAGAAATCTCAGGAGAGCTTCGCTAAGAACTACGGAGAAGAAGAGGGATGTGAGGGAGAGGAGAGGCAACGCCGTGGCGTCGAGATGTGCTCAAGGGGTGCGGCTTCCCTCTCTCTACCTCTCTATATATAGGGGGAAGGGAGGAGGAGGGGGCACCCTAGATCCCATCTAGGGGGGGCAGCGGCCATAGGGGGAAACCCTAGATGGCTTTTGGGCACCTCCAACCCCTCGGGTGCCTTGGCCCCCCAGGCAAAGGGGTATGAACCCTAGGGAGGGTGCCCACCTCCTCTGGTAACGTGGGATGGGGTGAGGGGAGCGCAAAACCCCTTAGTGGGCTGATGTGCCCCCTCCCCTAGGCCCATGAGGCCCCCAACACTTGTCAGCCCCAGAAACCCCTTTCGGTGATGCTGGTCATCGCCCGGATACCCCCAGAACAATTCTGGACTCCAATACCTTTTGTCCAATATATCGATCTTCACCTCCGGACCATTACTGAGTTCCTCGTCACGTCTGGGATCTCATACGGGACTCTGAACAACCTTCGGTAACCACTGATGTCTACTACACAACCTTCTTCTTGTAGACGTTGTTGGGCCTCCAAGTGCAGAGGTTTGTAGGACAGTAACAAATTTCCCTCAAGTGGATGACCTAAGGTTTATCAATCCGTGGGAGGCGTAGGATGAAGATGGTCTCTCTCAAACAACCCTGCAACCAAATAACAAAGAGTCTCTTGTGTCCCCAACACACCCAATACAATGGTAAATTGTATAGGTGCACTAGTTCGATGAAGATATGGTGATACAAGTGCAATATGGATGATAGATATGAGTATTTGTAATCTAAAAATATAAAAACAGCAAGGTAACTAATGATAAAAGTGAGCGTAAACGGTATTGCAATGCTAGGAAACAAGGCCTAGGGTTCATACTTTCACTACTACAAGTTCTCTCAACAATAATAATAACATAATTGGATCATATAACTATCCCTCAACATGCAACAAAGAGTCACTCCAAAGTCACTAATAGTGGACAACAAACGAAGAGATTATGGTAGGGTACGAAACCACCTCAAAGTTATTCTTTCTGATCGATCTATTCAAGAGTTCATACTAGAATAACACCTTACGACACAAATCAACCAAAACCGTAATGTCACCTAGATACTCCAATGTCACCTCAAGTATCCGTGGGTATGATTATACGATATGTACCACACAATCTTAGATTCATCTATTCAACCAACACAAAGAACTTCAAAGAGTGCCCCAAAGTTTCTACCGGAGAGTCAAGACAAAAATGTGTGCCAACCCCTATGCATAGGTTCATGGGCGGAACCCACAAGTTGATCACCAAAACATACATCAAGTGGATCACGTGATATCCCATTGTCACCACAGATAAGCACGGCAAGACATACATCAAGTGTTCTCAAATCCTTAAAGACTCAATCCGATAAGATAACTTCAAAGGAAAACTCAATCCATTACAAGAGAGTAGAGGGGGAGAAACATCATAAGATCCAACTATAATAGCAAAGCTCGCGATACATCAAGATCGTATCACCTCAAGAACACGAGAGAGAGAGAGAGAGAGAGATCAAACACATAGCTACTTGTACATACCCTCAGCCCCGAGGGTGAACTACTCCCTCCTCGTCATGGAGAGCACCGGGATGATGAAGATGGCCACTGGTGAGGGTTCCTCCCTCCGGCAGGGTGCCGGAACAGGGCCCCGATTGGTTTTTGGTGGCTACAGAGGCTTGCGGCGGCGGAACTCCCGATCTATTCTGTTCCCCGATGTTTTTAGGGTATATGGACATATATAGGCGAAAGAAGTCGGTCAGGGGATCCACGAGGGGCCCACGAGGGTGGAGGGCGCACCCAGGGGGGTGGGCGCGCCCCCCTGCCTCGTGCTCTCCTCGTTGATTCCCTGATGTGCACTCCAAGTCTCCTGGATTGCTTCCGTTCCAAAAATAACTCTCCCAAAGGTTTCATTCCATTTGGACTCCGTTTGATATTCCTTTTCTGCGAGACACTGAAACAAGGGAAAAAAACAGAAACTGGCACTGGGCTCTGGGTTAATAGGTTACTCCCAAAAATAATATAAAAGTGTTTAATAAAGCCCATAAACATCCAAAACAGATAATATAATAGCATGGAACAATCAAAAATTATAGATATGTTGGAGACGTATCAACCACCATAATGACTCAACTATACTTATATCATCACCAAACGTTAAGTGTGTAGACCCTGCGGGTTCGAGAACTATGCAGACATGACCGAGACACCTCTACGGTCAATAACCAATAGCGGGACCTGGATGCCCATATTGGTTCCTACATATTCTATGAAGATCTTACCGGTCGAACCTCGATGTCAAGGATTCAGCTAATCCCGTATGTAATTCCCTTTGTCTATCAGTATGTTACTTGCCCGAGATTCGATCGTCGGTATCTCCATACCTAGTTTAATCTTGTTACCGGCAAGTCTCTTTACTCGTTTCGTAATACAAGATCCCATGACTAACTCATTGGACACATTGCTTGCAAGCTTATTGTGATGTTGTATTACCGAGTGGCCCTGAGATACCTCTCCATCATACGGAGTGACAAATCCCAGTCTTGATCCATGCCAACTCAACAGACACCCTCGGAGATACCTGTAGAGCACCTTTATAGTCACCTAGTTACGTTGCGACGTTTGGTACACACAAGGCACTCCTCCGGTGTCAGTGAGTTGCATGATCTCAAGGTCATAGGAACATATACTTGACATGCAGAAAAATGATAGCAATAAACTTGATACGATCATATGCTACGTTCATAGTTTGGGTCTTGTCCATCACATCATTCTCCTAATGATGTGATCCTGTTATCAAATGACAATTCATGTCCATCGCTAGGAAACCACAGCCATCTTTGATCAACGAGCTAGTCCGATAGAGGCTTACTAGGGACACGTTGTTGTCTATGTATCCACACATGTATTTGAGTTTTCGGTCAATACAATTATAGCATGGATAATAAACGATAATCATGAACAAGGAAATATAATAATAACCACTTTATTATTGCCTCTAGGGCATATTTCCAACACATACTCGGGTGCAACAAGAAGAGAAGGTTAGGTTTTACCGGTCTCATCAAAAGATCCCACGAGAAGACCTCCAAATGATAAGGACATTGCATGAATGCAACTTGCCAACCTTAAATTGCATGGGAATCCTTGGAGATTGTCACCGAGGTGATCAGAGGAGCCTTGTTTATGTCAAAAGAGATGTTTCAAATGCACGGAACGAGATGCGGCAAACCATGGAATTTCAGGACATGGCCATGACAGACAAATACTTTGAGAGGCGGCAAGCTGAAAGCCCACAATTCTTCTATTTAACACAAGTGAATAAGGAGACAAATGCGGTAGAAGCATTGTTTTGGGTGGATGGAAGGAGAAGAGCACTATACCCAAAGTACAAGGACTGTGTCATTTTTGATACAACCTTTTGCACGAACAAATACAACATGCCTTTTGCTCCGACGTGGGCATTAACAACCATCTTCAGACTATTGTCCTAGGCTGTGCATTGCTTCCAAATGAGCAAACTGAAACCTTCAAGTGTCTCTTTCGGCAATGGTTGCTTGCGATGGACAATGAGTACCCAACAAACCTTATGACCGACCAGTGCAGAGCAATGGAAACTGCAATTTCTGATGTGTTCCCTCACACAATCCATAGGTGTTGCAAGTGGCATGTACAGCAGAAGGCGCGTGAGAAACTTGGGAGGATGCTTACAAGTGATTCAACTTTTGAGAAAGCTTTCTATGATGCATCAATGAATCCGAGACAGTGGATGAATTTGAAGAAACATGGCAGCACATGCTGCATTGCTTCGAGTACACAGAGAATAGGCACTTACAAAACATGTGGGAATGCTGTCAGACATGGGCTCCTGCATACTTCAAAAATGATTTCTTCCCTTTCACAAGCACAACCGGGAGATCAAAAGGGCTGAATTCTTATTTCAAGATGTTGGTGCATCCACAGAACTCGGTTTTTACATTTGTGAGGCAGTTTGAACTCCTGCAAGAAACAATGCTAGACCATGAAGATAATGCTGCTTTCACCGAAGAAACAACAACAACACCACTATGGGGAAAATACAATATAGAGCGTCAAGCTGTTAACTTCTACACACACAGCATCTTGGGCAAGTTCCAAGAGCAAGTGTCAGCATCGACAGCTTATATAATCAACAAAGTATCTAATCTTGAGCAGGAAGGTATCATGTCCGAGCTTTACTCAAACTTGTATGATAATCCAAAGTTGTACCATGTGCATGATGTGATGGAGGAGGGGTTGTAATCATGTAGCTGCCATTACTTTGAGATGAATGGTGTGCTTTGCTCACACATCATAAGGGTGATGATACAGCTTAATGTGCAAGAAATTCCAAGTAGATAAATGCTGGAAGGTGGTCCGAAGCAGCTACGAGAAACATGGACACCTTCAGTTTGTACTACCAGAAACAAACACTCTCAAGTACACACTGTGTAGAGATATAAATGCATTGGCGGCAGAAGCATGCTCCGTTGATCCAGCTTACAACTTACTGACAGATGTAATGAAGCAGCTCTATCCCATAGTTGCTTCGATGAAAAGAAAGCAAATGTCAAGGGAAGATGTGGTGCAGCAGCAGCACCCCAGAGGGAGTCCTGGACTAGGGGGTGTCCGGATAGCCGAACTATCATCACGGCCGGACTCCAAGACTATGAAGATACAAGATTGAAGACTTCGTCCCGTGTCCGGGTGGGACTTTCCTTGGCGTGGAAGGCAAGCTTGGCGATACGGATATGTAGATCTCCTACCATTGTAACCGACTCTGTGTAACCCTAACCTATCCGGTGTCTATATAAACCGGAGGGTTTTAGTCCGTAGGATGAACATCAATCATACCATAGGTTAGCTTCTAGGGTTTAGCCTCCTTGATCTCGTGGTAGATCTACTCTTGTACTAACCATATCATCAATATTAATCAAGCAGGAGTAGGGTATTACCTCCATCGAGAGGGCCCGAACCTGGGTAAAAACATCGTGTCCCTTGTCTCCTGTTACCATCCGCCTAGACGCATAGTTCGGGACCCCCTACCCGAGATCCGCCGGTTTTGACACCGACATTGGTGCTTTCATTGAGAGTTCCTCTGTGTCGTCACCGGTAGGCCCGATCGCTCCTTCGATCATCAACAACGGCGCGGTCCAGGGTGAGACTTTTCTCCCCGGACAGATCTTCGTATTCGGCGGCTTTGCACTGCGGGCCAATTCGCTTGGCCATCTGGAGCAGATTGAAAGCCACACCCCTGGCCATCAGGTCAGATTTGGAAGTTTGAACTATACGGCCTATGTCCGTGGAGACTTGATCTTTGACGGATTCGAGCCGCAGCTGAGCGTGCCGCACTGTCTCGATGGGTATGATCTAGCTCTGCCGCCGAACAGTGTCCTGGAGGCCGCACTAGTGTCCGCTCCGAACATTGATTTGGAGCCGATCTCGCCGATCGAGGATGGTTGGTTGGACACCGCCTCAGGGGCTGAAATCTCTACGGCAATTAAGCCAAACACAATCGCTGTCCTTTGCGAAGACCATGACTCCCAGGTGCCGGACTCCTCCCCGGACCCCGAACCCTCCACGCCCCAGCCAATCGAATCCGATCGGGCGCCGGTCATGGAGTTCACTGCCGTGGACATCTTTCAGCACCCGCCCTTTGGCGACATCCTGAATTCACTAAAGTCTCTCTCTTTATCCGGAGAGCCATGGCCGGACTACGGTCAGGAAGGTTGGGATGCGGACGTCAAAGAAATTCAACGCCCGCCCACCACCCACTTCGTAGCCAATGTCGAAAGCTTACACGAAGTGCTCGATTTCGACTCCGAAGACATCGACCGTATGGACGACGATGTAGGAGACAACCATGAACCAGCGCCTATAGGCTGCTGGACAGCCACCTCATCCCACGATGTATACATGGTGGATACACCTAAAGGAAATGAAGACGAGGAACAACGGGACGCTACGAAGGATAAATCCCTCGAAAAGCAGTCAAAACGGCAACGTAAACGCCGAACCAAGTCCCGCCTCAACAAAAACCCAGCCATAGAGCAGGGTGAACCGGTGGACGACGAACATGCTATCGAGCAACCGTCCGAACAAGACAACTTGGATAAACAACCCGTCCCCGGCGAAGACAACGGTCCGGATGATCTCACGCTGGACAAATTGTTGGAGCAGAATAACCTCCACAAAAGGCTCGCCGCCACTGCGCGTAGCCTGAAAAAGCAGAGGCGGAAGCTCAAAACAGCAGAAGATGCACTCAAAATCAGATGGAGCAGAGTATTCAACACCGCAGACAAATACGGCGACAGTCGCCGAACAAAGAGCTACCCAAAGAGAAAACTACTGCCCGAATTTGATGAGGAGGCCATAGAGCCCCCACAATCAAAAAACAAGAAGGCCACCCGGTCGGATGGACGACCCCACGGCAAAAAGAGAGCGGCAAATGGCGCCGCACACAAGCCGGTACGCGATCCGCATAAGGATTCACATCAAAAGGATGGCCCAGTTAGGTCCGTCTATGGGCCGAGAAAGCAGGCTCTTCAAAGGAATGCAACACGACAAATATCCGAACATCACGGCACACCCAAATACAGGGGCGCTGCACATCCCCTATGTTTCACCGACGAGGTGCTGGATCATGAATTTCCAGCGGGATTCAAACCCGTAAACATAGAGGCATACGACGGAACAACAGACCCTGGAGTCTGGATTGAGGATTACATCCTCCACATACACATGGCTAGAGGAGATGATCTCCACGCCATAAAATACTTACCCCTCGAACTCAAAGGGCCAGCTCGGCATTGGCTTAAAAGCCTCCCCGAAAATACCATTGAAAGCTGGGAAGAGCTCGAGGATGCATTTCGGGCAAATTTTCAGGGGACCTATGTCCGCCCTCCGGATGCAGACGATCTAAGTCACATAACTCAACAGCCCGGAGAGTCAGCACGGAAATTCTAGAACAGGTTCCTTACTAAAAAGAACCAAATAGTCGACTGTCCGGACGCCGAAGCCTTAGCAGCCTTCAAACACAACGTCCGAGACGAATGGCTCGCCAGACACCTCGGCCAAGAAAAGCAAAGAACAATGGCCGCATTAACAAGCCTCATGACCTGCTTTTGCGCGGGATAGGATAGCTGGCTAGCAAGATGCAGCACTAGTGACCCAAGTACATCCGAAATCAGGGATGGAAACGGGAAACCACGGCGCAACAAGGACCAGCGCCGGATTAAAGGGAACGGTCCAAAGAGCGCGGCAGTCAACGCCGGATTCAAAAGCTCACGGCAGAACAATAATAAAACTGCCCCTTAAGGACAATAGCGATGAGCTATCCAACTTAAACAAAATCTTGGACAAGATATGTCGAATCCACAGTACTCCCGGGAGGCCTGCAAACCATACCCACAGAAATTGCTGGGTCTTCAAACAGTCTGGCAAACTCAACGCCGAACACAAGGGGCTCGACACACCAAGTGAAGATGATGACGAGCACCACCAGCAGAGCCTCGGAAAACAAAAAAATTTCCCACAAGAAGTTAAAACAGTAAACTCACTTCACGTGATAAAAGGAAAAAACAGAGCGGCGCCCATTAAGACGCGCGCCGCACATACTACCCTAGCGGAGTACCAACACTGGTTGTCAAAACCAATCACCTTCGACCATCAGGACTACTCCGAAAGTATCCGGAACGCAGGATGGACTGCCTTGATATTGGATCCTATAATCCTGGGATTCCAATTTACACAAGTCCTCATGGATGGCGGCAGTGACATAAACCTGATATATCAGGACACAATCCGCAGGATGGGGATAGACCCAACCAAAATTCGCCATAGCAACACCTCCTTTAAAGGGGTAATGCCAGGCCCATATGCCCATTGTACGGGCTCCCTACTACTAGAAGTTGTGTTCGATTCATCCGCCAACTTCTGTCGCGAAAAGTTAGTCTTCCATGTTGCTCCATTTAAAAGTAGCCATCAAGCACTATTGGGACGCGAAGCTTTTGCCCGCTTTAACGCAATACCGCATTATGCATCTCTAACACTTAAAATGCCCGGTCCACGCGGCATCATCTCACTAAAAGGGAGAATTAAGTGTTACTCGAGCACGGAAGAACGTGAGACTGCCTTGACAGCCCCACAACTATCCGGCTCCGCTAGTCAAAGAACCCGAATAGGTCATTCAAACCCCGGACGCGGCTAGACGAGTCCGGCGCCTACTAGCGGCATACCCCCATACAAGGGGTTGCATGCATGTACAACAAGAGACAATAAAGCTCAATTTTATTCACTTCTTCGAATCGTACTCTGTTTATTTAATATAAAGTACATCTTTTGCACGATCCTTTTTCTTTTAAACTAAGTTTCTCTCTTTTACAGATGAACAACGTGCTACACCCGCCCAGGATACGGCACAACGGAGACACAAAGCGAGGCGTGCAGTAGGGACCCGTTGCAAGGATTCTTTTGATTAAGACCCTCGTAAACCTTTTTACTGTCTCTTGTTGATATACATCCCCGGTTTCTTACTATAACCGAGGAGGAGGCTGGCGTTTTGGCATTGGCCGCACCAGAATTTTTATGCGTGCACTGGACACGGGGCTGTGGCATTATTCTGCCCGCTTTTGTAAAGACCGAATACCTTAGGGAGTGTTCGCGTCTCGAGTTAGGCCTTATATGCATCAGCTCGAATCATGTCTTTGGTCAAATGTTGGGTTTGCCGGCTCCTGTGTTTTGCTGCCTTATGTTTCGCTCTATCGGCTAACGCGGCACCGGAGAACTCTGCGATTGTGCCCGGTTTGACGGGCGAGCACCTCGATGAAAGCCGAAAGTGATTGTCATGATATAGCGAGAGACTGGTCAACCACTCGATGACTCACCGAATGTTTAGAATTCCTCCGCATTAACGAAGGACCGGTTTTCGATCAGCACATCGCACTTCAATTCGGGAGAGTGTGGTGCCCCTAGGGGCTATATAGTAGCCCCACCCTCGAACTCCTATGTCTAAGTGAAAGTGATAAAGCATTATAGTCCGGTTGCCTAGTTTGCTACGCTACCACCTCCTTAACAGGACCAAGACGTTGGATTAAGTGTGAAAAAGTGCCTTCTTTGAAAACACCCCCGCACTATGTGCGTGGGGGCTGAAGCCAAGGACTGCAATCTTTCAGGTTATATATACATATACATAAACGGCCGCATAGGGAGTAGTTTACTACTTGAACGCACAAGTATTAAAAACTCTTATATTATATGGAAACAATGTTTTCACAAATCATACATGTCATTTAAATATAATATCCTTCGAGCACTGCATCTCTATTAAACGAGCGCCCTGCAGGACTTCCTCAAAGTAGTGCTCGGCGGTACTAAACTTCTGTCCGAATCTTGGGATGCAACATCGGTGGCCTTCATCTCTGCCCAAAGTATGTCTTGACACGGGCGAGCCATCCGCGCTCCTCAATACACGTCGACCGCTTCATTGCGTCGTACGCTGTACCGCACCTAGAACTGCTGCACTAAACCAAAATAACTCTTGGCCGGGTCCGCCCGCCATAAATGAGTCATGACATGCTTCATGGCAAGTCCGGATAATCGATTCAGCTCGCCCATTCGCCAACTGATCGGTCAGCGGAAGAGGACGCTCCGGACTATGGAATTGCGACCAATATAGCTCTTCCCTTCGTGCCCCTTCGGCCTCGGAAGTGCTCAATCGCGTCTGCGGCGCTTCGCCGCTAAGTCGAGATAAGCATCCTCCGAACTCCACAACTTGTCCAACCGAGCATACTTTGGATCCGTATATTTCCTCCATAGCGTAAACGGTTTTCCAGCCGCAATAGCCCGGCCCGACTCAGCTCCTCCTTGGCAGCTCTCAAAGCGAGCAGGCATCCTTGGATTGGCGGCGGCCTTTTTCAGCCCCTCTTGCTTCGCAGCGTTCTTTTCAAGAACCTCGCAGCGGTCGGTCGTATTCTTCAACTTTCTGGCCATATTGGCCATTTCCTCTTTGCTTCGGCAGTGAGCAGCCCGTTTGGCTTCTAGCTCTTCGGCCGCCCTTAAAGCGGCCGCATTACTATTTCTGGCTTGCTCTTTCGCTCGGGCGAGTTCCGCCCGCAGCTCCTCCACAGCAGCGGCACCATCTGCATTAAGCATACACGTAGTAAGGCATGGGCATCAAGCTCCCTTACCAGGTGTCCGCGTAGAACTCGCATACCTTGTGACTCGTCAAACCGTTTATTGACCAGCGCGATGTCCGCATCCGCCTCGTCAAGTTGCCGCTTTAGTTCGGCATATTCATCATCCGGCTGGCCACGGACGCCCCGCCACCTATTTAGGAGCGGCGATATGTTATAATTGAGATTTTGATCCTCGGCACGCTGTCAATTTTGACAACATACCGAGTCTCAGGGGCTACTATCTATACAGGGCGCATTCTATATGCATAACTGTTAGAAGGTACATCATTTTTGCGTACCTCGAACCCCGTCAGTAAGCTTCTGACGGCTTCATGCAATCCGCTCTCGGCGGATGCAATTCTTTCAATCACCGTACCCATTAGCACACGGTGATCCTCTGAGATAGCCGCTCGCCCGAGCAGATCCTTCAGCTCCTCCGACCGCACACCACTTGGCGCCGGACCTTCCGGTCCCGCCGGACTTGGGGGAACCCTCCGCGACGACACCTCAGGGTCGCCCGCCTCGCATGAGGGTGCGACAGGTGGAGGCGTTTCGCTCTCCATCATCTCCGGAAGAAGATCCCCCGAAGACAAGCTCTGCTGAGAAGGGCTGAGATCCGAACTACAAGGTACAATTTCGTTATCTTGTAAATAAATACAGGATGTTCCTTACTTACAAAACCCCTTCCTTTTTACTTACGGCTCGCTGGAGGGCTGATCCCCTTGGGGAAACAGTGCGGCTGGGGTACTTCCCAGCGCCGGACTCTCTGACGAAGATTTCTTTCCCCTCTTCGAGGCCTTGACCTCCAGACCTTTCGAAGCGGTCCTCTTCTCTCCTTGGAGGGTGGGACTTTTGATCCCTCCCTCCTCAAAGGCCTCCTTCATGGAGGCAGTTGCTTCCCCGCACCCCTCGCCTTCTTTAAAAGGCGCGGCCTTCAACATCTTGGCCAGCATGGGATCCGGCGTGTTCTCTGGGAGGGGAGTCGGACACCTTATTAACTTTGCCTTGGCTATCCACTCCTGTTCAAGAAACGGCTCCTTTAAGGGGCATGTATATGATAAATGAATGAACAGCCTGTCTGGTTACAGGACTACTTACTTGAGTATCTGGGCGATTGCAGCTTAGTCCTGCGTCCTCAGTCAGGTCCGAACACTTCTCTTGTGATCCGAAGAACAGTTTATACATCTCCACGGGCATCGTACCCATAAAATTTTGGAGAGCTCGTGGTCCCTCCGGATTAAATTCCCACAGGCGGAGGGGGCGACGTTTGCAGGCAGAAGGCGCCAATCAACATAACTCGCGCCATCGCAACCAGATTGATCTCTCTTTCTTGGAGGTCTCGAATACGGCCCTGCAACAAAGGGACGTCCTTGGACGGCCCCCAGTCGAGCCCGTTGTTGACCCATGACGCCAGCCGCTGTGGTGGACCTGAGCAGAAGGCAGGAAGCACCACCCATTTGGTGCCCCTAGGAGCAGTGATATAAAACCACTCCCGTTGCCACAAACCAAGCTCCTCTTGAAAAGAGCCCTTGGGCCACGGAGCATCAGCACATTTGCTTACGACCGCCCCTCCGCACTCTGCTTGCTGCCCCTCGATCATCTTTGGCTCCACCTTGAAGGTCTTGAGCCACAATCCAAAGTGAGGGGTAATATGGAGGAAGGCCTCACATACGACAATGAATGACAAGATATGGAGGATGGACTCCGGATTCAAGTCATGGAAATCCAGCCCATAATAAAACATGAGCCCCCGCACAAAGGGATCCGTCGGAAGCCTAAACCCAAGGAAGTGAGACACGAACACCACGCTCGCCGGGCTCAGGAGTGGGAATGACCTGCCCTGGAGCAGGCAGCCTATGCGAAATCTCACGGTTAGATACCGGCGTCTCGCAGCTTTAGCACATCTTCTTCGTGGACGGAAGAAGACATCCATCGGCCGTCTGGTCGGAGCGGACATCGTTGAGGGTCCGGCGCCTAAATCTGAAGCTTTGGGTGTTAGAACTCAAAGCGAGGCTAACTCGATGGAGGGTGTAAAGAAGAAGAGGGCCTTGGTCTCATTATAAAGAGGTTGAATACCAAGAGCCCTCCCGTGGTCGATTAGGACTCGCCTTTGATAGAGGAGGCGTGCCAACGGCACGGTCGGGTTACCCACGTCCGTATTGATGGGAATCCGGAATAAGGGGCACGATCTATGCTTTGATAAGACGTGTCAGGAAACCGCCTCGCTAAACGCTACCGAGGTGGAACAGTAAAAACGATTCATATAAAGGCCTGCGGTGGTGTGATGTCACGCCGCTGAATACGTCGCAGATCTGTGCAAAAGTTATTTCTCTACGGTGGTATGTGGAACTTGTTTTGCGAGCGGACACTATCCTTGTGTTCAAAACCTTCTATGAAGTATTCGAGGAGGAACCCGCCTTGCAATGCCGAAGACAATATGCGCCGGACTCGTCGTCATTGAAGCCTGGTTCGAGGCTACCGAGGAGTCTGGACTAGGGAGTGTCCGGATAGCGAACTATCATCACGGCCGGACTCCAAGACTATGAAGATACAAGATTGAAGACTTCGTCCCGTGTCCGGGTGGGACTTTCCTTGGCGTGGAAGGCAAGCTTGGCGATACGGATATGTAGATCTCCTACCATTGTAACCGACTCTGTGTAACCCTAACCTATCCGTGTCTATATAAACCGGAGGGTTTTAGTCCGTAGGACGAACATCAATCATACCGTAGGCTAGCTTCTAGGGTTTAGCCTCCTTGATCTCGTGGTAGATCTACTCTTGTACTACCCATATCATCAATATTAATCAAGCAGGAGTAGGGTATTACCTCCATCGAGAGGGCCCGAACCTGGGTAAAAACATCATGTCCCTTGTCTCCTGTTAACATCCGCCTAGACGCACAGTTCGGGACCCCCTACCCGAGATCCACCGGTTTTGACACCGACAACCCCCCTCAAGCAAGTTCATCAAATGTTGTAACTAGAGCAAACCCACAATCATCAGCACCGCTACAAAATCCTACAAAACCCAAGCAAGGTCGACCAACAGAGCGAGCAAAAAGGAAAAAAGACATTGTCGGAGCAACGAGAAGACGAGCATAAGAAGAAGCTTCAGAAAGAAGCCAAGAAAGAAAGCAAAAAACACAGCCAAGAAAGAAAGCAAGAAAGAAGACAATGTGAAGTCATCAAGCAAGCCAAAACCTAGGAGGAAAGTTGCTTGTTCATTTTGCAGTGAAGAAGAACACACTATCAAAACCTGTAAATCATTCCTCGAGTACAAGGCTATGATGGCTGCTAACCTTACAACAAAATGTCAGTTTTGCTCCGAGGAAGGCCATATAATGCAATCTTGCATTCGGTTTAAAGCTGCGATGGTGGAAGTGGAGCGACATGCTCAATAGTTAGATTTTTTACTTTTGTAGTTGAATTCAAAGTACAAGAAACAGTACCAGTAACTTGAAAAATCTTATTTTTTAAGAAGACATATTTGTACTCTGTGCTTCCACTAATTTTTTTTTAACTTTACATGGATCATTTTGGAGGGACATGCTCAATAGATAGATTTTTATGTAGTTGAATTCATGAATGAGCAACTTTAAAGTATACTTTCGAAAAAGGACATATTTGTACTATGTAGAATTACTAAAAATTTCTGTCAGCTTTGTCTAAGGTTTTGGTTCATATTACTGCTCATTAAAAATAGTGTATGTTCAAAAAGTTCATATTGCGGCTGCAAAAAAAGTGAGGGTGAAAAAAATATGAAGCATGCTTATTGTGTTTTGTGGTGAGTTAAGAAGGATGTATTTTAAGCAATGTTACATAATTTTCAGTTATTAAAGAAAAATGAGTTTCTCAACATGTGCTGATTCTCTCAAAAGCATCTTTTAGCAAGCTAAATAATGCATCTAGTAGTAGGGAGTCCAACAAGCTAAAAATGCTTCTAGTGCTAACTACTCAGTTGCAAAATCTGCCAGAATGCTTCTTCCAGCAACATTTATCACAAAGTTGTTGCTTCAAATAAATGTACAAAAATGTTTCATGAACATGCTTCCTCCAGCAATTCCTTAACATTGTGGTTGATTTGTGACAAGATAAGGAAGCACATGGTAGAAAAACACACATGAAACCCAAAAATGAGAAACATTCCATAAACTTGAAAGCTTGAGCACCAAACAGCGAAATTTGTATAACTTGCTTCCAACAATTCACCGCACAGATATAGCTTCCATCAAATCTCAAAACCATATATTTATGTTTTCTTACTACAAACTACTGATAATCATTCCAACCATGCAAAAGAGCCCAAAATCTGGTTTGCTTTACATGGAGTTTCATTTGATACACAAGATAATTGAGATGCACTACTGGCGAAATGTATTCCCAAAAATTGCAAAGTTGCATCTTCAAAGCCACTGCAATCGCCTTCTTCAATGCGCTATGGTCACTTACTTCAAGCCGCTATGATCGCCTTGTGCACATCAGCAAGGCAGACCTTGTTCAAAGGATGGAAAACACAGCTTCGAAGCAATGGTCTTCCGCACATCAAGCATATTTTGCTGCATTAAAAAGTGAAAATGGAGAAGAAGAGAACAAACATATATCAGACATGCAACTTATGAAAAACTACCTAAAAAGCATGATCATCAATTTTTTACCTTCTTGAAATCTTTCAACCTCTGGCCATCAAAATTTTCAAGTACATTGTTGAAAACAATCCACAATCAAAGTTGTTTCGTGATACCATGCAGCAAAAATGGGTAGAGAAAAAGGTTCAAGGTTTTTACATTAAAGGACATGGAAACACTACTATTATGGATGGGGTGTATGATTAGACTCACTGAGTTGTCTGCTGTGGGTAGTCAAGCAGGGGCCAGTCTGTTTTGAAAGAAGATAGATCCACTGTGAAATCTGACTCTTCGGTAGAAATCCTCTTGAAATTGATAAACTAGCTGAAAATATTAAACATTAGCAAAAAAAGCAGTGGCTATGTCAACCACAAAGAAAAGTGATGGGGGAAAATGCTACCACCACTAAAACTTCAGACACATTCAGATTCACTACCAAAGATTTTGAGCATGTGTTCATTGGGGAACTGCTTTTTCGATTTTAATTAACAATGAAAACTACAGATAAAAATATAAAAATGTCACTTGCCATATTCCTTGCAAAAACATCCAATTTCCCGTTATCCAACGAGTCAAACATATTGAACTCCTTGTGCAAGAGATTAACAACACAAACAATCCAGTGGCCATCGCGGACGATGGTGAAGAAAAGCTAGAAAAAGCAGTAAAGACATGATACAGGTTAAAAATGGAATAAATTTTAAAGCACCAAAAACTATAGGGAACACAGAAAATTGAGTAAAAAAATTGGCAGCTGACTTAATAGGTCGAAACCTGAAATCTGAAAAAATTTGCACGCCCTCCTCAGCTCTCTTGCACAAACACTCGAATCAAAAACTTCTAGGTGGACAGAGAGTTGAAGCTGCAAAACATTGGACATAAGAAGAAGACATAAGAAAAAAATGATGGAGAACTTTTGCAATAGGGCACACAAAAAACTCTAGAAAACTTATGGCAATAAAAGGGAGCAACAGTAGATGAACTAACGCTCATTAAAATGGAGAAAGCAAATTTCTTCTACTTATTTGAAGATGACAACTGTTCAATGTTGAAGGTTTTGATGAATAAAGACATCACTTTGCTGCAAATCTGAGCACATGCCTTCATCGACTTCTGGAAGTTGGTGTAGGTAATGTGGAAATCACTAATCCTAATGAAAGGAGGCCTGCAACAGGAATGATGGAAGAAAAAAATTAGAGTGGAGCATTTGACAAAGATGAAAATGTAATTTATGAGATAACAACATGATGGAAGCAAAAATTTAGTAAAAGATGACACTTACTCGATTTCCCCTGTCTTCATCTTCTTCATCTTGTACCTCTTCATGACATAGTACTCGTACATTGCTTTCATCTTCGAATCTGTCTTGATTTTCTTGTACTTTGATCCGGCCAACATTGGACTCCCTAGTCTTTTCTTACTCTTGAGCTTCTTCTCGTCCTTATTCTTCAACTTCTCCTCATTGAGGTCGGGACTTGGTTCCCTACTACTAACTAGAACAACTGGCTCTTCTTATGTTTTTTATGGCCCATCTGACAAAAAAGGGAAAATTTGATTTTCTATAAAATGTTGCGAGGAGAGATTTGTTCAAAAATAAACTAGTAGTAAGGCAGATCTGCAGCCCCGCTTGAGAATGGAGCCATGGACATTGGTGTCACATCATACACTGGAACTTGTGCTTCTATTGAGATTGGAGCCTGAGGAGTGACATCAAAAACAGCACAAGACTTTGGCGTTGTAGCAGTGTTTCCGTTGCCATTGGGTGGAGCATTGGAGTTCCCATCTTGACTTTGGACACTAATCCTCCAATCATACTCATCAGTGCCCTCTTGGAACAGACTCATTGATGGCGCATCACACCAATGTCCAGCCACACTAGTACACACAGAGTGATTGTGCTGGCTGAGTTGGTGACCATGCTCAATATCTTCACCATTGGTCACTTTCTCCTTTGCATTCTCAAAACAATGTGCAGGGGGGCTCACTGACAACAGGACTAGTTCGTGTGCCCATCTCAACCACATCGCCGCCATTACACTCATGAGCAATGCTGCTTGCATGGTTGCTTCGAGCTCCTTTAGCCGGCTCAACCACCTTGTCTGTTGATGGCTCATCTGCGGCCTTCCTGCTTGAACTTTCTTTGGTACATCCATGATGATCTGACTTGTCTACATCATTGTTGTGAGGCGGTGGCACATCAAAACTAGCATATGTTGCTTCCTGAGAACTTGGCGAAGCAGCGTGCACATCTTTGAGGAGTTGCCCCATTCGCTTGAAATGTATTGCTTGCAACACTTGCCCAAAAGAGCTTAGAGCCTCTTTTAACTATGAAGAATATAGTTTTGTGTGCTTGTCGTAGATTGCAGCCAGATGTGATGGTAGCTGAAAAATGTATGGCAAAAATCATGGTCGTCAGTATGGAAGCAACTTAACATACGATGGAACTATAAAAAAGAAAAAGCGATAGAAAGGTATTTAACAAAATTAAAAAAACAGAAAATAAAAACACAAAAAAAACCCTCACCTCAAGCTCTGCCCCAAATGGTGTTGGGTTCTGAAGCCAATCATCCAGTGAACCGCACACATCTTCATCGGTGCTTTTGCCATCTTCCGTTGGATTGCTACCTTCTGTAGGATTATCTTTCGCAGCCACATCATCTTGGTTATCATCAATGTTGATATTTTCGGCCCCACGATCTTGAGTATCACCACAATCCGAGCTGTCCAAAACCTGTTGATCTTAAGCAACTTCACGGATGTTGCCTACATGGCCTTGGGCAAGCAATGTTGCGTAAGGTGTCTCTAACAAAGGGCGAACTACATGACACAAAGTAAAATAAACAAGTATTAAAACCATGAATACACAAGCATAAAAATAAAAAAGGGCAGAAAAATGGGAAAGAAACAATACTGCAAAAATGGATGAGGGAACTAAAACTACACGACACTTCCCGAATGAGGGTTTGCCCAAAGAAAGCTTGTTCCTATCATATTCCAACACAATATCAAAGTCAGTCTGATGAACGAAGCAAGCCCTCGAAAGAGAATAGTTCAATTGGTGCTCGTTGATGGCAGTTGAGGGAATATCAAATGGTCCGTGTAAATAACGTGAGTAAGAAGATAAAACATAATATATCAGACACAAAAAAAGAAACAAATGTGATTATAAAAAACACAAGCATGTTGCGGTAGAAAGAAAAATTCCAAAAAAGAAAGAAGTATACCGCAAGCATAGGGAAGCATCCCCCAACCCAGAATGAAGAAGTAGCCTGTTTTTTTATCTTGTCCTGACACTTCTTGACCTGTATCATTGCAACACTTAAAACATGCTCATCCCAAGCAAATTCAGTAACCTTGTCCATTCCTTCGAGGTTTTTCAAGTACTCTGGGGGCTCCATGTTGCCAGTGCTTGGACTTAAAACTGTTGCAAGCGCTAAGAGCACCTATGACCTCTTTGTAGTATCCCCATCATCATTCATTGCCCAATGAAGCACATCCACTGTATGCACAATTGGAGCCCTGCCATTCTTTTGATAAATGTTGCATAGCTCGCAATGCTCGTGTCTCTTGAAAAGCTCAACTGGTCTGTTGGCTGATGGGATATTGAGAACCTTCTTCACCATGTCTCTAGTGAACACAATGAACTTATTCCGACTCAGCCTGAAAAAACCAAAAAAAAATTGTATTCATTGCTTGCTATCAACATGGCCTGAGAGAACAGAAAGTATATGATGCAGGAGAAAAAAAGAAAAGAAAAGAAAGGAGGTGGGTGCAATGCCTGAGCTCACGAGTGTCAGTGTCGATGTTCATTGTTAACCACTCCATCAGATCATGTGGCACTGTGAAAGGGGAGATGCTCGTGAGATCACCAAAGCCAGTTTCATTGACGTAACGCCTCTTGCTATCATTGAGTTTTGTCTTCGCAACTTCACACAAGCGTTTTGCTACGAAGCGTTGGCTGAATGCAGTATCAGACTCCATTCCTTCTTCCTCCGACATGAAGCTGCAAAATCAAAATGAATAAAAAATGCAGTGGGGTACAAACAACATTACGAAATTACTACAGAAGCGACGGGCATTCGGATTTCAGCATACTAAACATCTACCAAAATCATAACAATGAAGCAAAAAAATTATCATTCCTTTCTTGTCATTGCTTCAGAGTGGACTTAGACAAAATTAGCCGCATGACAAACCCAGCTCAAGAAAAAAGCCTGAAATAATTACATGCAGCAAAACGCTATAACATGGAAAATATGGTCTGAATGTAGAAATAAAACAAACAATAAGACACTGAAAATACACTGACTTTCATTCTAAAAAACCTAGGCTAAACAACAAATGCAGCATAAGTGGGGGTTGTCGCGGCTTAGTCTCTAAGTGTTGGGTCTCTAGCTAGTTAAGTCTCTTGATGCAGTAGATTTAGCTTCGTAGATCAAGTATTTAATATCACGCAGTGTAGTTTGTATTTTCCTTGCTAATGGAAAGAGAGTTATCAGCTGTCATTAATGTGAGAAGGCAGCATCTCCGCCGAAAAAGCAGAGTAAGACAGTCTAGCTCTGGTCGGAAGGACGAAGACAGTCGAGCAGAGCAAGTAAAAGCTACAGGCAAGTAAAAACAGAGCAAAAAAGCAGAGGAAGCACACTTACATCATGTATCTATACATTAGTTCCAAAACACTGACTTTCATTCTAAAAACCCCTAGGCTAAACAACAAATGCAGCATAAAACTTGCCTAACCAGATAGCAGCATAAAAACTTGCCTGACCAGATAGCAGCATCACAAATATGAGATCACTGAGAAAACTAGGCATCCACCTCTGAAAATCTCATCACCTACCTATACAATCTCGTCCCTACCCCTGAAGTCTCAACTATAAACATTTCCAAACCCTAGCTACAACATGGAATGATCTACACAACAAACCCTAGGTGAAATGGTGATGAATTTGCCGACATGGAGGGAGTAACTGCTCAGCTGAAACCCCTGAACGGACAAAACTGATGAAATTCGACCCGGATCTACTCATCCAATGTTCTGAACCGCAAAATGAACCACTAAAGGGAGATCAAGAAGGCGGGGGAGAAAAGTGCTACAAATTGCAGGACCCCATACCTCTCGTCCGCCGCCACAACTAGAGGGGGGATCGTGTAGCTTGGCGCCGTGGCCGACGATGCTCGCCGCCGCCCGAACCTCCAGTTCCCTTGCCGTCCCCGCAGCATCCAGTTCTTCCGCCGCCGCCACGATTCTGGATCTCGCAGTCGCCTGCGTCGTCGCCCGAGCTAGAGAGAGGATGGGGACGGAAAATGGTGGAAGCAGGCAGGGGGGCGAGCTGACGGGAATCGGGGGTCGAAGCAAGAAAAAACAGCTAGGGCACGCGCGTCAACGCCCCTGGTAGGAACGCCTCCGCACCGTCCGATGCCGCGCGATCCGACGGTGCGCGAGACGGTCGCTCGGACGGCTGCATGCATCCGGCTGTTTTAAAGCGTTTTCCTTAAATTTGCCAAGTTTAACCGTAGATGCAGCAACTCTGGTTTAAATGATTGTCACTGGAGACGAGGTACCTTGGTGTCTAGTGAAATTTGAACACGTGGACCGGAGTGGGGGTACGCCGCCTGAACGATCGACACATGCAAACAGTGAAACAGGCGCCCGATCGCCGGTCCAATAGTGAACCGACTGTAGGCCCGGGCCCAGACCCATGCACGTACACGCTCAGGGCCCGCCCGGCCTCCGAGTCGGAAGTCTATATAAGTTCCGACCCCCATCTTTCGGGGCGCACCCCACCAGACTAGCTAGATCACCTGACAAGACGCAGAGTAACCACCGGCGAGCGAGCGAGCGAGAGCGCCACGCGCTGACGACGATTGATCAGGCGCAAAGCAGCCGTCGGCGGGCGAGCGGGAGCGCCACGCGCTGACCCCAACTGAGACGCAGAGCAGCCGTCGGCGGGCGAGCAAGAGCGCCACGCACATGGCGGACGGCGGCAACGGCGACGGCATGGTCTGGTTCAGCTGCCTGCCATGCGGCTGGCCCCCAGGAAACTAACAGGAGCGGGTGGTGAAGCTCCACTGGGCGAACTGTGAGGTGGCGCGGGCGGCGAAGAAGGCCGCGTGGGAGGCAGCCGAGGCCGCCCACAATGCTCTGCAGGAGGCCGCCAATGGCGGCGGCAAGAAGACCAAGAAGCGCAAGAAAGCGCAGAAGGCCAGCGGGTAGGACGGGCAGATCAGATCCATCCGAACGCAATTTCTTGGCATTCGTGTACGAGTTCGATGACGGATTGGCTAACGCAGGTTTAGGTTCTGAAAACAGAGTAACCACATCTTGATTCTTGATTAGTTTTAACTTTCTTGGATGTTCAAGAACTTCGTCCTGGTTCTTGATTCGATTTAGCTTCTTGGATGTTCAAGAACTTCCTTATGGTTCTTGGTTCGATTTAGTTTTCTTAAGAACTTCCGGCTGATTCTTGATTTTACTAAGCTTTCTTGGATGCTCAAGAACTGACACGAATATCTTTCTTGGCAGACATGGATGTGTGTGATTCTGGACAGATTCTGCTTAGTTCTACGTGTTCCTGAAACTTATGCATGCGATTGACTTGCCAAATCCATCTTGGGACTTACTTTTTTTTCAGTGTTGGCTTACTGCGGCTTAACCCTGCAGTACTTTCTTTCAACACAGTGTTTTTTGTCAATGCAGTACTTATGCGTGGGATAACCCTGCAGTTTGTGACATAATAACATGAATACAGCCAGTTCCTACCTTGAAAGTACTTTCTATTATCGAAAAAGGGTTTCCCCAGCTTTGTATTCCAAAGCACCAACCAACAGTACAAACGCGATGCTGGGTGAGCAGCACAACAAGCCCAAAAAAAAAAGGAACAAGAAACAAATGCCAACAACGGCAGCTCAACTAAGCGCGGAAGGCCCGCCACCGCTGCACCCTCCAGTGACACTACACTACAGCCCGAGGTTCCGAGTGCCGCGTACCAAGCAGCACCTCCAAGAAGGTATGCAACGTCGACGACCCTGCTGCCCGGACGAGTCCTAGGGTTTCCCCCGGTACGCGGAGGGAAGTGGAGAATGACTACCACCGACACCCTTCAAGAAGAAATGGTGGCACCCGCCGGTGTCACCGCATCGGAGCCGGACGAGCCGGCAAGGATTTCTCCCGCACGCCAAACACCACCGCCCATCCGGAGCCTACCAACCAAACCACCGCCCAATGCGCCATCGCGGTTGCGCCACCACCCACACCGTCTCACTACGAGCACCAACATGAGGCCGAGAAGACCGGAGAGAAGCGCCACACGACGAGAGAAGCAGCACCAAGGCCGAGCGGGAGGGAACCACCTCCACCGCCGTCGTGCGAGAAGCCCGCGCCTCCGGCACCGTCGCGGTAGCCGACCGGACACGGCGGCGGGGCATACCAGCCACCCCGCCCGCCAGATTCGAACGGGCCCGCTAAGCCCCGCCAAGAATCTGCAGCAGTCAAGTGGCGTCGCACCGCCAGCCCGTCGCAACGCCGCCTCCCCGCCTCCGGGAATCACGCCGCCGACCGCCCCGCCGCCAGCCCGCTTAAGACCAGATGGGCCCCATAGGGCCTAGATCTGGCCGAGCTCGCCGCCAGACGTGTCGCAGCGCCACCCCGCCGCCAACGACGACGCCATTGCCCGCCGCCGCCGCCCGCCACGAGGCATCCCGCCGCCAAGAAGACCGTCGCCGCCGAGGAGCACCTCGACGCAACTCCGCCCGCACCCGAGAGCCACCGTGAAGGGAAGGCGGGGGCCGCCACCAGCGACCGGCGAGGCGAGCCGTGGGCGCCAGCGACAGCGCCGGGAAGGAGGGAAGAGGGGGTAGAGGGAGAGATCGGGCGCTGGCCGGCAGCCATGTGGCAAAGCGGTCGCGAGAGGGGGAGGGGGGCTGAGATCTCACTCGAAGTACTTTCTATTAAATGTTGGTTTACTGCTGCTTATCCCTGCAGTTTATTGCATGATTACTTGAATACAGCAAGTTGCTATCTTGGAACTACCTTTTCTTAATCAGGCATACTTATAGACCAGCTAGGTGGACGGTGAAGTTTGTACTGTCCAACATACGACCAATGCAATTGTGCTGGTTTTTCACTAGTACAAGATTTTTAATAGAAAAACAAGTTGATTTATCTATTTTAAGACAATGGTGGAGGTGTCTAACTACTATTCTGTTACTCCCTCCGTTCGGAATTACTTGTCGCACAAATGGATGTATCTAGACGTATATTAGTTCTAGATACATCCATTTCCGAGACAAGTAATTCCGAACGGAGGGAGTATAAGATAGAAGATGATTCTAGAATTTCATGGATAACAGCAATATAGAAATAAAATAGCACAAAGGTATAAAGAAAAGCACACTTGAGAGAAGAAATGCAAAATGGAGATCTGTAGAAGATTTTAGTACCTGTCCAGATTTTTGACAAATGAGAAGATAGAGAAACCGTCCACGGCTCTTTTCCAAAGCAGCTGCACAAATATGTGTTTCATACCATCGTGTGATTATTTACAACTGCACAGTTCATGAATTTTAAAAAGGGTTCACAAATTTGAAAAAAGTTCACGAGATTCAAAAATTGCTTGTGGATTTTAAAGAAGTTCATAAATTTCTACACCCAAATGAGAAGTGGCACACGTGTAGCACGAACCACTCCTTCTCTGACGTTTTTTACAACTAAAGTTTTCATTAAAAAACACCATAAAAAGAAAAACTTGTCATCCGAAAAGAAAGTTGCCTCCTTGCATCACTAAACTTGCCATAAAAAATTATGAATTGTCATGTGTTTGTGCCACACAGGTGGCACTTATCAGGGTCATTTTCAAAAATATTCATTATTTTTTTGAAAAATAGAGAAACAAATAAAAAATAGAAAAAAAACAAACCCAAAAGAAACCAGATAAAAAAGGGACAACCGGCATCTTCTAGATGCTTCCTAAAACCGGTGGAAGAAACCTACATAGGCTGGCCACTTAGGCCCTGTACAATGCATGATGCTTAGAAGCGGTGCTTGGAGTAATAAATCAGGCTTTTGAAGCATCGGTGCTTATTTGTACAAGGTAGGTGCTTAATTAGGCGTCTCTTCTGTAAAAAATAGGCACCAATGCTTGAGAAAAATCCGGTTTATTTTTCTAAGAACCTAGCATTATACAAGGCCTTATTGTACCCAAATAGAGTAATAGTCTACCCCTGCAACCGCTCCTGATTATGATTACCAGATCCAAATAATTTGGATAGAAAGATCGCCTCTTTGTGTGCATTACCGGTTCTTGATTGTTCTGGACCAAACTATCTTGAAGTAACCCGCCGTCTCATCAGCCCACCTCGTCCTAGCGCTCCTGCTGGATCGTTCATGTCGTTCCTTTTGCCGCTTAGCCAGAAGGAGACCTCCTATGCGCCGCTCTTTGCGTCCGATTCGCACGCGCCGCACAGGAACAGCCCCCGAATGGGCCGGCCCATCTTCGCGACGAAACAACGAGAAAATCACCTAAAATGATAACGCGGAGCGGGGGATCGAACCCTCTCCAGCTGGAGCTAGTATACTCTTGACGCTGACCAGTCGAGCTAACAAGCTCCTTCAGTCATATGTAACGCGGGTACTTTAAAAGATCATCTACATCTTATCTAACACCCCCACTTAGAAACCTTAAACATTGGATATGTTCACAAATTTCAAAAATTAAAAAATTGTTCACGTTTGCTGAAAACGTTAGAAGAAAAACTAAAAAGTTTGAACAATTTCTTGATAAAATGAACACTTTTTAAAATCCCCAACATTTTCTGAATTTAGTGAACAAAATTTGAAGAGGAACATTTTTTAAAGCACGAACATTTTTTTAATCTTGAGAACAAATTTTGAAACGGAGAACAAATTTGGAAGCGCGGAAATTTATTTAAACTATGACCATTTTTTTTTAATCTTGAGGACAAATTTTGAAACATAGAACAAATTTGGAAGCGCAAACAATTTCTTAAAGCACGAACATTTTTTAAATATTGAGAACAAATTGAAACGGAGAACAAATTTGAAAAATCACGAACAAATTTTGAAAGGGAGAACAAATTTGAAAAATCGCGAACAAATTTGGAAGCACGAACATTTTTTGAAAACATAAACAGAAAAAATAGAAGTCTGGTGTATTATATTTATTTCGAAAGTTTGAACTTTTTTGTGTAACGAGAACAATTTTCGAATTCTGAGAACATTTTTTAAAAAACTGACATTTTATGGAAAGGCAAACAAAATTTGAATATTTTGATAAAAAAAAGAGAAAAGAACAAGAAATAAGAAACCAAAGAAAGAAAACAAACAGAAAAATGAAAAAAGAAGAAAGAAAAATGAAACAGAAAGGAATTTGAAAATCTGAAGAACAAAAAGGAATTGAAAATGAAATAAAGAAACAAAAAAAGAAAAAAAGAGAAAGAAAATACGAAATAGAAAAATAAAAAAACAGTGAAAAACCGGTTCAAGAACCTTCTGGAAGGTTCCCAAAACCGGTCAGGAACCTTTCAGAAAGTACCCAAAACCGGATACTGCAGAGCGTGTACTATCTCGTTGTTGGGCCGGCCCGTCATGATCGCTAGGTCGCTCGCCCCTGTGCGTTCGCTCGACATTCTGCCACAACGAGCGTCCGTTAGGATATTCCAGCCAGAAGGGCTTGGTTTGTGTTGTTCCTCTTGCCGCTTAGCCAGATGGGCTTGGTTTGTGTCGTTCCACTCGCTGGTCATGTGACTTCTTTTGACGTAGGCCCTAAACTTGGGGACCTCCTATTTGACGCATTTTGCGTCAAATAGGAGCTTGACGCACATGCGCGAAGAAAACTGGGCCGCCCACTCTGGCACCGCATCCACTTGACGCACAATCACCAAAAAATTATGTGTGCTCAACTGGACTCTATCTCGAGACCTGGTCCCCAAGGCCGTTGAGCGTACCTTCATAGCCACCATACTACTCCCTCTGTTTTCCTAAATATAAGTCTTTCTAAAGATTTCAATTAGTGACTGCATACGAAGCAAAATAAGTGAATCTACACTTTAAAATATGCCTACATACATTCGTATGTTGTAATCCATTTGAAATGTCTAAAAAGACTTATATTTAGGAACAGAGCGAGTAGATGAGTTCTGATTGCACATTTGCAGCGCAAACATATAACAACTAATAGTAGCAGCAGAACTGAAGACATTGTCTACGAATAGCAAACAATTTTTCAAGATTTGAACTTGTTTTGTAAGATTACGTACATTTTTTGTCAAACGCAAACAATTTTAAACTTTTGAACATATTGTGAAATTCTCAACAAAATTTGAAGTTCCCGAACTATTATCAAAAAACGGACTTTTTTTGATTTGTGAATAAAATGGGAAATATGTTTTTTAAATTGCAAAAAATAATTTTTTTTTGAAAGTTGGAAAATTTCTAGAAATGCGAAATATTTTTTTGAAAATGGGAACATTTCTGTAATACCAAGCATATTTTTAAACGAGAAACATTTTTTGAAAAAATCACGAACATCTTTTGAATTTGTGAACAAGTTTTGAAAAACAGGAACATTTTTTGGAATTCCAAAAAAAAGTCACTTTCAGAATTTATGATTTTTTAAAAAATGTAACATTTTGAAACACGAAATAATTTATTTATTTTATAATTTTGAACTAATATTCGAAATTGCCAAACAATTTTTTTAAAAGAAAAAACAAAAGCAAAAAAGAAAAAGTAAACAGAGACAAAAAGACAAGAAAAGAAAGAAAACCCGAAACGTTTAAACTGAAGGAAATATGCCCTAGAGGCAATAATAAAGTTGTTATTTATATTTCCTTATATCATGATAAATGTTTATTATTCATGCTAGAATTGTATTAGCCGGAAACTTAGTACATGTGTGAATACATAGACAAAAACATTGTCTCTAGTATGCCTCTACTTGACTAGCTCGTTAATCAAAGATGGTCATGTTTCCTGACCATAGACATGTGTTGTCATTTCATGAACTAGTGGACAAGACCCATCCGTTACCTTAGCATAATGGTCGTTTAGTTTTGTTGCTATTGCTTTCTTCATGACTTATACATGTTTCTATGACTATGAGATTATGCAACTTCCGAATACCGGAGGAACACTTAGTGTGTTATCAAACGTCACAACGTAACTAGGTAATTATAAAGATGCTCTATAGGTGTCTCTGAAGGTGTTTGTTGAGTTGGCATAGATCGAGATTAGGATTTGTCACTCCGTGTATCAGAGAGGTATCTCTGGGCCCTCTCGGTAATGCACATCACTATAAGCCTTGCAAGCGATGTGACTAATGAGTTAGTTGCGGGATGATACATTACGGAACGAGTAAAGAGACTTGCCGGTAATGAGATTGAACTAGGTACGATGATACCGACGATCGAATCTCGGGCAAGTAACATACCGATGACAAAGGGAACAACGTATGTTGTTATGCGTTTTGACAGATAAAGATCTTCGTAGAATATGTAGGAGCCAATATGAGCATCCAGGTTCCGCTATTGGTTATTGACCGGAGAGATGTCTCGGTCATGTCTACATAGTTCTCGAACCCGTAGGGTCCGCACGCTTAACGTTCGATGACGATTTGTATTATGAGTTATGTGATTTGATGTACCGAAGTTTGTTCGGAGTCCCGGATGAGATCATCGACATGACGAGGAGTCTCGAAATGGTCGAGAGGTAAAGATTCATATATTGGAAGGTTGCGTTCGGACATCGGAATGGTTCCGAGTGATTCGGGCATTTTTCCGGAGTACCGGGAGGTTACCGGAACCCCCCGGGGGAAAGATATGGGCTTTATGGGTCATAGGAGGGAGGCTAACCAGCCCACAAGGGGCTGGTGCGCCCCCCACAAGAGAGGAGGCCGAATTGGACTTGGGAAGGGGGCGCCACCCCTCTTTCCTTCTCCTACTCCCTCTCCTTCCCCTTTTCCCTCTCCGGTAGAAGGAAAAAGGGTGGGGCCGAATCCTACTAGGACTAGAGTCCTAGTAGGACTCCCCTCTCCCTGGCGCGCCCCTTGTTGGCCGGCCTCCTCCTCCCCTCCTTTATATACGGGGGCAGGGGCACCCCAAAGACACAACAGACAATCTCTTAGCCGTGTGCGGTGCCCCCCCCCTCCACAGTCTTACACCTCGGTCATATCATCGTAGTGCTTAGGCGAAGCCCTGCGTCGGTAACTTCATCATCACCATCACCACGCCGTCGTGCTGACGGAACTCTCCCTCAGCCTCAGCTGGATCAAGAGTTCGAGGGACATCACCGAGCTGAACGTGTGCAGATCATGGAGGTGTCGTGCGTTCGGTACTTGATCGGTTGGATCGCGAAGACGTTCGACTACATCAACCGCGTTACTAAACGCTTCCGCTTTCGGTCTACGAGGGTACGTGGACACACTCTCCCCGCTCGGTGCTATGATTCTCCTAGATAGATCTTATGTGATCGTAGGCAAATTTTTTACTACGTTTCCCAACATAAACAATATGAAAACAGGAAAGCAGAAAAACAACAACAAAAAAACGACTAAGAAGCACCAAGAACCAGAAAAAAAAACAGGCAGGAACCTTCCCAAAACCAATAATTCTTGTACACTCGAAACTACATGCGAAACAACAACAACAACTTGCCGCAACGCGCGGCAAATAGGGAATTCCCCAAACTTGTCGTGCACCTTCCGATCGTTTCCGCCAAAGCACGCATAGCTGAAGATACATTATGGGCGTATTTGGTTACATTGCCAATTGAGCCTGGCCCTGCGAGCCTGGCTCTAGTGAGCCGGATGTAGACAAAAAGACCCCAAATGCACATAGTTTGGTTGCCTGCATGTACCTTAGTTGCATGAGACAACCATTTTTGACCCGGCGTTTGGTTGTCCGCGTTGCATTAGGCACACATATGACATGGTGTTTGGTTGCAACCTGCATAAGGTGTTGTCACCACTTCTAACTAGTGGTGAGCTTAACACACGCAATCTGAACATGTAGTGCCAGCTAGTTAAACAAATGACAGTTCATCCTAACTACTATCAAATGACAGTTCAAATTATTAAGAGCCATTAGCTAAATAGGGGATAGTTCATCGGTGTTGCTGCTACCAGACCTTCCTCTTCCTCTTCTTCTACTTCTGCTTCTGCTTCTGCTGCTGCGGCTGCTTCTTCTTCTTCCTCCTCTTCTTCAAATCCTACACTGACCTCTATTAAGCCACATTGCCTCTGCCCACTCCAACATTTTGTTCTTCCAAGCGTCATTGTCAAATGCCTCCACACCATGGCCAGAGCTAACAACATCGTCAGGATCGACCTCTTCCTCCTTAGGCACGTGTTCATCAAAGCCCCACGGGAGGATCCAGTTATGCAGAATGCAACAAGCAAGAATAAGCTTAACCTGATGGAGTATGGGTGGAATGGCTTCTGATCCAGAATCTTAAACCTATTCTTTGGAGCTCCAAATGTCCTATGAACAGTCACTCTAAGGCTGGAGTGTCTGAGATTAAACAGCTCCTGTGCAGTCCTAAGATAGTTCCTACCAAAGAACTCGTTGACATGGTACCTGGTTTTCCTGAAGGGTGAAAGAATACCCGGCCGACATGCATAGCCAGCATCTCCAAGGTAGAACTTGTCGTCGGGATGTTGATCCCATCAGTCGACTCATCTTCACACCGAGAATGTTAGCATCATGCGCTGACCCTCCCACCAGCCAAAGACATATGTGAACTTTAGATCAAAGTCAACAGCAGCAAGCACATTCGCTTGTGTAGTGCTTCCTCCCCAGATGCTCTGGTGTGACCTAGGAACTCTGGCAGTGACATGAGTACCACCTATTGCCCCAATGCAATCCTGAAAATGGCATCACAAGCCTGTGTTAGTGCTAAACTTGAACCATACAAGCATATCAAGCCATGAAAAGTGTATATTGTCAATGCTCACCTTGAAGTATGGATACCAACTTGTGCTTCCGCGGATCTTGGGTGGAGTCTGGCCAAATGGCCTCCTGGTCATCTCTCCTCTAAGCTCCCCAACAGCAAAAAGCACCTGCTTGAAGTACCTAGAGATGGTCTCCATTGATCTCCTGAACGTGTTGTGAATGACACTGAACCTCTGGTTATGGCCAACAACATGGAGGAACATGGCCACTTGCTCTTCCACACTGGTGTTGATGTTATCTTGTAGCAGCCCCCTGCTCCTGAGGTCTCGACAAGCCTGGCAAATGGTGCTCTTTTCATTCGAAGCATCGACAGAGCCTCGACGTCATTGCAGTTGTAGATGTAGTTCAGATTTTGGATCTTCTCCTGTTCCCGGATAAACAATGGACCATAGCGGATCAAAGGTCTCCCAGCACGACGAACAACTCTCTGGTGCATGAACATGACCCATGCCTGAATCACACTAATCAGTGTTGCTCCCTGAATTATCAGCTTCATCTGTGCGTCCATAACCTAGTCGACATCGACAGTTCGTTTAGTGGGAAATCGATCCTACATCTTGCCTAACGGCCTAACCACCGACCTAACAAAGGGGGGAGGGGTGCTGCTTACCGGCATCGGAGACGAGGACGGCGTAGGGGAAGTCATGGCACAGACAAGGTCGACCAGACGGTGGCCAACAGCAAGGGGAGCACCAGATCCGCCGCAAACGCCGCCGCCTCTTCCGCCGCCGCCTCTAGCACAGATCTGAAATCGCATCCGCCGTCGGTGGTGAGGCAATAGGGAAGAAAGGGAGTAGTGGCTATGGATGAGCGAGTGAAAGGGGGGTGAGACTAGATTTAGCACCAGGACAGCGCGCCGGATTTCCATCTCCCGCCATCCCCCCTCGCCCTCGTGTCGCACCTGCCCGTGCGACCTCGCGCCGCACTCAGGCTGCCTCGTGAGAAACTGCCGATCTGAGCGTTTCCAGCGAGTCAGGCTCTAGGCTGCTTTGAGAAGCGTGCGATGCAGGCCCAACAGTGAAATCAGGCAACCAAAC
The DNA here is from genome assembly GCA_021605205.1 of Aegilops longissima. NCBI lineage: Eukaryota > Viridiplantae > Streptophyta > Magnoliopsida > Poales > Poaceae > Aegilops > Aegilops longissima. Next base: position 611,458,421 of record CM038681.1, on the reverse strand, counting down.
AGGCCTCTTCCTTCCTGCGCGGGCCTGGTTGGGCTTTTTTTTGCAATTCAGGAGCTATATTGATTACTCAAAGGTAATACATTCGCGGGTAATACAATCGTGGAGAAAAACTGTGATAAATTTTATCCAGAGGCATCTTCTACGAACCTGACTAGCCTGATTAGCACATAAATGAGCAGCCATATTGGCTTCTCTCCTTACAAAATAAATATTGAAACTAGAGAAGTTCCCGCATAGCTCCTTCACCTCATGTAGAGGTCCCATGATATCAGCTCTATCAAATTCTTGAGAGTTCCATAGCTTAGAAACTTCCAAGGCATCACTTTCAACAACGATCTTGCGCCAGCCCATATCTGCAGCCAGCTTGACTGCATCTCGGATTGCATATGCCTCCATCAATCTGGTTGTAGATGCATAATCATACCACAAAGCATGTGCCCTGACGAGATGACCCCGTACATCTCGGACAACCAGGCTTGTACCACCATATCCGTGAACTTCCAGGAAATGAGCATCCACATTAATTTTTAGTACACATTCATCAGGTGGCTTCCATCTTTCTTGCACCTTAACAGTAGGCTTCTGCTATTCCGTTCCTAGCTGAGCTAGATCAGCAACAGTGTCAACTGCCCATCTTACTGATTTTGCGATCGTTCTAGTTTGTTCTCCATAACGTCTGGCATTTCTCTCAGTCCATACTGCCCAAGCCCCACACAAGATGATGCAAGCAGAGCATTGGTCGATAGCAATTCCTTCAATTATGTCCAGTGGCCATGACTCAGGATGCAAGTTGGGAAGTTTAACCCATGTCCTCTTTTTGATTTGTTCCCAGAACATTCTCGCCCAAGTGCATCTAAACAGGGCATGGTGTGAGGTTTCTTCCTCCCCACAATCCTCGCAAAAAGCAGTCTGCTCCACATGGCGGTTCCTAAGAACAGCTTGGCATGGTACAAAATCATGGATCACTCCCCACCAGAAGCACCTGACTTTTGGTGGTACCTCTAATTGCCATAACTTGTTCCAAGCATTTAGATAACCATTGTCCGAACCAGTTGCTTGGTCTGTCCGCCCATAAGCTTCAATCAACAGTTTGTATGCTGAGCGAACTGAAAATAGACCTCGGTTATCTGGCTGCCATGCCCAAAAATCTTCCCCCACACTAACTGGGATTCGTAAAATTGCCTCTGCATCAATACCTATGAACTTTGCTTTCACCTTTTGCACATCCCATTCTTTCTGATTCTCAACAAGTAGTTCAGAAGCATGATTGGCAGTAGCATACATGGGCTTTAACATAGCCTTGTAAGAATTATTGGAAGGGATCCATGGATCCTCCCACACATTTATAGTATACCCATCGCCCATCCTTTTGATAAGACCCAATTTTAGGGCCTCTCTGCCAAATAAAATGGCCTTCCAAGTATGAGATGAACCCCTCCTTTTTATTGCTGACATGAATTCCAAACCATTATAGTACTTCCCTCTTAAGACTTTGGCACACAGACTATCTGGATTAGATATAAGTCTCCATCCTTGTTTAGCCAACATTGCTTTATTAAACATCTGGAAATCCCGAAAACCCATTCCCCCAACACATTTGGGTATCGCTATATCCTGCCATTTCTTCCAGTGCATCTTCATCTTATTCTCATCTCCTCCCCACCAGTATCTAGCCACAATGCTCATAATTTTTTTACATGTTTTCTTTGACAATTTTAAACAACTCATGGAATATGTCGGAATAGCTTGGCAGATTGACTTTATTAATACCTCTCTAGCCGCACTATTCATTAGTTTCGGCGCCCAACCATTAACCCGTTTCTTTATACTGTTTGCAATATGCTCAAAATTCTCCTCTGTAGATCTACCTAGGGCTGTGGGTAAGCCTAGGTACTTTTCTGCCAAAGCTTCAGTTTGAATTGCCACTCCTTCCTGGAAAGCCAATTTCCCTTCTACCGAACAGTTGCCACTAAAGAAAATGGCAGACTTACTTCTATTCACCAGCTGACCGGAGCCTACTCTGTAAAGTTCCAAAATCTCCTGTAACCGCTGAGCACCCTGTGTTGTAGCCTGCGAGAAAATCATGCAGTCATCTGCGAACAGTAAATGTGATATCCAAGGTGCATGGATACCCACCCTTATCCCTTTTGCAAGATTAGTCGGCCCTTTGAATTTTAGAAGACTGCTGAGACCTTCTGCACACAACAAGAAGAGATAAGGTGACAAAGGATCACCTTGTCTAATACCTCGGGTAGGTGTAAAGAATTCCGAAAAATGTCCATTCACCCTAACTGAAGATTTTATAGTTTCAACGCAAGACATTATTCTTCCAATCCACTGTTCTGCGAAGCCCAATTTACGCATAACCTCTCTCAAGTATGACCATTCAATCCTGTCATATGCTTTTGCCATGTCTAACTTGACAGCACAAGCACCGCCTTTACCTTTAACTTGACAGCACAATTCAACGCAAAAGGAAGATCCCCCCCCTCCCCTCCCCTCCCCCGCCGACGGCCACCCCGGCCCGGGCGTCCACTCCACCCTCAGCCCCGGCCCCGGCGCCTGCTCCTCTCCCTCCCCCCGTGCAAGCTGATCTCCATGGCGTCCGGTGGTGGAAGCCCCTCCTCGGCGACTTCCAGGATGCAGCCCATCATCTCCGGGTTGGGACTCTCGGAGTCGTCGGGCTCTGCTGGCTCTTCGGCACGGGCACTTGTCACCGCGCGCGAAGCCGCTCCTGCTCCGGCGACGGGCCCGGCGGTGCCCTGGCGCAGACCCGGCCCCTCCCGCAAGGCCATGTGGCGCAGGTGCAAGGCGCTGCAGAAGCAGGCGGAGGCGGACAGATCCGGGCCCCGTTCGCGCTCGCCGTCGTCGTCCCTAGTGAGGCGGGAGGCCCCCGCTGATCTCTATGGCCTGTGCTTCAAGTGTTTCCGGGAGGGCCACCGGAGGGAAGATTGCACCTTTAAGCCTCTGTGTATCCGCTGTGGACTTGAGGGGCACATTTCATCGGATTGCAAGCGCCCGCGCAGCCCTCGCTCGGAGGAAGAGCTCCGGCGGGATGCCTTGGCCAAAGTGGCGCGCTCCTCTCAGCAGCGGCAGCCGGCAGAGCCTGCGAGCAGGCTGTCGCCGGTCGCTCGGCAGGCCTCTCCGGTGGGGAGGCCCTCGCCAGCGTCGGTGGACACCGCACTGTGGGGCTCAGCCAGGCACCGCCTGCAGCTGTAGGAGGTGTCTGCATCCTCCGCCGCACCCGGGAGATCGATGACCTCGAGCGCCGGCTCAAACTTGCGGTGGTGGCTGACGTTGGCGGTCACCGGCCGCCGGTGTCGTGCGTGGATGCTGCGGAGGCCATCGCGGGGGAGCTACGCATCCCGCGGCACTGTTTTTCTGTGCACAAGTACCACCCGGAGGATTTTCTTGTGGTCTGTTCTTCGCCGGAGTTGCGAAACAAGATACTGGCGGCGGGTTCTGTCGACCCTGGCAGGTTCAAGCTTTTCGTTTGTCCTTGGTTGAGGCAGGCTCAGGCAGTTTCGAGGATGATGCGCACGCAGGTCGATCTCATGATCGAAGGAGTCCCTTCCCACGCCTGGACTCGGGACATGGCGACGGAGATCTTGGGCACGGCATGCCTGGTGGAGAGTCTCGTGCCAGAAACGGCTAACAGGGAGGATCTGTCTCTGTTCAACATGAGAGCTTGGTGTGTGGATCCCAACGACGTGTCGGCTGACAAGAGGATTTGGGTGCCAGAGGTGGATGAGGGCCCGGCGACGTGGATGCCAACTTCCCAGCAGCTGTTGGAGTACAAGGCTCTGATTCACATTGGTCGGATCAGGGAGCACGAGGGGCCAGGGACCTGGATGCGGCCGTCGAGCTCTGGTGGGAGTGGACAGAGCGGACTGCCGGACGACTCAGGCGATTTATCCGGCCGAGGAGAGTGGAGAGTCCTGCCATGGACGCGGGGCGTGCGCAATCACTGCGGCTCGTCCTATGGTCACCACGGAGGCATGTATCAGCAAGCGTTGCTGGGGCGCGTCGGGCCGTCTAGCTCGCGAATCCCTCCCATGGCGATGGGCGTCTCTGCTGCTGTGCAGGCAAGCGCTGGCACCCCAACGGTGCTGGTTCAGGAGCATAACCGTGCCGCGGAGGGCGGTGCCCAGCAGGATATGACACGCCCGCCGGCGGCGAGTCTGGAGACTGGCGACGCGGATCAGGACCGACATGTGGGGCTGACCACGGCCACTGCGGAGAAGGATGGGGAGGCAACCGACACCCAGTTTCCTTCCGATCACGTGCCGGGCCCGCATCCGCTTTTTTTTTTGAACCAAGGGAGATGGATAAGGAAGTGCAGGAGGGTGGGGCTGCCATGCTATTGGCTGAGCCAGGGCAGTTGGCATCTCTGACCGACAGCGAGACGGGACCTGGAAAGGCGGCGAATCCCGAGGAGATCAGCCCTCTCGCAGCTGCGGAGGAGGCCATTGGCGCCCAGGTGACGGCCAATCGCGACTCGGCCCTCACCGCGCTGGGCCAGGTGGAGACGGCCCGCACTGACACAGCTGTCGTGCGCTTTGTGGCGGAGGGGCCACAGGAGCGGGTGGATCGGGGCCCGACAGCACCTATGGCGACTGGGGGCCCTGCAGCGGATTCCCTCCGTGTTGCGACCGAGGCAGACTCGGGATTGGGTGGCCCATGTGATGAGGAGCAACTGGCCATCATGACCACGCGGGATATGGGACCCGCGGGCCCTGGCGCTGAGATGACCACGTACGGCGCATGCATGCATGACGAGGCGTTGGGGATCGCTACACCTCAGGAGGCAGGGACGGATGTCTGCGCTTTGAGCATCCCACTCTCAAACAAGGAGATCATTGCCCTTGGAAACGTCAAAACCTTTTGTGTTGGGCTGCTTAAGAAACTTGCCCCGCCGTTGCTCAACGAGTTTGAAGGGCTGCGTGGGGTACGAGCCGGTCAGGACCCGTTCACACCGAGGCACGCCACCAGGTCGGGCTGCTCAATAGGGCATAGGAAGTCTAAGGCGTCGGCAGCGGAAGCGGTTTTACTCAAGGCACTGGGCCTGGATACTGAGGATCTGGTGGTCTCCGAGGACGCGCTAGATCAGCTCCGTACGGTGTTTGACTCGCCCCTCCAGGAGACGCAGTTGAGGGCGATCACGGCGATCTTCGGGAAGGCGATACCGCTCGACCTAGGAGGTGACTTGGAGAGCACGGCGCCGATCATGGTATAGGTGCAGTTCGGCCTGTTGACGTGGTGGCTACCCTGGCCATGTCATACGCAGGACTGGAGTTAGTTTGCTGGAACGTGCGTGGCTTAAATGGGCCAGCGAGGAGGAAGGCTCTACGTGAATTTGTAGACTCTTTACATGTGGCGATTTATTGTATCCTAGATACTAAGCTTGAAGGCGTGGACCAGTATATGATCATGCAATGCATGGGGCCTAAGTACGATGGCTACACCTATTTACCGGCGTCTGATACTAGAGGTGGGATTTTCGTTGCTTGGGATTCTACCAAGGTACAATTGACGAACCACGTCAATGATACTCATTCCATCACGACATACGTCTCCCCCGTGGGAGGTACGCCTTGGTGGTTGTCGGTGGTTTACGGCCCTCAGGAGGATAGCGAGAAAATTGAGTTCTTAAACGAATTGACGGAGCGCAGACTGCTGTGTCCAGGGCCTTGGATGGTCATCGGAGATTTCAACCTAATCCTACACGCGGGTGACAAAAACAACTCCTTGATTGACAGGCGAATGATGAGGAGGTTCAAAAGTTTCGTTGACGACAACGCTCTCAAGGAGCTTTTCCTCCATGGGCGCAACTACACGTGGAGTAACGAGCGCCAAAATCCAACGATGACTAAGATTGACCGTGCCTTCGTGTCCATTGATTGGGAGATCGACCACCCCAATTGCTTGCTTCAGGCGCTGTCTACGGCAATCTCAGACCACTGTCCCCTACATCTGGCCCTGGATGAGCACATGGGACCAAAGAGGAGATTCCGCTTCGAGAAGTTCTGGGTGAAGATGGATGGCTTCATGGAGGTGGTGCACGAGGCTTGGACTTGCGATGAGGCTATCACGGACCCATTCAGGAGACTTGACACCCTCCTCAGGAACACAGCTAAGGCACTCGCGGTTTGGGGTCAGAAGAGAGTCGGCAACATTAAGATGCAAATTGCCGTCGCCAACATGGTGATACTAAGGTTTGACCGTGCCCAGGAGATTCGGTCACTTTCAGAGGAGGAGCGGTGGCTCAGGAGATCTCTTAAGCAACTTGTATTGGGGCTGGCCTCGCTGGAAAGAACGATATCTCGCCAAAGATCGCGCATCACGTGGCTTAGAGAAGGAGATGCAAATACCCAGCTGTTCCACTTGGTTGCGAATGGTAGGAGGATGAAGAACTATATACCGTCCCTCCTGGTGGACGGACAGATTGTCACGGACCAAGGTGGAAAGGAACACTACTAGGGAAAAGCCTATATACAGAATCTTAGTAGCAGCGTGCTTTAAAATAAGGCGCTTCTGCTAATTAGCAGTAGCGAGGTCAAGCTTAACTCGCTGCTGAAATAAATATAGCGATGGCGCGCGCCAAAGAAGCGCTCATGCTATAATTCAAACGAGGCCATGAGGCTAGTTATAGCAGCAACGCGTTATAATGACGAGCGCTACTGCTATGGTGCGTAGTAGCAGCGCATCTCTCCAATAAGCGCCACTGCTAAGTTTACTACAAAATCCGATCCACTCACACCACACACCGATCAGATCCCCTCTGAATCCCCCGCCGGTCCTCCCCATCGCCTCCGCCTCTGCGCCGCCACCTCCTCCTCCTTGTTGGACTGCACCGGCCTCCTCCTCCGTCCTCCCTCCACTCGCCGCTGGTCGGCCCTCCTCGCTCCGCCTTCCTCCTCCGTCCTCCCTCCACTGCCGCCGGCCAGCCCTCCGCCTCCGCCTTCCTCCTCCGTCCTCCCTCCACTGCCGCCGGTCGGCCCTCCTCGCTCCGCCTTCCTCCTCCGTGATACTCTCTTCTCCTCCTTGATTTAGTAGGCTAGTTGATTTAGTTGATTTAGAACATTTTGATTTAGTTAATATGATTTAGTTGATTTAGTAGGCTAGTTGATTTAGAACATTTTGATTTAGTTGATTTAGTAGACTAGTTCATTTAGTTGATTTAGTATGCACCATTTTATTGTTATTTTTTTTCTATACATGGATAGGTACGTAGTTGCTTTTGTTTTTCTATAAGTTACTTTTTGGCAAAATGTAGGTGGTACCTTGTCATCTAATATGTTACTTGCGGAAGAACCAAAAATATCACATGCTAATACGTAGATCTTAGGATTATAATTGTCCATCAAATTGCTTCTCGCAGAAGAACCAAAAATATCACATGCTACTGTTTTTCTTTCCTGTGAAGTGGATCGTTAATCCTTTGCTCATATTGCTTTAGGAAAAATGGCGCCACCACCACCACCACTATGTCGACTATGCAAGTCAAGGTGCGCCAACAGCCTTGCAACTGGCAAGCTGTTCGGCATCTACTTCCAGCCGAGTTTTCGTCATGCGGCGGTAAGAAATTAGATGAAATGTAATAACTATTGTATTTTTAGTGATGGCATTACTGCATTGTGTCATTTTGCTTATTTTACACAGATCGTCCCATGCAATGTGAGGTTGAAATTCAACAAGCTGACAGGAGACACTGTGACATTTGAGGCTCCTGGGGGGCCGTACACTATGGAGGTCGAGAAAGGACGCAATATGTCGCAGATTGGAGGAGATGGATGGGCCCATTTCGTCGCTCACATGCGTCTTACTGGTGGTGAGTTGATCAGCTTCTCCTTCAGAGCAGAAAGACCCAAGCTGGCTGTCATTTATCTCAACCTGGTGGAAGATGATGAAGATGACGAAGATGATGAAGATAATGAGGACCCACTCGATGAAGATGATGAAGACCCACTTCATGAAGCCATCGTAGCTCAAAGAACAAGGCTGAGCGAGGAGGAGGTGTCCAACCTGTGGGACATAATTCCGCCACGTGCTGACTTTGTCGGGGTGCCATTCGTGACCCGCCTGACAAATACCATGGTTGATCGACATGATATGGTATGTTATACTTACAAATGTAAATTATCCGATGAAATACTTAGTGTACAATCCAATGATATGGTATGTTGTGTGGAATCTAGTCGATGATATGTTTTAGTGTAGAGTTCGATCACATGCTTATTAGTGTAGAATCTAAGGAAACTATTAATAGTGTAGATAATCCATATGTACTTATTTGCGAGGGTATTTATTAATTGATATGTTTTTCTTATTCAGAAATTGGCAAAGAGCATATCTGTGAGTTATGGTATCGAGCCTGATGAAGAAGGCTTAGCTGGACTACGCCTTACGCAAGGGGCTCCACACAACCTGTACTTACAGCGTGGACACGGATGGTCGCACACACTTAAACTCGGTTGGGTGGAAGAAATTCCTCGATGGCAAGAATCTTTGTGTTGGACAGGCCATCCTAATTACTATCAGGAACACCAACCGCCCAGGCTTGAGGATGATGATTGTCTTGATATCATCTAGAACTAAATATGTGTGTGTGGCTATATCATCTAGAACTACATATGTGTGTGTGGCTATATCATCTAGAACTACATATGTGTGTGGCTATATCATCTAGAACTACATATGATGATTGTCGTTGATATCATCTAGAACTACATATGATGATCGTCGTTGATATGACCTTGTATCTGCTTGAGGATGCATATTGACTATGCATGAAATTGTTATCTAGTACTCCCTTCGTTCCAAATTACTCGTCGTGGTTTTAACTAAAACCACGACGAGTAATTTGGAGTTAAAACCACGACGAGTAATTTGGAACGAAGGGAGTACTACCCAGTAATCGTTTATGAATTTGATATCTAGTAGCAGTACCTAGTATCTAGTGTCTGAAAGGGAAACTGAAAGGGAAAATGATGAAAGATATAGCAGTAGCGAGGGACTGCGAAATCGCTACAGCTAACTAATAGTAGCGCGTTGGGAAAAAGGCGCTGCTGATATCGTCATCAGTAGTAGCGCGGGTACGGACAGCGCTACTACTACAAGTTAGCTATAGCGCCTTATTAGTAGCGCGGCCACCAGCGCTGCTGCTACACTCAAAACCCGCGCTGCTGCTAGGGTTTTCCCTAGTAGTGGAAGCGGCATTCCATGAGGCCTACAAGGCGATCCTCGGGAAGGATGTCGCGCGCGAGTTCACCCTGGACCTAGACGCGATTGGGGTTACTAGGATCGATTTATCGGAGCAGGATCAGATGTTTACCGAGGAGGAAATTTGGACAGTTGTCAAGGGCATGCCGGCGGACCGTGCGCTGGGACTGGACGGTTTCATCGGCCTGTTTTTCCAAAAAGCATGGGACATTGTCAAGGCAGACTTAATCGCGGCGCTTCACAAGCTTTTTTCTGGTAACGGGAGAGGGTTCGGCAGGCTGAACCAAGCCTTGATCACCCTCATTCCAAAAACCCCGGAGGTTCACACTACAAACGACTATCGACCCATATGCCTCGTGCACAGTCTCCCAAAGATGGCCTCCAAGCTCCTGGCGAATAGACTCGGCCCTCGCATGGGAGAGCTTGTCCATGTCAACCAATCGGCATTCATAAAGGGAAGGAGTATCCACGACAACTTTTTACTTGTCCGGCAAATGGCCCGCCGCCTGCATCAAAGGAAGGCCAAAGGGGTGATGCTCAAGCTGGACATCTCTAAAGCTTTCGACTCGTTGTCGTGGCCTTTTCTTTTCGAGGTGCTGCGCGCGCGAGGATTCTCGGAGAGATGGATCTCATGGATTGGCACCCTGCTTACTTCTGCTAGCTCGCGAGTTATGGTCAATGGATGCGCCGGTGCCAAGTTTATGCATGCCAAGGGACTTAGGCAGGGGGACCCGGCCTCCCCCCTGCTCTTCATCATAGCCATGGATGTCCTTACTTCACTAGTTATCAAGGCACACGAGCATGGGCTTCTCAGCCCTATCGTCAGCTGTAGCCCTATGCAGAGAATTTCCCTATACGCGGATGACGTGGTTCTCTACATCAGGCCCACTAGATCGGACTTGTATCTGGTGAAGAACTTGCTTGGCATATTTGGAGTCGCCTCGGGTCTGAAAGTAAATTATGCCAAGTCGGCGGCGATTTTGATTAGATCAGAGGAGGGTGACGTGGAGCTGGTCAGGAACGCCCTACCGTGGAAGATCGACTCCTTCCCATGTAGATACCTCGGGTTGCAACTGGGCATCAAGCAGCTCAAGAGGAACGAGTGGCGGCCGATGGTGGATGTTGCACTCCACATCATGCCAGGATGGCAACGTGGCCTTGTCACCAGTCCAGGGCGACTAATCCTGGTAAACCAGGTAATGAGAGCTCGCTCGACGCACCATTTGATGGTGGCCGAGGCGCCCAAGTGGGCTCTGGAGCAAGTTGACAAGGGATGTCGCGCTTTTTCTGGGCTGGCACAGATGCGGTTAGCGGAGGCAAGGGTGTGGTCTCCTGGAAGAGGGTGTGCAGGCCCAAGCAGCTCGGAGGTTTGGGAATCATTGACCTACACAAGCACGGTATCGCGCTTCGACTAAGGTGGGAATGGCTAAGGAGGACTGACCCATACAGACCCTGGCAGGGCCTAAACCTCACAGCGGACAAGCAAGTGATGCAGGCTTTTGGGAGTCTAATCCAATGGCGTGTCGGAAATGGTAGACGCACCCTTTTCTGGAGAGATAGGTGGCTCAGCGGAAGTACGGCAGCCGAGATCGCGCCCTTGGTGGTTGCTAAAGTTAGGACGCAGGTGGTAAACAAACGCCTGGTCAGAGAAGCGCTTTGCCTGCATGCTTGGACAAATGACATCACGGGCGAACTTGACACAGACGCCCTCTCACAGTTCATCCGACTTTGGGAATTCCTGATGGAGGTGCAACTAGATCCCGAGGCGGAAGACACTCCGATTTGGGCCTGGAACGAATCAGGTAGCTACTCGGCCTCCTCAGCGTACAGGATGTTCTGCATGGGAGGGATACGATTCCGCTCCTTCACGGCAATCTGGAAATGCTAGGCGCCGCTATCCTGTCGTATTTTCATGTGGCTCGCGGTGCAATATCGGCTTTGGACCTCGGACAGGAGAGCTAGGCATGGGCTACAAGACCAAACATCCCCATGCTACCTCTGTGACTAGGAGGAGGATACGGTGGATCACATCTTGCTACAGTGCGTGTACGCTAGGCACGTGTGGCACCTTTGCTTTGCAAGGATCGGCGTGGACCAAACACTGTGTCCTACGACGCAGTCCCAGATCACTGACTGGTGGGCACGGGCAAGGAAGCGGCTAGCCAAGAGGAGCGGGAAAGGCTTTGATACGACGGTCATGTTAATATGTTGGTCTTTGTGGAAACAGAGAAACGCTAGGGTCTTTGGTAGGAGTAGCACGCTAGACGTCTTTGGTGTAACTGAGGCTATCTTTCAGGATCTACATAATTGGAGGACGGCAGGAGCGACTAGAGTGGAGTATGTAGCCTAGTAGCACATCGCCTTTAGGGAGTGGATTGGAGGCGATGTCATGGTCGACTTGTGACTAGCAACTAAACCTCTCTTGTAAATATTTTTCTCTCTTTCTATAAAGCTATGGTACGCCTTTGGCGTACCCTCGGAAAAAAAAACTTTTCTTCTTCTTTAAATAATGTATAGACTCATAAGCAATCAACACATTATCTGTAATCAATCGTCCAAGGACAAAAGTGCTTTGTTCCTCCGCAATAATTTCATCCAAAATTGGTCCGAGACGTAAAGCCAGAACTTTCGATGCAATCTTGTAAAGCACATTACATAATGATATTGGCCTGTACTGTCCTAGCTCTTGTGGTGTTACTTTGGGTATCAAAACCAGCACGGTACTGTTCACCTTAGGTTCGATGCGGACAACCAAACACGACCTATCTAGCTCCCGATAGATTCCATCCGGCCAAAACGCACGTATACATACACGTGATGGACAATGCTAGCTCCTGATCAATTCGTTCCGGGCATAAGGCACGCATACGTACTCACGTAGCCCGTCCTCCCGTGGGAAGTCCATATATAGCGCAACAGCAGCCAGTGCAAAACCAACTCGGCAACTGATTCATGTCCAAGCCGATATCAGGTGACGCGATCTCCACCACAAGCAGATCGAGCGAGGAGCGACGCTCCCTCCGTCCCCAAATAACTGTCTCGAATTTTATACTAACTTGTAAAAAAAGCAGCGCTGGACAAAGGCCAGGAGCGACTTACAAAATGTTGGATTTGTTGCTCGATCTGATCACTGATCACTCAGAAAAACGAACAATATAATTCGAATATCTGTCAGGGCTCTTACATAACACACCAAGGGTGGGGGGTAAACACTGGAGGAAAAACAGAGAGCAACTACTGTAACGTACACCGAGGAGGGAAACAAAACAAGAATAAATGAAAAGCGATAACTGCAAAACTGGGTGATAGATACAACAACATCGTCAGATGCTCCGATTTGTCATATCCTGCGAGGCTGGTTACCCCATCTGGCCTGGTCGGATCTCGGTCTCTTCCTCGGCCGTGCTCTGACATCGGCCGCCTCTTGGAACGGGTTCGGTCCGTTCGACTCCTCCCGTGGCTTCCTCACCTTCTTCCTTTTCCCGCGGTCATACCCCTCGTCCCTGGAACAAACATGAAGATGAGTGGTCCCCTAAAGTAAAAGAACCTGGCATCACAAAGACATTAACCGTTGTTTGCAAACTTACCATTCATCTAGCACATAACCAATACTGTCGGTCCTTCTTGGATATTGAAACTCTGTTGCCTTCCTATCTGACATGTCAATGTCATCCCACAGTGGAACTGCGAAACGAAATCAATGAGGCTGTAAATATTTAATGCTGATGGCAGATAACAAAAATGAGAAACACAGTTCTGCGAGGTTGCGCATATGCTAGCAACGGAGGAGAGTTATATTTGCTTACCGGTAATTTCACTCAAACCCCTCGTGAGCAGATCAAAATGCGAGGGGACTCTCTCGTTTGCATCTGCGCTGTTTCTTGAATCAGTCTGGTCCGGAACAGAGCTTACACATGCACCTGGTAGCTCGGCACTAGCAAGTGTTGCATACTTGTCGCCTTTCTTGTCCACGGGAAGGTCAGCAGCACTGCTGGGGCGCTCAACGAGATGTGGTTTCTTCGTGGATATCTCAACACCATTATCAGAACTTGCAGAGGCGCGGGAGCGTTTGCGTCTTCTATGGGATTTACATGATATCTCCTTGGTAAAAACAGTTTCTGATGTTGATGTCTGCTGATCATCGGCGATGACTCCATTGTCATTGGACTGCCTTTTAGCTCTTTTGTGTTTCCTTTTCTTGTGCAGTTTTAGTGCAGCAAGTAAAGGTTGCTTGGACACAAAAAGCAAGTGCACAGTTGAATAATCCTTATGCTTCTTGGACTTCAAATCCTTCATTGTATGTAAATTACCATGGCATGGGTCCTTGTCCAACACTTGTGCAGGGTCTTCAGGGCAGATCACCTGGGCAGAAGCTTCAGGGCAGATCACCTGTGCAGGAACTTCAGGGCAGATCGCCTGTGCAGGAACTTCAGGGCAGATCGCCTGTGCGGACACTTCAGGGCAGACCGCCTGTGCAGGAACTTCAGGGCAGACCGCCTGTGCAGGAACTTCAGGGCAGACCGCCTGTGCGGACACTTCAGGGCAGACCGCCTGTGCAGACACTTCAGGGCAGACCGCCTGTGCAGACACTTCAGGGCAAACAGCCTGTGGAGAAACTTCAGGGCAAACCGCCTGTGCAGAAACTTCAGGGCAGATCACCTGTACAGAAACTTCAGGGCAGATCGCCTGTGCAGAAACTTCAGGGCAGGTCACCCGTGGAGAAACTTCAGGGCAGATAGCCTGTGCGGAAACTTCAGGGCAGATCGCCTGTGCGGAAACTTCAGAATAGAAGTGTGTCTTAGAGTGAGCCTGCCCAGCTACCAGATCATTGTTCTGCATAGAAGCCTGCATTTGGAAAATCAAGTTACATCCAAATAGAGCCAAGACACGCTATGGCCAGTGTTATATTAATGGGCCATGATCTGCATCATCATTATGTAATCCAAACGGAGGGGGGGGTACCTGCTCCTGTGCATTTGCAATACTGTCGGCGTCCTTCACAGAAAGTTCCTCCACCGTAGCCTGGCCAACCTCTGCTATATTAGCCTGGACTGAAGTCTGCAGAAACAATGTTTCACGAATTAAATCTACATGCATAGGTATGATTGTTACTTCTTTTCATGCATGCAGGGCGGGTGAGGGAATGGACAGGTGATTGATTAGATACCTGCTCCACTGCATTTGCTATAGCACCTGTGTTCTCCACAGAAAGCTCCTCCATAGCTATTTTATCAGGTTCCTTCCCAGACTCTGCTGACTCTTTAGCTTCATTACAGCAGGTTAAATCTTCTCTACTGGACATTGTTCCATTAGAAACAGAAAGCATCATATCCTGCCATGTTGGAAACAGAAGGCAATAGTGTTAACAGTCGAGTATAAAATTATAGTAATGCAAAGACCAATGGCAAGCATCATATGATTACCTTGGTTTTCTTTATTTCTGCACTTTCTGCTGGATTACTTGTATTGAGAGTTTGTTCACCACATGGATCTGTTCGAGGTTCAGAAGCCTGGTGATTTTCTTCCAACATCCCATCACCGCCATTGCATATGGGCAAGGCAGCAGTACTGCCTTTACCTAAATCAGTAAATGCACCATCGGACTCAGGTTGCTGTTCTTGCAATGGCTTCTCATACGCCTTCGGGTCACAGCTTGAATTATGAGGAACAATAACATCAGGCTGTGCTGATGAAACTATCTCCCTTTCACTATCTGAAGTTGTCTTGGTTGTGTTGATGGACAAGGTAGCAGCAGCTGTCTGTACTGAAACCATACCATTGTTTTGGACAGCTGCGGCTTCAATAACTCCAGTACTGCTAGAATATTTTGAACACTGGCCTTGTGAGCTGCTGCCAAAAATGCTAGGACGACCATCATCTGGGTTCTGCTTCTGCGACTTAACATCTCCACTGGTAAATGAGGGAACATTCAATTTTGCTTCCATTAAACCGTTTCGAATTGTGCCATTCATATTAGCGGTCTTCTCAGAAATAGCATTCTTAACTAACGAACCAGCACCACCATTATTTTTGAACATCACTGAGCTCCTCACCCTGTCACGCACATAGAATAACATATAGGCTTTCTGCCTCAATACATCTGCCTCACGAACTTGGCAAACCTGGAAGTATCCACAAATAATGAACGTCAGAAGAATAAAGACAGTATAAGACATGGTAAATGCAGGTATACAAAGACAGTACGAAAAGCTTGCACCAAAGTTTGGCAGAAGTTTACATGAGTGCAAATTCATTGCAAAACTAAAATTCTACCTCGTTATCATCAAGATTGTGCCAAATCCCACTAGAAGTCCGAACAAAGCAATAATAGTGACCTGATTGTGTATTCCAGCCAGCATGAACCAACACACCATAAAGACTGTATCTGAAATCCATGCCCTTCAGATATGAACATAACCACAGTAAGTTGTACGGAGAGGTTCACTAGAGACAAATACAAAACTAGAATCGGAAGATTAATACTTTCGTCAACTAGTTACTCACTTCTGAATTACTGACAAATGGTTTCAAGTTCAAAGTTGACTGAAAATCCACTTTTTTGTTGATCTTTTGACCAGGGTTAAAAGGACTAAAACGCTTCAGATGAATTGTCAATACATCAGGAGCCTTATCAATTGTAAATCTTTTCTTGGCCACAACTTTTTTCTTGCAGCTCTGGCAGTTGTACTGCTTCTCCCCGCCATCTAAAGCCTCTTCTTCAGTAAAATTTTGAAGTGCTTTCACCAACGTAGCAGCATTAGCAATTTCCAGACTGAGATCCAGGAAAGGATCGAATTTGCTGGAACAGTGGGAGCAACTTGCACATCTCACCTGTAATGCCCATAAATATAGCCACGCAGTGATGAAATCAGGAATACACTTGCCATCGATATTACTCATATAATGCTAATTGACCAATTAACAGAACTTACCTGACTTCTTAAGCGGCCACCAAATATTCTGTGAACTAGACTGTTCTCATAAGCACTCGGAGACTGACTTGGTATACCCGAAGGTAAACAGCATTTGTGCATGGACTCAAGTAAGTTAACCATTAGCTCGTGTGCATCTTCCTGCCTATAGTAACGAAAACTACGAGAAATGCCTGTCTAGCAGTTAAAGATAGCATAATTCAATGATGAATTTGGAAAAATTAGATAGTTATCGTGTTTCAATATTTAAATTCAAAAGAAAAATATACTGTCAAGTTAAGCTATAGCACATGAAAGGATACATTTTAAGTTCTTCACAAACTGCACCGGTGTCAATATCTTCCCAGTTGACTGTAGGGCACATCTAACATGGTTCTGGAGAGCACACAGAGCACAGAATCCAGCTGCTCGGCCTTAACAAATAATAATTAAATCAGCATTGGTACTGTCAGAAAAGCAGCAACTGCCAATGAGAGAATATTTTTCCATACTTCTTTGATAAATGATAACAGATGCTCTGCTACTACAGAACTGGTGATGAGATATACCACATATAATTACTCCCTCCATCACCAAATAGATGGTGTATAAATCAGTCAAAACGTCAACTATTTATAAGTTTGACCAAATATATAGAAGAAAATATCAACAAACTGCAATATTGAATAACTACATTATGAAAATATAGCTCATGGTGGATATTGATATTGAGTTGGTATTGTTCATCTTCATATTTTTACACATTTAACTGGTCAAACTTGAAAGCATTGACTTTTTGACTTAGTTTATACTCCATCTATTTGGGGCAGGAGGGAGTAAATGAAATTGGAATATTCTGCCAAAGAGGTTAAACTAATATTCTTTTCGATCAAATGAAATGTCTCAAGAAGCAATAATTGCCATGCAACCGCAACATACTAACAGGCAGTGGTGTATCAACCAATGTACACCTAAAGATCCCACCAGGGGGCTGAAAACTGCTGCCCCAATCATGTTGCAGACAACCCATTTTACTGGAAAATGCATCATCCGCAACCAGCAACAAAATGCTGCTTCGCTGCTTAGAACACTGTCTCAAAAAGCAATAATTGGGATGCAACTGCAAGGCACTGACAAGCAGTTGTGTACATCAACCAATGCGCTTTTTTGGTCGTAGACTAAACATTTTACTGGAAAATGTGTGGTGTTCAAATACAGCAAGAAAGGCTGTTTCACTGGCTGGGACTTGCACGGTCAACACCATCATACTACCCCATGCGGGGAATTGATATGTTTGGTTGTCAAGTGGCATCAAACTTACATGACGACGACGTGTGCTTGCCGCTCTGCAGGTACGCCACGAAGGGCTCCGTGTACGTCAGGCATTGCAGGACCGAGTTGAGGTAGCACGTATTGCCGAGGTTCCGCAAGCCAGCCCCCTGCGTTACACACAAGAGGGCGCCTCAGTGAATTCAGTTAACACACAAGAGGGCGCCTCCTCGGTGAATTTAGTTAACACACCAGAGGGCGCCTCAGTGAATTCAGTTAACACAAGAGGGCGGCTCAGTGAATTCGCCAAAACTGCAGAACTGCGAAATTCAGCCCACCACGAGCGAACATCAGGAATTCGTGCGAGTAAAAACCCAACAGACTGCGGCTCCAGTGCCGCACCGCACCTAACCGATTTGAAAACCCCCAAATCCAAACAAAAAAATCCCGAAAATAATCTGCGGGCGCGCGCGCACTCACGATTCTGCGCAGGTAGACCCCGGCGGCGGCGAGCTCCCGATCGAGCCCGCCCGCCTCCCCCTTCTTCTCCCTTGCCGCCGCCGCCGCCAGCGCCAACCGCCTGTCGGGGTTCTGGTACGGCCTCCGCATCGGGGCCCCTCCGGCCGCCCCCGCCCCCGCCCCCGGCCTCCCCGCCGCGTGGAACTGGATCCTCCGGTGCGCCGCCGCCGCCTCGCCCATTCGTCTAGGGTTCCGCGCAGCGGGCCAGCTGGGCGGATCAGAGGGGCCGATTAGCCTGCTTAATTCCGGGGGGTCAATTCGCTGGGGGTTTAAAACGTGCGGCCTCGATCGACCGGCTTGGGGGCGGGTCTGGTGCGGCCCACGGGGGTGGGGTTTGTGACCGACGTAGCCCTTGGCGGGTGGACGGCTGGGATTGGTCCGCTGGGGGTGGCGCGCGCATCCGGAGCGTCGGTTGGCCGGGCCCATGGTTGCAGAGGAGACGGCGCGGCGGGCGGTCGGGTCCGGTCGGCGGTAGCGACGAGGCCGAGCTGATGATGATTGAGCCGAAAGTTCGGAACGAAACGAGCTGGCGATGCTGGGTGCTGGGTGGGGTTCGGGTGCGTGTCCGTTCGGTGGAGGCAAAGGCTGGCGTGGTGGTTGCGTGCCGTCCGGTATTTTATTCCGGTTGGTGCACTCCGCGGGGGGACGGGGCCGTGCACGTCGGGCCAGGAGCCGGTGCAGGACGCCCAGGGCCTGGTGGCCGTCGTCGTGGAGCCGCCGGCGAGGTTATCCGACGACGCGGCGCGCGAGCTCCTTGGCGATCGGAGCCCGTGGTGAACCCACCCATGTGCTGCAAACCCAACCAAGGTCTGGATGTGATCAGCTTCTCTTTTATCGGAGGGAAAATGGCTCGCCTCGTGCTTGGCAAATGGCAATAGCAGTAGCAGAGGGAATGAGAGTTTAATGCCTGGTTTTTATATATAGTAGTATTAGCAAAAGGAAGGTGGAAGCCAGCTTACGGGAGAAGCCAGAGAGGGAGGGTCTTCCGGGAGAAGCCACCAAACGAACCAGACGATGCCCCGCATGTTGCCATAAAATTGGACGTATACAGTTTCTAGATATTGCGTGGAATACTAAGAATACTAGGCCCGTAAGGGTTCCATTTTTCTGGTTTTTTGGAAAAAAAAATTACTGTCCTTGTTTGAGCGACACGTGTACAGATTGGTTTTCTAGAGTGGACTTAGTTTTATTTTTTGCTTGGTGAGGTTATTCTAGCATGTCTGATTCTGTGCATGGTTGCCACGTCCGGTGCCCTTGTGTCATTGACTGCCATTCCATCGATGGACACGTTGCCTTCTAGGCTTTTCTGGTGGGCTTCATCTTTGTTTTTTCTTTTTTGACTGGCTATAAGTAGTTGGCCTGGTGTTGGTTCATGTTCTCCGCAAGCCCAACCCAGCACTACGCCGCCGCTGTCTTATCTTCTCCGTCTCTGCGCGCAGCCTCATCCTCCTCCAACCAGTACTCCCTCCGTTCCTAAATACTCCCTCCGTTCTTCAGCGATCCATCGACATTTATTTTAGTCCAACTCTCCTCAGGTGGCACCCATCGGGCATCCTTTTGCACAGCCACGGCAGTCCCCTTCGGTGCATGGACATCAAGCCACTCATCCAGGAGTCTAAAGATACCCCCAACCAGGTCATGTGTGTTGTCGAAGGTCCCATTTTTTGTGTGAATTGTTTATTAAGGATTATTCGTTGTTAGCACTTGTGCAATTAATTGAATTGCAGGTTTATGTAGTGGTCATGTGTTCTTGGAAAACCTATTCAATTTACTAAAATACTAGCAGGGAGAAGGGCGGCAGTGCGGCACCATGTCGTGCCCGCACTTAAGCCTGTCGTTGCTCGGTGTGTAACTTAATATGTTGTTGCTCATGTCTAGTACCAATATTCTATTGTGTTTTGATAGATAATTTTTTGTGCAAATTTCCGGTGAGCAGCCGAGCAGGTATATGCTTATGGGAAGATTGTATGCTTGTGTGACAATGGTGCAATAGATAATTTGGACCATTGAATAGATTGCACAGCTAGGTGCATACATGCGTGTATGAACGGAGAAATACAACAGAGTGGACACCAGATTATGAGAATATGTTGCGTAGCTAGATGACATACATGCGCGAATAAAGAGGATAATTCAGTGACTATGGTTCATTAGTACCTTGAACGATCTGCTTTTGTTCTTCACCCCTTGTGGTCGCTTTCTTCATCAGAGGAGAATATGGTTATTTAGTTGGGGGTGGTTACTTGGCCTCGAGTTTTCTCAAATTGTTACTTTACTTGCGCTCTATTTCTAAGCAATAGAAGTTGATCTTCTGTGTCATCACAGCGGTTGATGCCGAATTGGCATTCTTCTAGTTTGAATTTGTTAGCATTCTTTTCAATACTTACATCTATGTACAGAGATGATATTAACACAGGGCCCTGTATTTTGTTCGAACATATATGGAAAACAAGTGTCACTTAAGATAAAACATTTTTATGTGGTTTGTGCATAGAGGTTAAAACTTTTTTATGTAGTTTGTGCATAGAGGGGTTACTCTCATAAAGGATAATTTGGGAAAACGAAGATGGCAAGGGAGTAGACGATGTTGTTTCTGTGGTCAAGATGACACAATTCATCATTTGTTTATTTCCTGTCTGTTTCACACTTTCCTATGGCGTACAATTCATGTGACTTTGAACATGCTTCCACCTACTAGTATAGCAAATTTGTTTGGAAACTGGTTGGGAGTTAAGCCACATATCCAGGACGGAGTATGTGCTTCACTTCGAGCTTTATGAAATTGCCGAAATGACTGTGTTTTTACGGAGTGGAAATACAAACCGTTTTGCAAGTCATTTCAAGTCTACAACATGGATCCATACATAGTCCTTACGACATTCGGAGGTACATGAGCTTATGGCTACTGGGTGCAACCGATGAGAGATGATCGCACGGGTTACTTACAACCAGTTTGAACGGTGGTTCAATAGTAGGCATGTGTGTAGGCATATATTCCTATTTTCGCTGGTTATGACTTCTTTCTTTTTATACAGATGTTTATGTACTAAACCTTGATATTCATCGTTTAATAACTATCTTGTATGTGTCACAATGATGCAAGAGGCCACACATAAGACTATATAGGATTTCCTAAACAATTTTTACCTTTAAGGCAGCCAATCATATCAAATTTGGACTAGTTACAGTTACAAGTCCACCGGGTATCATCATAAATCACCATCGTGCGACGGTGCCTGTCATGAGAAGAGAGCATACTCAGCTAGTTACTGATCACCAGGTATGTCATCTGCGTCTGGCACCGTGCTGCCTTGTTGGGCAGTACCATCGTCTTCTTGGTTAAGGGAGCTAACTTTTAGCATATACGACTCCGCAAACCCTAACATTTCTCCAACTTCCTTCTTTAACTGCAAGATTTCAAAACATAATTACCACAACCTTAAACGTTAAATGGATTAATTACCACATGCAGAGCCTAAAGACAAAGAAAACTCAGGTAATATTTGCATCTTGATATGCAAGTCTATAGCATCCAAAACAACCAGAGACATCTGTATTTCTAATGTCCAAATTAATCTGATCATATCCAGATTGCAGCTTATCTGGAACCGGGAGTTAGTGCCTTGATTATTTTGATCGCTTAAATAACTTGATTGCGCGTAATTTCACTATTGATCGTAAAATCTCACTAGCATATTACTAAGTTTGTGGACAAGTTGGATTAAATTCACATTCACAGATCATCATCAAACAGAGGCCAACAGTAGATAACATACCTCGTCCACAGCACCGCTCTTTATCTTAGACTGCATTATGCACCATTTCTTGAAATGTGCACCTGAAAGGACAGAGTGCCCACCGCATCCATCAAATTACAAATTTCCATTTGCAGTTTTGCACTGAGAACAGACATCATAAGATAAAAGGAAATAAGAGAACACAAGCTACACATGGAGATCAGAAGAAAAACACCAACCAGCACTAATGTCAACACTGCACGAACTAGAATCGATGGTTTTCACAGACCATCTACAGTGTATCTGAAAAGTGGAACATCAGTTAACTATATTACCAAATCATAGCTGAACAGTTGTATTTCTAACAATGTAACCTAAAATAAGTATTCGTAACTATACAATAAAAGAATTTTGGAATCAGAATGGCAAGAGAGATTGAAAATATTAGAAGGAAGTAGCTTGCTCGAAATTGGGACAGCATTAGCTTGCTGAGTTGATTGCAATAAAATGGATATCTAAATGTATCTTCCACAGAAACAAACTCAGCTAGAAGTACCTCAAAATAGGAACCAAATGGAACATCATGTACTTGCTGTACGGTCTCGAATACCTAACAGATAGGAAATGAGAAATGAAATTTATTTATGATCTGTAGTAGCATATAACATAATGTAATACTATGACGCAAGAAATGTTAGCCGTCATAATGGGATGTTCAGTTCTGCATTAAAAACATACCAGATCGGTTTTGTTAGCTGAAAGAACCGCATGCTGCCACTCTGTTATTGCTGAATATGGAGGGCACATCGGACTGTGGCACATGGATTTACAGTTAAGTTCTCTCACCTGACCATCATACTCGTCCGCAAGGTGCCACTGGCCCAGCTGCATACAGAAATATTTCTAGTCAGCCATAATTCATGACTGAGAGAGCTGGCACTGTGCTGGATACTTACATTGATATCTTTATCCTGACGAGCTGTCCGATATTCTGCTGTGTAAGTTGAGTCATCACTTATAAGATTATTGAAAAACTGGTCTGCAGTACACGGAAATGTTCCCTGAGATGAGATGAGATTGAAGATCAGTTGTATTATTGATTGCAAAATCATGGAAGATATAGTTAGTTATCATTACATCAAACACAGAGACTAGAACTTCTTCTTTGACAAAAGGTTGTAGTAGCCCTGTTAAATCAGCACATTCTTCTGGAACATCTGTCTCCATGCTATTGTTTCTTGAACCACTGAGTGCACGTAATGCAGATCGAGCATGTTCCTATAATCCAAAGTCCAATATATTAAAAGCCAAATATATTAAAGCCATTATCCATTTTGATAAGCAAATTATGGAGATCGCAATCATGTAAATCAGTGCCAATCATAAACTGCAAAACATGCAGAAAGCTTTGCTTCAAAACTAGTGCACTAACAGTAAGGCTGCAGATATGCAACAGCAGCGTGCATCGTATATTAAAATTCTTAATTAAAATATATGTACAGAAAAGGCTGCTCGAGATGTCACTACCTGTTTCTCAGCCTCTATCATGGTATGGAAGTTATTCACAGCTTGTTCCAATGCTCTAACTGTGCGGTTTCTGTTCCAAAACGATGCAAATATATATCTAACTCTTCCTGAAAAAATAATATAAAAAGGTGACATAAAGCAATTGATGAAACCTCCCATCTTATCCAGATTACCCTAATCAGTCCTTTTGCCAGCCTCTAGAAAATGTGTGAATATTGTAGTATAGTGTTGACTGTTAAACACATTATGTCACGCTACATTGGTGTAACCGAAGGAGGAGCCTTGTGCCATACCGGCGCATCTAGAGATAGAGATAGACTAGATAGGTAGTTCAAATATTCTCTTGTAACCTACTCTATCTTCTTATCCCTTCTCCTCCAAGTCTCCTGTAATATCTCAACTATCATTGTATGCGCTTCAGGGAGATTGCGCCCCTGCCTATAACATGCAACACGTCCCCTCACACCGAGGCTAAGACGTTTCCGCATCTCGCACATTGACCACTACAGGAAGTCACTAGATGGGATTCTCTCTCAAGAGGGCGTTAGCTCCGATCATGTCGTACGCTTGCTAAAGCGAAGCTTAAGACATCTTTTCCTTCTTGATTCATGATACCATAGCCAAAGCCCCCATGCACCCCTTCAAAATCTGTGTTAGATGTACCCACGTGGCCATTGAGGTCTCCTCCTATGAAGAGTTTCTCGCCAATAGGTACACTCCTAACCAAGTCCTCCAGGCCTTCCCAGAACTCCCTTTTGGTGCTCTCATTGTGGCCTACTTGTGGGCATAGACGTTGATAAAATTGAGAATTAAGTCCCCAACGACCAGCTTGACTAGGATAATCCGATCCCCTTACCTCTTGACGTCTACCACTCCATATGTGAGGCTCTTGTTGATCAAGATACCTACTCCATTTATGTTTGTAGTTGTCTCCATGTACCATAGCTTGAAGTCGGTGTCCTCCACCTTGTTCACCTTCTGTCCCTTTCATTCGGTCTTTTGGATGCATAGGATATCAACACGTGTCCTCACCGCCGCATCAACTAACTCCCGTAACTTATCCATCAGGGACCCTACCTTCCAGCTACCTAAGCGGATCCTACTTGGCTTGGCTAGCTTCCTTACCCTTCGCACTCGTCAAGTCAAATGCAAAGACCCTTGCTTATTTTTCACTACACTCGGGCGTCGAGGTAGCGCACCAGTAAGGATGCAGCAACCTGATCCTTGCTCAATTATCACTGTATCCATATCAAGATACAGCGCGCCATCATGGGGGTGACGGCCCGGCCCCTGCCCCAACTGATGTTCTTCTTTGTTTCACCTCCATAAGAGTGGCTGAGTTTTGATGTTGGGAGCCAAGCCTATCACAAACCTCCTCCTTTATCCAGGCTTTGAGACCGGCTATGCTGAGACTTGACAACTAAGAGCCTGTTCGGAAGTGGTCCAGCTCCTCCGAATCCTCAGCTCCAGCTCCTTCTCCCAAAAAGCTGCTCCTTGTAAAAAATAGCACTAGAAAAGTCTGTTTGGCAGGCAGCTCCACTCCCGATTCACTAGGACAGATAGAAACAAGTGACTCAGCCGTGCCCACTCGAACTGTTTTCACTTGGCGGTGGCACTTCTTCTGTAAATCTTACCAACTCCATAATTTTCCGATTGAGATCCTGCAAATTGCCGCTCCGTACAATTGCACAGCAGCCTGCTCCGCTCCGGATTTGCAACTCTGGGGAGTTCGAGCGTTCGGGCGCCGCTCCGCTGGCTCTCGGAGCAGAATTGAGGAGTGGAGAGAGTCCGAACACGCTATAAGTATTATAAAATCAGTGGAAGGGATTTTGGTTTGCAGTATCCATGTTTAATGCCAAAGTAAGAATCAAGAAAGACACAAAAGGTTGTTATGCCTATGCAAGATTGCGAGTTTTAAATCCTACCATCAGGGCATGCTAAGGAAGGAACTCCATGTCCTCCAGCTCCCGTTCGAAGAAATATCGTAATTGCAGGATTAATAACTGCAAGTTGGCTTTTTGTTATCTACATGTAAAGAAAGGACAGAAGTGATCAGTAACACTTTTAGCAAGGAAATGATGTAGGAGAGTAAGGCAAGGCTCACCTCATCAATATCTCTCAAAGGAAGCACAACCTTCATATATAAGAAAAACATGTTTTCAGTCTCACAATGTATCAAAACCAATGTAAGCAATTGGATATATTTCTAAGACAAGCTTTCTAGCAGCACATAGGATACAAAAGTTATCCAACCCAATCTACATGGCATCGGAATATATAGAGAAAAAATGCTCTTGTTGGCCAGGATTGGTAGCTTTAGTGATTCATGTGATCTTCAAAATATCACTAAATGTGTTAATATCGTGTGATCATCAAAGTGCCTCTTTGAAGTTTAGACGCACAATGAGATCAATAGGACAATAAAAATGAATATTTTCTGACAAGCACAAAAAAAAATAAGCGAACATAACGAACCAAGTAAATCCACCAATCAAAGTGTGCAATTGAAAAATATTGTATGTGAGCCAACCTTAATCTGCTTAGAGAAGATGTTCGAATAGAAGCAAATGTGCCATAAAGACACATAAATGCGGCCGTGATATAGAAATGACCTCTCAAGTGCACATGAATAACTGTGTTCAACAACCTGGATGATAAACAAAGCAATGAAACAATAACTCTTGCAAGTTGGAAACATTGGTAATAGACCTATGCATGAATCTATTTAATTAGTAGTAGTAGCAGTAGGTACTTGCCTCATCTGGAAGTAGCCCAAAAATTGTCTGTAAATGACCTGGCTTTTGGTAAACAACGATGGGGCCTTCTTTGTCTAAGGAGATCCTTTTACGAGCATCAGCCTCAGCAGAGTTGTTTAGAGCCCTAAAACACAAAAAAATGATATGTCAGAAAATTATTGACAAGGACATGGTGTAGGTTTTCTTGTGTTGTCCAAATGGACAGAGTATAATAGTGAAGCAAGTGACATTTTGACAGTAAATAAAAAGTGAAGCAAGTGACTGTAACATGCCAAAGCTGTTCAAAAATGCAAAAGAATTGCCACGTGACATATGTGGTAAGCAATCCGAGCAATTCAAAAAAAAATGCAAAAGAATTCACATATAACATAATTACAAAAATCAGAGCAAATTAATAATAGATGAGATATTTACCTGGAGGAAGTCTCATTAACCCTGATTGCCTTGATATGGAGACAAACCTAACAATATAGAAAAATTGAATAAGATAACTGAAAAACAAATGATTCTGAGAAACCAAGTTGTTTTGTAGAAACCAATTACCCGGCCTGATGAGCCGTCAAGCGTATACCAAACTGGTCCACTCTGCTCCTCAGACTCAACTGAAACAGTAACAGAACCAAGTGTTGTGCTCCTCCATACTATGTCCCAGTCATATATTTCCACCTTTATCTACAGTAGTGCACAGAATAAATGCATGAGTGCATCTTTGATGAAGTACTGATGGAAAAGACTTGTTATGATTGATATGACTGTTCTGAAGGAGGGCCGTGCTGACTTGTATTAACAGGCTAACAGCTATGAACTGACGCTGCGTGTTTTAGGAGAAATTCAAAATTAGGTACAGAGTAGAAGAGAAAGTGCTGGTAATAATAACCTTTACAGGAAGGCAGTCAACAGCAAAATTGAATTCCTCTCCCCACATTGGGTTTCTTGAGCCAGGAACCATGGAGCTGTAAGGTACGTATAAGACAGTCAGAGATATACTAGAATAAAGGGGGAAAGTAGACTACTATTACTACAAAACCGGCTGCTTTCCTCCCTAATTCTATCAAGCAGAATAATATTATTTTGCATTGGAAGGATTTTTCATTTGTAACAATTGTTTCCATGGACCCCTGCCACCACTGTTTTCCCAACCGAAATATTTTCAGTGTGTAATGTGGACCAGTTACATCAGACTTTCTCAAGCCCCAAGCTATGATATGACTATGTGATGCTCATATTCAGAAGAGAAATGCACCCACCTGAAACGCTTAACTTGGCCGCAGGTGATGAGTGCATACGGGTCGGAAGTCCCGTTCAAGTTGGCCGCGATCAAATCCTTGGCGGCCAGCAGCTTCAGCTGGACAGATAGACACGCAGCAGCACCGGCAGCCGTTGCTTTGCTTACCTTGTCGACGAGCTGGAGGCCGTCGGCGGCCGCGGGCGCGCGGCGCCGGCGCGGGCGGAGGAGCGCGTAGAGCGCGACGAGGACGAGGACGAGGGCCGTCGCGGCCGCGGCCACCGTCGGGATGTGGAACCCGAGCGCCGCCGACGCCGGCGCCGGCGCAGCCTGCGGCGTCATGTGGGGGTTGGGCTCTCTTTCTCGGAGGTGGGGAGGGGCGGGCACGCGATGCCCATGGGAGCTGAGAGGGACGGGGAGGAAAGGGGAGGATGGTAGTTATGACTGGGAGACTGGGAGTGGAGGCCGACGGCCGACGGCCGACGGGGAGGCGGAGGCCCACCAGTCGGCTGGTGCTGCTCGGTGACGCGAATCTTGACGCGACGTGGACGCTTGTCGGCGCTGGTTTTTGTTTTCTTGCGTCGACGTGAAGCGCCCACATTGAGGGCCCGTTTCACTCTTTTTTTTGCGAGGGAAAAGGGTCCGTTTCATTCGGGGGCCACGCGTCCATATTGTTAGGATTTAATTAATACTGTAATTAATGAGATAATCCTCCCTTGTATAACTGAACGTGTATTGCCAATCCGGCAAGCGTCACGACGGTTTCCTCGCTCCCCATCGAGTGGACGCGCCCCTTCGCTCGCGCCTCCCATTGTATATAAGCGATTGATCATCAATGAAATTGACATCGATTGGATTCATTTTCAACTGCCTATTAACACGTTATCAAGACTTCGCTCTCCGCTGAGAGAATAAATCACCGCGGTTACGCACGAAGAACTACTCGGCAGTCCCGGCACATGCATGTAGCCATGTACCAGTACAGGAATTCAATCAGGAGCGAGAATCACTTCATCGAAGATTGAATCCCGCACATGCACCTGAAGAATGGATGAAGCGTACTACAAGTAAGAACTACTTACGATTGATTTGTGTTTTCATGTAGTACATGGGACGACAGGAGCCGCAGGATCCATGGTACTTCGGCGTCCACGACCACGACGGTCTCCGTACCAGTGTAGGCGGAGGCAGACCGTGCGCCCTCAACCATGGAGACGGCGGATAACGCGGCCCGGCTCGCATCCTAGTGGCGTGGCAGACTGTGGACGGTGAGAGGGCCGGCCGCGGCGTCTCTGCATCAACCAACAGCGACTGCGCACGGTTTCGGTGTCGAGACGCGGTTCTAAGACAACACAGCACGGCATGGTCGGCCACCGGAGCGTGGCGGCAAGTTGCGTCGGCGAAGACGATTGGCGACGGCTGAGGCCTTCGGGCCAACGACGGGCGGTCCACGCGCAAGGCGAGGATGGGGCCACGACCTCTGGTCCGCTCTCCGGATCGCGGTGGTGTGGTGGCCGATCGCCAACAATGGCGCGCACGGCGCAGCGGTGGTTCTGCCCGGCACAGGGCGGTGCCATGGTGTAGCACGACGCTACGCGGTGTCGGGAGGGAAAGTGGGCTATAGCCCCATGCCTCGTTTCCGGCAGGAAATAAAGAAAAAAAATAGAAAACGAAGTGGGTTATGCAACTGGTTTGGGCTGTGCAGATTCAGCCCATGCTCTGTTTTTCTTTTCTGTTTAGCTTTTAGCTATGCAGTTTTTCTTTATACTATGTGTGTTTACAGTAATTATGGTATGTTACTGTATTATAAAGCACATTCATGCATCCACATGTTTGATTAGGCAATTTTATGATTGCTATATGTTAATGATGCTTAAAAGTTAATTTACTACACAGTAAATTAATTATGCATGATGATTTCATGTTGGATATGCTAGAAATATCCAAGAGAGTTTTGCTGAGTTTGCTGTAGATGGCAACAGTTATCAATCATCGAACCTGGTCGATGTAAAGATTAACCTGGTAACCCAGGATCTCAGTGCCCACATAACCACACCTACTCAGGGGCTCTAGCTATAGTCCCTATAGCAAAGAATGTTGCATTGCACTTCACTACACCATGATCTAAAATAATAGAGTATCCGGTACTCTAGAGCTCTTTTGAGGAGCAATATGATCAATATAGGGTGATGATGATGCGTGAAGTGCACAGGAAATGGACGCCCGTCCAATTCCGTGACTTCGAGTCTATGGTAGCATAAACTCTTATGCTCATCAGATCAACTAGTAGTTGAGATTATGCAATATTGCAGTTCTGGATGTAATCTCATCGCGGAATGCTCTTTACTTTCAATCCTTTTATGAGGATTTTTCACATAATAGTTTCGTCAATGGTGAAGGAAAGTGGAGACATGATGAGAAGAACATATGAATGGAGCACAAAATGGAAAAAGTCATTTCTTGGAGAATGACAAAGCTAGCAGCTCCGAAGGTTGCTATGGTGTGGCCTTATGACTAACATTGAAAGAAAATCTGATACTTTCAAGCATTTGGTGGGTCTGGAAGTGCAATTTCTATGGTGTGGCCATATGACTAACATTGAAAGAAAATCTGATACTTTCAAGCATTTGGTGGGTCTGGAAGTGCAATCAATTGGCAGGAGCAACAAGGCTCATGGGAAAAGAAATGTTGGAAGCCATGCCCAGACTCAGCAAAACGAAGTTCCACTACTTAGTGTCGATGACATGATAGTGGACTTCTCTACCAATGATATTCAATGTATGTATTTTTATATGAGCTCAATCATATCTTGAAATTGGTTTCTTTCTCTATAGAAGCCTATTGGAATAATCCAATTGAGAAGAAAATGTGCTAGTAGCAACCGAGTCTACTAACATGATACTAGGGAGATTAAGTATTTCCAGACTCTTGAGAAGAGTAGTGGAAAGATCATGACAATTGTTCGTCGTGATGGTGTAATTGTTGGTTCTGGTCAAGCCATAACTGCACTCCCTAGGGGTACTATATGATAATCAAGGATGCATTCATGCATCAAGATTCTACTCGTACTTTGCTGAGTTATAAGGATATCCACAGTGGTTTCGATTTTGAAACTCGTATAGTGAGTGAGTTTGGAAGCCTACTCATGACTCAACAAAAAGGGTTTGAATGAAATCCTAGAGTAAAGGTCTTCTCTATCTTTTGGATTAATATACTATATCTATAATACCTAAATAGTTCATCCCCACTATCTAATTCTCTTGACATGCAACCTATCCACCTCATCACTCATGTCCCACACATGCCATCAAGGGAAAAAAAATCATTTGCTCCCACGTCATCCTTTTTTCCTCCCATGCGTCAAAACTCAAGGTTGCGTCTCACTGTGTCCCCTGCATGGAGCTGTACGGAAGCCGCTTCTAATATTTTTGATCCAGGCTTGGGCTGTCAGAGTCAAGTCATGGGCTCTGTAGCTGCCTATTTGGATGTTCCAGCCCATGGTTATCTAGCTGGATACTTTATTTTGATGGAACAAACTAGAAGCCCATGGGAAAACAAAACGTAGTTGTGAGTCTTTCCGTCTCCCCAATTACTCCCCACCAAACAGATTGCTTTTCTACTTCTCGTGGTATTCTATACGCCAAATCTTCTTCATCTTCTCCACTAAGCAAATGCAAGAGTAATAGATGCAATTAATCTTCAGCTTCTCGGGTAAGGAACGGATCTGCTCCATCCCCATAGTCTTCACTATAACTAGCACCCCCTGCTCAAGAGGTTTAGCCAGGTTAGCTTTTGCTGCCGGAAAATCAGGGTCATGGAGCGATGAATTTGAAGCCCCGTTGTCAACTCCCACCGTGCCGGCCCCGATCCCTCCACCACAACCGTTTTGGACAGGGGGAATCAGCAGGAGGTGTTGATCCAAAGATTCCCCGTGAACCGGCGAAGCGTTTCATGACGATGTGCCTGCAGGTCGTCGTGTGCGCGCTCCGGGTAGAAGCTGTAGCACTGGATCAAGAAGAAGTACCCATATTTTATTTCCTTCGGCAGTGCTGAGGACCTTGCTTGAGAGCAGGTAACTATGTCAATCCCCGTTTGTATCTCACAAATTAACCTTGCACGAAATCTTGGTTATTTTTGCTTCATGCACGATTGTTTTTGCTAAGCTACAGGTGAACTTTCGAGTCCCCGTTGCATCTGATTTGTATCAGATAATTATTTTCCTCCATTGATCCAGCCTAATCATACTCAACTATCTTGCCCTTTTAGACTTACGGTGAGCATTATCCTGCATGATTAGCTGATTAGTTTTTCCGATGCCTTCTACAGTTATGTTCGTAGATGAATGAATGTTGTAATTATTTGTCATCTAACGAGGCATGTTTACTGGTTGTTCTTATGGATTGTTGTCAAACTGTGATATCTATTTTCCTATATAAGAACAGCGGAAGCATATATGGTAATGGTACTTGGAGGGTCTGTCTGATTTATTTTGACATGCACAGTGTCGAAAGAAGAAAATATTATATCAGATTGGCGTCCAATTCTTGAGTACCACAGATAGTTTCCCTATATTTATGGGACATCAGTGATAATCTAGGTTTAAAGTTTACTTCCGATTGTCCCAGTGAAATTCCATTCTCTAGTGTTTTTAGTTATTTCCCCCAATTTTATTCTTTATTTCAGTTCCTTTCATGAACAAAGATTGCGAAGGACCCACTTGGCTTAGGAAAAAAGAATGCAAAGGACAATCCATGCAAGTAAACAAATGGTAAATGTTTTATTTCCCTGTAGGCCTAAAGTGTTGGCTGCATGTTGTAATGAAAATTGTGGATGAACTAGCTGCATGGATCATCTGCGTGATTATAATGTATAATTGTTGCTTTGACCGGATTTAGAAATATAAATGCATTCCGAGTAATAAAGTTTGTAGACAAGGTACGACCTAGGACTAATAAGTCCTTCAAAAATAACTCTCATGCCATAACAAATATGTATATATGCATATTTGGAACATATATTTGAGCTGGCTGCTCATGTGTCACTTGATGAGACTCTGTGACTTTCATGTGCGCTTTACTTCTACTATCATACGGTCATAGTTTATTTTCATGTCCATTTTATGTTTTTGGCGCTTAAGACTTTATACACATATTGAACATTAGCATTTAGGTGAACCTCCCACGTTAGTGCTAAATATCTTTATGTTTTGTATAAATATATGTTTTTAAGCAATTCAAATGTAAATATTATTCCGTTGGATCTCTAACTGATGGTGTGTTTCCTTTTCATCCATCCTATCTGTAATTTTCTTCTGATATCTTCATAGTACTCCCTCCGTCCGAAAATACTTGTCATTAAAATGGATAAAAACAGATGTATCTAGAACCAAAATACATCTAGATACATCCTCTTTTATCAATTTTGATGACAAGTATTTCCGGACGGAGGGAGTACCTAAAATATCCCGCAGCAACGCGCGGGGGATTATCTAGTATACATTAAATTGGATACGCATTTGGCATACAAGATAATTTTCTAGAATCTTGATAAGTTCAAGATATGGCATGGTTGCCTGGGTCTTCCTGGTATTGGGATGATAAGAAAATTATTGATGGTTCTACTACACACAATCTAATGGTGTGAATTTTCCAAATTCATTGGATTATGTATGCACGATAAGTGTAGACTGGAAAATTGATCACAAGGCCATCATATCTAAAGATAAAGGATGAGCTAGTAGATTTCCTTGTACAGGAGATGCATTTGATCCAATTCAACCATTATATGGAATATTGAGATATTTCATACTACTTTTGGATGCATCGACGAGATGGTCCAATGTGTGTCTTACTTCTATAAGGAACCATGCTTTTACAAAGCTTATTGCTCAAATCATTAATTTGAGAGCAAATCATCCCGAGCACGGGATAAAATCCATCAGACTGGATAATGCTGCGAAATTTAGTTCGTGAGCATTTGATGATTACTGCCTAGATTGAGGCATAACTGTGGAGCATATTGGTACTTTGTGTACATACCTGAAGGAAATATGCCCTAGAGGCAATAATAAAGTTATTATTTATTTCCTTATATCATGATAAATGTTTATTATTCATGCTAGAATTGTATTAACCGGAAACATAATACATGTGTGAATATATAGACAAACAGTATGTCACTAGTATGCCTCTACTTGACTAGCTTGTTAATCAAAGATGGTTATGTTTCCTAACCATGAACAAGGAGTTGTTATTTGATTAACAAGGTCACATCATTAGTTGAATGATCTGATTGACATGACCCATTCCGTTAGCTTAACACTTGATCGCTTAGTATGTTAATGCTTTCTTCATGACCCATACATGTTCCTATAACTATGAGATTATGCAACTCCGTTTACGGAGGAACACTTTGGTACTACCAAACGTCACACAACGAATCGGGTGATTATAAAGGAGTACTACAGGTGTCTCCAAAGGTACTTGTTGGGTTGGCGATTTGAGATTAGGTTTTGTCACTCCGATTGTCGGAGAGGTATCTCTAGGCCTTCTCGGTAATACACATCACTTAAGCCTTGCAAGCATTACAACTAATGAGTTAGTTGTGAGATGATGTATTACTGAACGAGTAAAGAGACTTACCGTAACGAGATTGAACTAGGTATTGGATACCGACGATCGAATCTCGGGTAAGTAACATACCGATGATGAGAGGAACAACGTATGTCGTTATGCGGTTTGAGCGATAAAGATCTTCGTAGAATATGTAGGAACCAATATGGGCATCCAGGTTCCGCTATTGGTTATTGACCGAGAATGGTTCTAGGTCATGTCTACATAGTTCTCGAACCCGTAGGGTCCGCACGCTTAACGCTTCGATGACAGTTCATTATGAGTTTATAAGTATTGATGCACGAAGTTTGTTCGAGTCCCGGATGTGATCACGGACATGACGAGGAGTCTCAAATGGTCGAGACATAAAGATTGATATATTGAAGCCTATGTTTGGACTTGGAAGGGTTCGAATGAAAACAGAAGTTATTGGAACACCGGGGTTACGGAACCCCCGGGGTATATGGGCCTTCATGGGCCACAAGGGAGAAGAGGAAGGGCCGGCCAGGTGGGCTGCGCCCCTCCCCTCTAGTCCGAATAGGACAGGAGAGGGGGCGGCGCCTTCCCTCTTTCCCTCCCCAATCCTACTCCAACTAGGACAGGGGAGTCCTACTCCGGTGGGAGTAGGACTCCTCCAGCGCGCCTCCCAAGGCTGGCCGCACCCCTTGGCTCCTTTATATCTGAGGCGGGGGCACCCCATGACACACAAGTTGATCTACGGATCTTTCCTTAGCCGTGTGCGGTGCCCCTTCCACCATATTCCACTTGGTCATATCGTCATGAGCTTAGGCGAAGCCTGCGCCGGAGAAGTCATATCGTCATGAGCTTAGGCGAAGCCCTGCGTCGGTGGAGCATCAACATCGCCACCACGCCGTCGTCGTCGACAGAACTCATCCCGACACTTTGCCGGATCGAGTCCGGGATCGCCATCGAGTGAACGTGTGCGTAACTCGGAGGTGCCGTACGTTCGGTGCTTGGATCGGTCGGATCGTGAAGACGTACGACTACATCAACCGCGTTGTTATAACGCTTCAGCTTTCGGTCTACGAGGGTACGTGGACGGACACTCTTCCCTCTCGTTGCTATGCCATCACCATGGTCTTGCGTGATCGTAGGAAAATTTTTGAAATTACTACGTTCCCCAACAATACCCATATTGGTCTTGTGGAATCACTTGTCAAGAGGATAAGTTGATAGCAAGATAGCTCCTACAGAATTGTAATCTCTCAACATCTAGTTGGGGACATTGCAGTTTTACGCATCGCATACACAAAGTCGATTTAACTGCATATTATATGGTCTCCCGCTGCGCTTAGTGCGTGGAAATGAGTAAGTATTTCCCATCTGCGATAATTCGGTTGTGTTGGATACATACCGATTTCACCACCGCAGCATACATATATGGGCCCTCATAGAGAAATGGGGATCTATGTGAGGTACAATTCTCCGTCAATCATAAAATAGTGAAGTCCTTAGAAGGGACTTGTTTATGGCCCGTATGCTGGTTGTATTTTGATGAGGACATTAATTTTTCTGGCATTAGGGGAGATAATAACCACATTGAATGCCGAGAAATAGAATGGGATGTGAATAGACATCTAGTCCTTAGGTACACGTACGAATGAGTCTGAACTGGAGGTTCAGAAGATTATCAATTTGCAAAGTTTCGCAAATAGTCTGCCAGTTGCATTTACTAAGTATAATGGTGTCACAAATTAAAATGTTCCCATAGTGAATGTGCGAGAGAGTGGATGTGATCTATAGGTCTACTCGGCCACCCATGTGGGGAGGAATCGACACAAGAGGACAAGGCTTCACGAAGCGTCCGGGAATGAGGAATCCTCAAACAGAAGTGCATGTCAACTTCATGTTGACATTCAACCTAGGGTTGAAGGACACCGAAGGATGTTGGACACATCCAGACCCAAGACGAGTGTGCACACAAATTTCTGTGCTGGGACATCGGAAGACCTTGACTCAACTGTTGTGGGAAATCACAAAGAGTCAAAAGGTAATGATGAAATCTCCGATATGGATTCAGGAGAATCATATAATAAAGACTACATTATGTCGACATTTATTTATCCTCAGAAATTGCAAAAGACCTTGGATTGGATCTAGAACCTAAGTCCATGCATGGTTGAGTGTCTAAAACGCTCTAGTTGATCCAAAGTAAGGCAACAATTGAGGATGCACTCGCTCTCAAGAAGAGGGGGTATTGACCTGATCAGTAATATCCACTCCTCTGAATTTGTTCCCTGGGGGAGCAAATGGGTATTTTTGTTCATGTAATGAACGAAAAAAATGAGGTGGTGAGACATGAAGCGAGGCTTGTAGCATAGGGGTTCACGCAGAAACCTTCCATCGTTTAAGATGAAACATATTCTCCTGTTGTGAGTGGAATAACATTCCGATATTTGATATCACTGGCAGTGAATAATGAATTTGTTTATCAAACTGATGGATGTTGTGACTGCATAGTTGTATGAGTCACTTGATTCAGATATCTCTATGATAATTTTTGATGGAATGAAGATTCTGAATTTATTCACAACATGTATTGTGAAAGCTTCAAAGGTCATTTTATGACTTGAAGTAGTCGGCAAGGATGTGGTATAACCGACTGAGTGAGTTCCTTTATTAGAAGGTTACTCAAACGTAGATGATTATTCATGTGTGTTCATCAAGAAATCCAAAGAGTGATTTTGTACATTTTATGTGTATGTTGATGATCTAGTATCATTGGAGCTACACAAGAGACACATGATACAATCATATCATCTTAAGACGGAGTGTAAGATATAAGATTTGGTTGAGACCAAACTTTGCTTGAGTTTGCAACTTGAGTGTATTCCTTCGGAATACTTGTTCATCAGTCTACATTTATCCAAAAGATTGTTGAAAGTTCAACATGGATAAGTCATATCCATTAAAGAACTATGGTTTTGAGATCTCTAGATTACTGGAGATATGGACCATTAAGGCCTAATTGCAGTGATAAAGAGATATTTGGACTTGAGTTTCCATATCGCGGTGCAATGAGAGCATGGGTGTATCTAGCAAACTGCACCAGGCCTGGTATGTCATTAGTAGTGAATTTATCTGCTAGATACAATATATCACTGATTAAAAGGCATTGGGTTGGTGTGAAGAATATTTCTGGATATCTTCTAGACACCAAAATCTTGGTTTGTTTCATGAGAAAAATCAAGATATGACCATGGTTGGATATTGTGATGCCGGGCATATATCATATCCCCATAATCCCAGATCACGGACTGGTTTTGTCTTCTCAAATGGAGGCATTGGAAGTTGAGAAGAAAAACTTTAGTGGCTACATCCACTAGTCATTCCGAAATCATTGGTTTGTATGAAGCATCGCATAGATGTATGTGACCTCTCAGAATGACAAACTTTGTTGAAAGTTCAAGAGGGATTGGTTCATTGGAACTACCCACTATTATCTATGAAGATAATGTTGTTTGTATTACACAGATGCAGACAGGTTATAAAGAGCAACATTACAATGTGTATTGCTCTGAAATTGTTTAGCTCCATGAGTTGCAAAGAAATTGGAAGCTAAATATCTTGCAAATAAAGTCATGTGATAATCTCAATGATTTGTTCACAAAGTATTTATCAAGTTCTTCATTCTAGAATTATGTTAATGAAGTTGGTATGATATGACTTTGTGAATGCAAGATACTGGAGGAGTGTACTCCCATATGATAACCTGTTCAAGATCCTTGGATCTTAGATATTGTACTCTTTTCCTTTATGAGTTTTCTTAAATGGTTTCTTATGAAAGGTTTTTAATGAGGCAATAGTAATACAAGCATTGCTATATGTCGTTTTCTCCTTATTTTCCCACTGGGTTTTTGGAAGGAGTTTTTGGCATATTAGGCATATCTCCTCATATTTTTCCTACAGGGTTTTTGGAGGAGACTATTTCAAGGATGATCAGTCAGAAGGACAAGAGAGGATTAGAGGGAGTGTTAGGATTTAATTAATACTGTAATTAATGAGATAATCCTCCCTTGTATAACTGAACGTGTGTTGCCAATCCGGCAAGCGTCACGACGGTTTCCTCGCTCCCCATCGAGTGGACGCGCCCCTTCGCTCGCGCCCCCTCCCATTGTATATAAGGATTGATCATCAATGAAATTGATACTGATTGGATTCATTTTGCAATCTGTCTATTAACACATATGTCGCGAGTTTGGGTGCTCGATGACAACGTCTGCGGCATTTTTAGTCGCACCTCTTCGATACTCATTTGAAGAAAAATGTCATCACCCGAAAATAACATAGGAGCACGATCTGCTGAAGTATGTTATTTAGAGCAACTTTAATCGGGCGACTCAAACAAACGCGTCATTTGTTCGCTTTTTATTCGTTTGAGTCTGTCCAACGAACAC